>OY720045.1:3780121-4095511 GCA_963082485.1 Eudonia mercurella
AAAAATAGTAGGCTAGCACCTAAAATGCTAAGTTAGCATCTAAATAGTAGTTTAGGTGCTAACTTTGTATTTTTAGGTCCTAACTTAGTATTTTTGTGGGTTAGGTTAGGTTTGTTTGGTGATCGATTAAATACAACCCATAAAAAATCAATGGCTCCAACAGTTACCTTCAGCTTCTGCTTGAGGTCCTGTATCTCGTCGAGTGCCTCCGTGTAGTTCTTGTGCAGCATGTTGCGCTCCGCCCTGGTGGCGTCCAGCGCTACGGACAGCTTGCGGGTGTTGATGGTCTCCTCGCGGAGGGCTTTGTTCAGATCCAGGATGTCGGCCGTGCGGAGACGGACCTCCTCTGAGGGATTCGTTTATTTATGATTCACTGAATTGTGTATTAAATTAGCACTCTTTATTTTTGTGCCTTACAAATAAACAGAGAATAAGCTTAGTATAGGTAGTTATTCCGTGTTTTGTCTCTTTTACTCTAATTTGAAATGACATTTACATGACAGAAACAAAACACGGAATAACTATTCGGAGTTTATTGTTTGTTTATTGGTAAGTAGGGTTCCTACCTTTTTTGTGCAAATAAATTACATTGGTTATTAAAAGGTAGAACAAAAAAGTACATACATGTCAATATAGTACCTACGATTATTTATTTCGCTCAAATACATACTTCTCATTGCTTTTAGCAACTTTTAACAAATAATTATCACTGCTAAATAGCTGCACAGCAACTTTTTTGTGTGTTATATGTAAAAAGAATCCCAGAGAACTAAGTATGTGAAATAAAGTGTTTTCGCGTACTTTATTGTTCTCATAAAGTATAGAGTACAATAATAATGTGCGGGTGGCAACCCTATTTGTAAGGCACTTAAAGTACAGACGCCTACACATCAGTATATCCAAATCTGACAAATTTCTACAATATGGGTATGTTCCGATATGCACTGCGAGCACTGTAAGGTGTGACGTCAATTTAGTATACTGCGAAGCCTTTATAGTTAGGTATACTGGTTACTGTTTAAAACGGAACGCAGTCCAGTATACTGTCATCCATGCTGTCATCCATGTCATTTCTGGACGCTGTTGATCACGTGATCAAAGCACTGAGAGCACCTTACCTCGAAAATGCCACTGCTTACAGTACAAAATGGCGACGATTTATGACGTCATATATTTCCCTAGGATACTGCGCCAGTATACTGTCAGTCTATAACGGAACAAATTTCTCACCAGTAAGTGCACTGGAGAGTGCTCACAGTTTATATCGGAGCATACCCTAAATATTCAACCAAATGCCATAGACATAAAGTTCTATCGAGGAAATTTGACAGCTTATGGTAGTTAGTCTGATATGCAAGCGTGCGTATAAGTATTCTGTGGTATAAGCAAGTCATGTTAATAAAAATAATAAAATGTTATGTCCGCAAGCGCTAACCGACGATACTTAAGATCATCATCATCATCATCATCATCATCTCAGCCAAAAGACGTCCACTGCTGGACAAAAGCCTCCCCCAAGGATCTCCACAACGACCACTTTTGTGCTGCTCGCATCCAGCGGCTTCCCGCGCCTAAGATACCTACAGGTAATCTAGATAGTTTACTTTAGGTAGGTACCACTTCGATTATTTTGCACTACCTAATAACCTTTAATTTAAAACTTTACAGTATATTTTAATATTAATGTAAGCGTAACACTTGTATTGTAATGAATTTCATTTAAAACAAATGTTATTTTATAAGTTCGATGTATGCAGACTAAGTTGTATACAGAAATAAACTAGATAAGTTTGAATTTTGCTTTTACAATGTTATTATTATCATAGTTACGGTATAAAATTTTACTAGATTAAATCACCAGCCTCAGGAACTCCCACTTGAACTCGAGGCTTCCTGTTTTCTAGTAGGTAAAATTATATCTAGAAATAAATGTATTATTTTTAAATTGGGATTTTTAAATCAATTTGTCGTTGACTGTACATATTTGTTTACATACGGATGATTGATTAATTGATTGCAGGAATTGAATAGGCCCAAAATAATTGACGTACTTACCGGATATGTCATCAATTTTCTCATTGAGCGCAATTGTTTCTTCGAGCATTCTGTAAATAAAACAGTGATTTAATATTAAAGTGATTTCGTTTAGCTACAAATAGCCAATCAAAAGTGATGTCCTGAATAAAATCACAAAATAAGGACGACCCAGAAGGTAAGGTTGACACACCGCGCTCGAGCAATGCACACACAGACCCCTTGCTGGGCACGGATCCCGGAACAGCTCGGAACGGCCTGATTTTTACGAAGCTTACCTGGGGGCCGACCGCCTAACTCTCTCGCTTTCGATCGCTTTGAAGGCGAGGCGAGGAGGAGGCGTCATCTTGTTATTTCGAAAGGAATATGAAAGCAATATCGATAGCTATAGGCTATAGCTTTCGACATTATTCGATATTATATTAGAAGGCGAGGCGAGGGTCTCGCCTTCAAAGCGATCGAAAACGAAAGAGTTAGGCGGTTGGGGGGCTGACCACAGTCAGTTATTTGGGAGCCCATTAGGGCTCATAACTACAGCAGTTTTTATAATTGAACGGAACTCGCATTTTGTTTTAAGAGTGTACTTAATAGATTTACAACTACAAGGTATTGGCTATTGTAACCTTTAATTGTGACTGGTTAGTCTATAGATAAACTTTTTTTAGATATTGTATTTACTCTGTACGTCCCACTAAATTTTAATACTTACATAATGTATAGGAATACATTACGTAAGTATTAAAATTTTTATTTTTACTTTTTATTTTTTTTGGTGTTAATTGCTACACTTAAGCTGAATTAAATAAATATTTATATAAAATACAGTGACTAAGTTAAACGCCCACCCGACCCAGCCAGGAATCGAACCTGGGTCTTCCGCAATCCGGGCGGCTGCACTGACCGTTATGCTACCGGGAAGGCTGACGTACGCGCTGAACTTTGTCACTGCTTTTTGATTTTTGAAATGCTTTAGAGCGACATTAGTGCCATCTATTCAAAGGTGATTGCAACCGATGGACATGCAGATTCATCTTTGCAGATGAATATCACAAATTAACAACACAACGCTATAGTAAATTTTTCTTTTTACTTTTTATATTTTATGTGTTAATTGCTACACTTAAGCTGAATTAAATATTTATATAAAATACATGTTGGCGTTTAATTTTTTCACTGTATTTTATATAAATATTTAAGAATTTAAATTTCTATTTCTTTTTACTATAAGTAAATACTTTTAATTTCATCAAGCCAAATCATTGACAACACATTCTCACTATAAGTCTTTCTTCAGCCAATATCTCTCTCTCTAGCTCTTTCTAGCTGTATATACCTGTCCTTGTCCTTCTCCAGCTGCCTGATAATGAGCCGCTGCTTGTTGATCTGCGTGGCGCTCATCTCCAACTCGTGCTCCATCTGCTTGCGTCTTTGCTCCGCCAGGTGCAGCATCTGCAGGTTCTCCAGGGCTTCGTCTGTGGGATGAAGGAGATTTTGTAGGCGTTATTTTTAGCGGCGGTATGTCCCCACTGTTGGGGCACCAGCTTTCCGTATGGTTGGATAGAGAGAACGGGTCATAAACCATCACGTGGGCCGTTTTATTGGTGGTTGTTAATGACTGCTACTGCAGCCGGGACCGACGGCTTTGTTTAACCCCAATCGCAGACCGGGTGCGATTACCACTGCCCCATTCAGCTCCTCCAAGAGCAAGAGTATTTCATAATATTTATTAGGTAGTCGCAGTTGACTAGAAATAGTCTTTAAATAAAAAAAATACATACCGCGCTCGAGCAACGCACACATAGGGGTGTCTATTAGAATACAGATTTTTTTGATATCGAATTTCATTTTACCGAAAACTATTCCACGATTTTTAATATATATTTTTTTCAGTTCATCAAATAGTTAATCATCGCTGTTTTATATCATCGAAAAACGTTTCTTAAAAAAAAATCTTTAAAAAAAAGGGGCGAGGCGGCCCGCGAGCTTCTCAGCTCGCGGGCCGCCACATTTTGAAGTGAAAACTTCTTTAGCGGCGTTGTGCACTTTTTTTGGAATGGGTAAAAAATGTTAAACTCGCGTCAGGACACGTGACCTGATCGAAAATTCGTAAGACGGATGGAGAGTAGACAGCTGGCGCGGCGTAATATAAATTTTTAATATAACTTAATATAACTTTTTAATGTAATATAAATTGTCATGTTTGTGTACGATAGCCCAATAAATAAATATTGTGTTCTACCACATTAATGAGAGTACTTTCATACTGATAATTAAAGCAATTCGTGCAAAATTATTCCCTAACCATTCCAAAATATCAAAAATGCACAACGTTAATATTCAAGTTTTCACTTCTGCCGGCACTCCCAGAGTGCAACCCGTCGTTTTTTTTACCCATTCCTTTACTCTCCATCCGTCTTACGAATTTTCGATCAGGTCACGTGTCCTGACGCGAGTTTAACATTTTTTACCTATTCCAAAAAAAGTGCACAACGCCGCTAAAGAAGTTTTCACTTCAAAAATCACCTCGACATAGTGAAGCCACTTGCACTATGTACAAGCACTGCCTTCGCGTCAGACACGTTTCCTACTCACTCTGAATCTTCTGCATGTTCTTGTTCAGGATGTCCTTTTCCCTGTTGAGGTTCTCAATCTCCCTCTTGTCGGCCTCCGCCTGCTTCTTCCCCAGCATGATCTCCCTCTCCATCACGCTGACTTGCTGACGGAGACGTTCGCTGACAGGTGGAGAGGATAACATTTTCATTATTTTTTGTCGTAGACAAAGTGCTCAACATCAAAATTTTTTAAATTAATCTATTGGACTACGATCTTACCTGATGTTAAGTGAAGATGTGGCCTATGGTGGAATATGCTTACCCAGAAAGAGCTTAGTCACTCTAGTCTGGAAAGGTCCTACTTATAATGTTCAAAAGTTAAAGTCATTTATTCAGTTTAGGCTACAAGTAGTTCTTGTGAATGTTACTATGCCATCGGTTCGTAACTCTTAACAGGGCGGGAGATCTTGTACTGAGAAGAACCGGCAATAAACTCAGCAAAGTGTCAAGGTCTTTTCTCCCTTACAGCGTCAAAAATTTTTTCATTTTTTCATTTTTCATCAATTTTATTTTCATTTTACAAATAAACACACAAGATATAAAAGACAACCACAACATGTGAAAAAAAATAAATTTAAAATATGTAAGTTAAAGGTAAAAGTTTCAATTTCCACAATGTTGTACAGTACCACTACAGTAAAAGTAAAAGTAATTTTTTTTAAAGAAAAACAAAGTCAAACTTTATTGAATAATACTAAAAATAAGATAAGTATGCGAGAGCAGACCAGCCTCCACAAGCGGCACCCGTTCACGAGTATGTATGTATGTATGTATGTATGTATATATGTATGTATGTATGTATGTATGTATGTATGTATGTATGTATGTATGTATGTATGTATGTATGTATGTATGTATGTATGTATGTATGTATGTATGTATGTATGTATGTATGTATGTATGTATGTATGTATGTATGTATGTATGTATGTATGTATGTATGTATGTATGTATGTATGTATGTATGTATGTATGTATGTATGTCTTAAGCAAAGGAATGATTTGTTTGTTTTGTTGTCATGGAAACTGTCAAATCGGTACGAACTCCGCCGGTCAGCTAGTCTATACTATTAATAAAGAGGTAAAGTTTGTCTTAACCCTTTATACGGCAGTGGCATATATATTGCCACCATATTTTGAACTTTATGCAATTGAGATAAGGTCGAAAACCAATGAAAAATTTGAATATGCTGTGCCCGTTAAAGGATTAAAACGTAGACACAAACACGAGTTTTTTTTTGTAAAAAAACTCGTGTTTGTGTCTACGTTTTGTCACTACACTAGTGTTGTCACTACACTCACCGCTCCGACTCCACAGCCGCCTTGTTCTGTTCCAAAAGCGTGTACTTCTTGGTCTGCTGGATAGCTTGCTTCGTCAGCTTGCTCACCTCGTTGCGCAGGCGGTTGCCGTCGTCTATCATGTTCTAAAAGTAAAAAACGTTTTAAATATGTACTATATATTTTAAACACAAAAAAAACAAATTATAAAATAAATTAAATACATATCTTCCATTTAATGTGATTTGGAAATGACAAAGATTTTAAATTAAACATTAATTTGTTATTCTTAAATTAAATGTTAGTTTCATTCAAAAATTAAAAATAATAAATTTAAAAACACAATAAGAATCTATTTTGTGTGTGTTATTGTTTATAGATAAATCATAATTTCAGTTGCTCGATTGTAGTACATAGTAATAAACGTACGTAATCACTGACTTCACTAATAAATATTTAATTTACAATCACATGACAAATTAAAGTTGATCAGATTGAAAAAAGACAAGTGTTGAAAAAGTTCCACGAGCGGAATTCGAACCCGCACCATGCCCGCACAATGCCGCATATGTCGGGTGCCAAAGTAAAGTAAAGGTAAAGTTTACGCGAACACTACATTTAAAAATTTTTCATTTCAGAGTTTCTAGAATTCTAGATAGTGTTGATTAATTTCGGCGAGTTGGGCAGAGCCACGATAGCATAGTTAGTAGTGCACCTGACCCGACATGTCATGTCATGAGGTGCTGGTTAGAATCCGGCTCGTGAAAAAAATATATTTTTCAACACTTTTTCAAATTGAAGGTACCTACTTTTGAATTACGTTAAAGAAACCACTCGAACTGACCTTGAGCTCCTTAGTGGTGTTGTGTAGCGCCAGCTTGGTCTTGTCCAGGTTGGCGTTGGACAGGTCCAGCGACTCGCGCAGCTGCGCCGCCTTCGCGAGGGCAGCCTCCTCCTCGGCCTTGGACGTCTCCAGCCTGGTAGTCATGTCTTTAAGCTGGCGGTCGCGGCGCTCGATCGTCTTATCCGCTTTGGCCAGCTAAGGGTACAGACAACATCAAACTATGAAATGAATCTTTATTCAAGTAAGTAATTAAACAAGCGCAAAAATTTCAATATTTTTTTATAACATAACTACATCAAATTGATCGAAGCAATCGACACTTATTCGGAATATTAACTCCTGACTTTCATAAGACGGAATAGGATGGCTTTATATGACAGGCTCTGTATGATTGGTGATTATATGACTTTTATAAAATGTTTTAGCTGAATAAGCTTAATCTTTTATGACTAGTTTGCTTATTGGGCACCTTGCCAACCGGCAAGAACTGAATGAGGCTGAATGAGCCGCGGATCGTGCTCAGTGGCGGCAAAAAATAAGGGACTCGCAACAGCATGCGCTCGGACCTATCCGCGCTGTTCCGAGAACCGTATCCGAGAGATGTTTTAAAAAAAAACCAAAAAAAGTTTTCTAGCTTACTTTCTGTGGGTCTCCGATAGACTAATCCATCTGATTAGATCTTATCTCTCCAATCGTTCCTTTCCTTTCCGACACGAGAGGTACTCTCTCCTTTCCGCGTCCGATTAGAGCAGGTGTACCGCAAGGCAGCGCTCTCTCGCCTTTGCTATACATGGCGTACACTAACAACATTCCCATCCCCTCCTACGGCATAAAGCTCTCGCTTTTTGCCGACGACACAACACTCTACCGTAGCGGGCTTAACCCGAGTGCATTCATTTCAAAATTACAAATCGCGGTTAACAAATTAGGCGCGTGGTTTCGAAAGTGGCGCATCGAAGTGAACCCAGACAAGAGTGTCGCAGTTCTCTCCGATGTAAAGCGTAGATCCCGATTAGTCCCTTATGGAACCCCTTCGTTACGCATGTTAGGGACCGCGATCTCTTGGCAGAGGACTGTCAAATATCTAGGCGTAACGTTAGATAAAAATCTCTCTTTCCGCCCTCACATTGATAGAGTAGGTAAAAACGCTAGGTTCTGCCAAAACCGTCTCAATCCTATGTTAGGCCGTCACAGTAAAATTACCCCTTAGAAACAAGCGAACCATAAGGTTTGTATTAGACCGACAATGACGTATTCGTCTCCAGAATTATGGTCACATAGCGCCCTCAGCGCAGTACAAGTTACAAGTAATTCAAAATAAATTCACTCGTAGAGCCACTGGTACGTACGGAATGCTGACCTGCATAGAGATTTGAACTTCTAACGTTGCAACAGCATCTCCATACGGTCGCGGAGCGATCCTTCGAAACTTCGGAGAATCACTCAAATCCTCACAATACTTATAATGTTGTTAATTATGAATAAGTTTCCCACTTACCCTGTCATTGAGATTGCCAATAGTGATGCCCCGGTGCTCCACCTCCGATTTCAGGGTAGCGCTTTCACCCTTGAGGTGGTCAACCAGCCGATTCTGTCTCACTGCATTGTTGTCGGCTTCCTAAGTAACAAATTATTTTTTAAAAACAGCAAGTTATATACTGTATTGTTACAAATAATTTTCTAGGAAAAAGAATCTCGGCCCGTGACCATGGTCTATGGTCACGGGCCGATAGCTGGTGTAACTCGGTCGAAACTCTGGATACTTTTTTTTGTCCAAAATAATGAGAGCGCTCCTCACCGTGGAACAAGCGGTAACAAGCGCACTCATTCATGACGGCCTGCATAAATGCCCATAAATATAAAATGACCATAGAAGCTGGGAAACACATGCGCCTAGAATGCGTATAAGGTATGATACATTTTACTGATTAGTTTGTTTTGAACACCGAAATGTCGCTCTTTTCTATTTCTATTTAATAAAACCATTTTCCCTTTGCATTTTTTACTTCAACCATTTTTGTCTAACAACTAACTAACTAACTAAGTCACTCTTCTAAAAACCTAAAAAAGAACATTATAATTAAAAAAAGTATAAAAAGGTATACAATACAATACATATAAAAAGAGGTTTTCTGTCGCCAACAGTTTGCGTTAATACTCGTTAAAATTCTTTGATATTTATAAGGAATTAGGAATAAGGAAACCTACGTCTTTATCTTTGACTCTAATTTGAAATGACGTTTTTATGACAGAAACAAAATACGGAATAACTATTTGGAGCTTATTATCTCTCTGTTAATTTGTAAAGCACTAAGTATTTGTTTAAAAATCATTAACTACGTCATGTATGGTTGCTGAGTCTGTGCTCACCTCCATGCTTTCCTCGAGCTTAGCGATGGTGTCTTCAGCAGTGGTGTTGCGCTGTTCCAACTCCTCGATGAAGTTGAGGGCGTTGGCCAGGCGCAGCTTGACGCCGTCCAACTCGCCTTGCAGTCTCGCCTTCTCCTTCTCGAATTTCTCTTTCTCTTTCACTGCTGACGTGGCACCGCTGCGGTGTGAAGATAATTATGTTTTGATTTCTTATTGGTTTAATAACAAGCATTCTACCCATCTAAGTTTGTCCCTCGGACTTTTTAAAGTTTTGAAAGGACAAAGTTCCTTTAAGAACAACTGTTCTATTTTTATCTATTTATTTTTACTATATTTACATTGTTAACTCTTCTGTAACGAGCATTAACATATTTACATTTTTGACTAGTTTTGACTCTTATCTATATACCTACAATAACTTGTCCTGACTGATTCATCATCGCTGAGCCGAAACCACTGAAGCTAAATAGATGAAATTTGGACTGTAGGTTAATTGAGTGACGTAACCAGCCACTAAGAAAGGATTTTACGGAAATCAAACCCTAAGAGGTTCAAATAGGGGGTGAAAGTTTGTATGAAAGTCCGTCAGTTTTGAAGTAAAATACATGAAAATTGGTAATTGGTTTTTTGAAAAGAAATAAAGAATTACTTGTCCCAGGAATTTTGTTTTTTTGTTCTTAAAAGGAGTAAAAAAAGGGAAGAAGGCTTTTTTGGGGAAATCGTCATTTTTAAAGTAATAAATATAAAAATAATAAAAATAAAGAATGACGTATTTTGTATTTTTCGAAAAACCTTCCCTAGAGGAGTGAAATACAAGTGGAAAGTTAGTATTGAAATCCGTCATTCCTTAAAATTCGGTATTTGGTCTGGTTAGAAATTATGAAGTGTTTCAAGATTTTTGGAAAATTATCCCTTTTACGAGTATTTGGCTTTTATTACGAATAAACACAAGTTATGTAGCCCACGTGAGCAAAGCCGCGAACAAAAGCTAGTATAGGATATAAAGGAGTTAAATTGTTCACATGTTAATGCTCGTGACTGTACAAATACACTATAGAACATTAATAGGGAAGGAGATACTGCCACAGAGATGTTTCAAGGTATTGACTCACGCGTCGTCGTCGCCCGCGCGCTTCACGCGTCCAGCTCCTTCTCTAGCCCAATGATGGTCTTCTTCATGGTCTCCGAGATGAAAAATATATTTACTGGCTTTTGGTATAGAAGGCACTGCCTCGGAGATAATTCAAGACGTCGTTCTCGCCCGCACGCTTTCTGACGTCCAGATTCTTCTTCAGAATGTTGACGGTCTTCTTCATGGTTCCCAAGCTCTGGCTATTTGTAGTAAAAGCTACGGCCACAGAAAATGATTCAAGGTATTGACTCACGCATCGTCGTCGCCCGCGCGCTTTCTGGCGTCCAGCTTCTTCTCCAGCCTGGTGACGGTCTTCTTCATGGTTCCCAAGCTCAAAATATACTCACTGGCTATTTGGTGTAGAAGCTACAGCCTTAGAGATGATTTACTCACGCATCGTCGTCGCCCGCGCGCTTCCTGGCGTCCAGCTCCTTCTCCAGCCTGGTGACGGTCTTCTTCATGGTCTCCAAGCTTTCTACGCTGGCCAGCTCGCGCGAGTGCATCGCGTCTGCTAGTGCGCGCGCCTCCTCTGGTAAAACAATGTAAGTTACAGTGTGCTTGCCTCTGTGGTCAGATAAGAATCATTCACATTTCGGTATGCCATAGAAATTAATTTTCTCTTTTTTTTCTAGTTTTAATTCAGATTTGAGCTATAAAGCTTTAACTCTATCAAACTAACAAGTCGACTTAATTGAAATTTCTATGCTTGTCTACGCTAAATACAGAGTTGTTTACAATTAATAGAACGGGAGCCCTTTTGGTCGCATAATCTCTTTCGTCATAATGTAGTTTGGCATAACATTTTCGGTATAAAGTTTTCTCGTATAAATGGTTTCATACTCATAATGGTTTCATCGGCATAATTTTTACTTACTAGTCTTTATCATTTATTTTAATCAGCTTCTTCTACATAATGCTATACGTCTAATTTTTTTGAAGTATAATACTTGGTGTTTTATTTTTATTTATTAGACAACAGAAATACTAGCTCCTGTAGGTCACGTGATAGGTTCTTCGCGATTGTCTCCCGTGGACTCGCTGACGTTTCGGACACATTATATTCGGACACGGTGTCCGAATTGACACTTTTTGGTGGTCCCGTTTTACCCTTTGGGTACGGCACCCTAAAAACCGTTTGTTAACTAATTTTATGCGATTTGATCGATACCGATGGACGCACCGACGCCGATGTAGTGAATTAAATGTAGTGATGACTTGATTTCAATGATGGAGGCCTTTGCCCAGCAGTGGGACAGTTATAGGCTATTTACTTAGCTTATGCGATTTGAAACTTTCCGTAGTTAATTCACATAAATTTAGTTTAAAAAATATTTTTGTTTAAAAAAAAAGTCTATTAACCGCCAACAACTTTGTTATTTGGTTTGAAAGAATTAGAGATTAACGTTTTCTAGTACCGCTATCCTACAAACTTGGGGTAATCCTTGCTTTTCCTATGGTGGAAATTTTATGGAAATACCGACCTGTGACATCACTCATTAAATGAGTTTTATTTACCACATTTGAGGTTACATAACATTATGTTCTGAACTAATCAAATGATGTTTCCTGTCCTGGGGAAGTGTTAGGTGCCGTCATATACGTCTCTAACGTCTTGGAAATCATAAGTGATTCATTAGTCAATATTCCTAGTCATACAACATAATATGCCTTAGTAGGTACGGTTTTGGTTTCAAATACGTCAGCAATTTTAAACCAAATCCCGCGTTGCAACTCCCAAAATGTCTTTTACATATTTTTTTTTAAGTTACATACATCAAGATAATATAACTCATCATCATCATCATCAGCTCATTTTATGTCCCCACTGCTGGGCACAAGCCTTCCCTATGGATGGATAGGGAGAGGGGCCATAAACCACCACGCGGGCCCAGTTGGTAGTTCTTTACGTGCTTTCCGAAGCACGGAGGAGCTCGAGATGACAAATTTTTGGTCACCCATCCGATGACCGGCCTCTGCGAAAGTTGCTTAACCTCAGCAGGTATGAGTAGGTATATGTAAAAATTTATTGGTAACAAAAATTTATTTGGAAAAGTGTCGAAAAAAACCACATACTAGTATAAGAAATGAACTCTTTTCAAAATTGTCATTGTCAAAGGTTTCTTACCAATGTCGGCGCGCAGTTTCTCTATTGTCTTGTTGGCTTCAGTGATCTCTGATTGGTAATCCGACACTGTTTCATCGAACCGATTTAATTTAGTCTGTCAAGGAAAAGCATCAGTTGGTTTTTTAATTTTAACGAAGTAACTAGAAATATATTAAAAAATATGGTGTAACAAAAAATCAGGTACAATATGGAAAATTAAAAGTTGAACTAAAACGAGAAATTATATGGAATATTTTAACTCTTCTTGCCGGTCACTAGGTGGCACTGCTATAATAGTAAAGATTAGAAAAAAATATTAATTTATTCAAGTACCAAGTATACCAAGACTTAATGTTAGTATTACCATGGTATTATTTATGCTATGGTAGTTACATGATTTCTTATTAATATAAAAAAATTCTTCGTTAATGTGATAGGTAAAATTGCAAATATTAGAACGAGCACTAGGCGCCCAGTAGTATGTGAACGTGGATAATCAAATAGAAGTCACAATGTTTGTGATCCCTTGATAAAATAAAAATTAAATAAGAAATTGGAGCTCTGGACCAATGTGACTGACCTAATACCTATAAGATTTTTGGGTAAATTCGTAAAACGTAAAATGATGGAGGCCTTTGCCCAGCAGTGGGACAGAATATAGGCTTTACTTACTTACTTTACTACGACTTCTCTTAGCCGGAACGGCGCTGGTACTTTGTAAGTAGGTAAATGGTAAGTAGTAAAAATAGAAATACCTACTTACTATTAAATCATCATTTCAGTGACGTAAGTGTGGTAGCGTTTAAACCATAGGTTTAAACCCACAGACAGTAATGATAAATCAATGTTTAAAAAAAAATGGGAAAATATATAATTTTGATGATTTGAGATTGATTGTCGAGTTCTTATAATTAATAACAAAATCTAATGGTCAAAAGCGTAATATACTTTTAAAAACATCTCTTTATAAAAAAAATTATTTTTATTACTTTTTTTATTGTCAAATACTGAATCTTACAATATATTAACTAATTATTCCACATCATATTGTATACATAAGTATGTACTTGCAGCGAAAACTTCGTTAGTTAAAGTGGCAACAGTAGTCGTAGTTAAAGTTATAAAACGGTCGAACTTCGACCACTGGGTGACCACTTTTAAAAAAAAATCTTATGGTTAAGCTCCAGGCCTTAATCTCACCTGATGTTAAGTGATGATAAGGCCGAAGGTGACGCACTTCACCCAGGATCCTCAACTACTGAGGCACTGTTTATCTTATCTCTAGCTGCCGGAACACAACAATGCTACAAATGCCACTTGTACGTCAAAAGTGTCAGTCGTCATTTCACTGGTGGTGGAAGAAATTCGCTTCGAAACACTTGATACCTAAATGATAATAAAAATGATAATGACCCCTCGGCCTCGCTACAGTTGGGTGGAACGGCTGCCATGTTAACCGGAAGTCGGCAAAGATAATCCATTACCTCGAGGCCAAGGTTCGACACCTTGCTGACATCAAAAATAATGGCAGAAGGTAAGCTTAATACATACTGGTCCGAGCTGTTCCGAGATCCGTGTGAGAGGGTCTATGTGTGCGTAGCTCGAGCGCGTTTTTTTAAAAATTTTATTCTCTTTAAGGCTCTTTAAGGCTCTTTAAGGTATTTGACGGCGATCTCGCCTGATGGTAAGCGATGATGCGGCCTAGGATGTAGCATACTTGCCTAGATAATGCCTGTTCACCCTTGCCTTGAAAATGTCCAGGTTGTACGTTTCAGGTAACAAATGTCAATACAAATGTCAAAACATTAAAGCAAATGTCATCACGACGTGCAAACAGACTTCAGCTCGAGGCACAAACTTATGTTCTAGATAGAGTGTACCCGTAACTAAGGTACGCCGTGTCAGTCGGACACTTGATTTTCGTCTCGGTGAGAAACAGCAGCTCAGGTTTATCAGTCTCGAGTCTCGATGGACTGCAACGAGATTTGAGCGCAATCCTCGAACATTTAGGAGGTGCTTTTTAAATGGGTGGAAGTGCAGCCGCTGTTTACAATTTTTTCTTGATTTCGTCATTTTCATTTTATGTAAGGTTTGGCGAACAAGCGGAAGAATAGCAGTTGGACGAGGCTGCGCTTCGTAGTCCAAGAGCAGACCCATCACTGCGGAAATATCCACCTGGTCCACCCATCCGGTCGCCAATCGGCATGGTGGCATATTCCGGGATTTTTCGACAGTTGGCAGGGCAGCCTTTTACAGGTGGCTAACCTGCTAATTGGGCCCTCATCTACCTGTAGTCGGCCAGCGGTGCACCGTGCTTCGGATACCACTAACCTCCTAAACCAGACACTCGGTGTGGCAGAAATGATCAGACGTAGTACTACTTTCAGAAACGCTGCTAATGTTCTGACCAGTTCTCCCCAGTTCTACAACTCCACACATCGCCCCGGAACATGGCCTTAGCCTTTATGGCGGTACGGCTTTGTCTGGAGGGTGGTAACAAGCCACGGCCGAAGCGTACCACCAGTAAATCTGCAGCCCATTTCGCACCACCAAAGTCCTTTGTGTCCGTGTCAGTGTCCTTTTATGATAGGGCATTTTCCAATATTTTTGACGATGTAAGGGAGAAAAGATCTGAACACTTGCTGACTTTCTTGCCAGTTCTTCTCAGTACAAGATCTCCCGCCCAGAGTAGACTTACGAACCGATGGCATAATGACGTTCATAAGAGCTGTTTGTAGCCTAAACTGAATAAATGATTTTGAATTTTGAATTTTGAATTTTTTTGAAAGGATCACCTGTTGGGTCTCAAGAGTAAAAAACAGCTAAAAAATGGACGTCCTGATTGGGTAGTAGGTAAAAAAGGTTTGGACAATTCAAAAGCACTTTTCTAAAGTTTATTTGAATAAAAAATAGTTGATTTTGACTTTGACTTTGAAACCGACGGAGGTGGGCAACTTTGACCCCCAAAATGTTTTGTTTGTATGAAGCTTACTTTCTGAGTCTCTTTATTTAGTGACAATGGACTAATCTAGCACGCTTAACTTCTCATGACTGCATGGATTGGTATTGATAGTTTTTTTTCCTTTAATTAATGGCTGGCTTCGTGCTGTTACCACATTTTATCCAGTGTCAAAGTTATATTACATATAAATTTCCTTTAATTTTTAATTATTTTTATTGACTTGGCTGGGTCGGGTAGGCATTTAATATTTTCTCTGTATTTTATAAATATTTTATTTTAATTAAAACTATTTTGTTAATAAATAATTATTAGTGATATATGATATTCCCCCAAACCTAAAGTATTGGCGAAGATGTGGGGTTTAAAAAGATGTTTTAGAGAGGTAAAGAGAGCCATGGCACTGTTTTGTTTTATTTGCCAGAACTCATGAACGGTTCATGAACACTTATCGGTTAATAATTTACTATTATTTCACATTATTTGATAAAATACAAATTTTTGAAAAAAAAAAACCCCGTAAACGTGATATTACTTACATATAATTTTACGCAAATGTTGCGAACAAATTACAATTTGAAAAATAGACAAAGTGTTGAAAAAATTCCACGAGCGGGACTCGAACTCGCACCCCATGACATGCCGGGTCAGGTGCACTACCAACTATGCTATCGTGGCTCAATCCAACTCGTGGAAATTAATCAACACTATTACGCTGTAAGCCAAAGGAGCCCTATTCATTGAATAGCATATAGCATAGTTGCTAGTGTACCTGACCCGGCATGTTATGAGTGCGGGTTCGAGTCCCGCTCGTGGGATATTTTCAACACTTTGTCTTTTTTTTTCAAATTTTAACTTTCCTGTTTTGGTAGTAGGTACCTAAACCATTATAATTATTATTGTATTTGAATGACGCAAAGTTTGTCGCGTGCAAACGTTTATTAATGAATGCAATTTGTAGTAAATGGTTGGAGGATAATTAATATTGTATAATTAATTACACAGAAGTTACAGCGGCGCTGCTTATCAATTTACACGATGACTGGTTTATAATGCGGAATAGTGTTAATATTTTTGGTTTAACAAGGGGCATTACATGTACAGGTTGTTTGGTAATATCTGTATAATTCCGAATATAGCAGATAGGATACCGCTTATAAAACCCTGGGAAATTATGAACATAAATCAACACATGGCCGAGATATTGAGTTTCTTTGTTACTTAGTAAAACTGTAAAGTGACAACCCTAGATCAGGCTGATACGTTATTCTTGGTCGTCAACCTCATGGTCAAACATAAAAAGAAGTCGAAACATTGCAATAATTAACAAAAAAATTGGAATAAAGAAATTTGAGTTACGTAGATTTACTTTTCCACACTGTGGTAACATGCAAAATCATAAATATGATAGATAATAATATGTAGGGAATATACACCTATTACCAAACAACCTGTATATCGTTTTCTAAACAATATGTAGTCCCCACGGATAAGTCCCCCCTGTAAAGGGGTCGAAACGTCAGGATAAATAAAATGACATCACATCGCACATCACACATAGCAATACAACTCAATAAGTAATTTTCGTCTGATGTCTGTAAACGTGCCTTTATCTGCTATACTATTAATAAAGAGATAGAAGATAAAGAGATAGAGATAGAAGATATTAATAACCTAGTACACTATTAATAAAGAGGTAAAGTTTGTGAGTCTGTGTGTTTGTTTTAGGATAATCTCTGGATCTACTGGTCCAGTTCCAAAAATAATTTCACAGATATAATGCTACATTCCTTGCGGGTAACATAGGCTATGTTATATTTAAATAAAAAAGGTTTTATAATGAACTTTGTACAAAAAATTACGATAATCCACTGGACGAAGACAAAGGAAAAGTGCTAGTGTATAAATATACATGATTATGTATGATAACTGGCAGGATGTGGTAACAGACTTAGATGGAGGCACTTACAATCGGCGGACAAGACTCACTTTGGGTCGCTGTGCCAACTTAACTTAGATAGTTTGTTAGCTTATGTATGAAAGGTGAAACGCCGTAATAAAAACTCACATTGAGGCTGTTGATACGATTCCCTTGCTCGCCGGTGATTTCTTTCAGCTTGAAGTAAGAGTCGTACAGCTTGGTGTACACATCAGAGAAGAGTTTCAGTCCCTCAGCTTCTCGCATTTGTTCCAAGACCTGGAACCAAGATAGTATTACCGATAGCACACGTATCCCCTTACTTCTTCCTACAACATCATATTACATCACCTCACCAGCTCATTATATGTCCCCACTGCTGGGGCACGAGCCTTTCCTATGGATGGATAGGGAGAACGGGCCATACACCACTACGCGGGCCCAGTGCGGTGCGGTGGTTGTTAACGACTGCTAATGCAGCCGGGACCAACGGCTTAACATTCCTTCCGAAGCACAGAACGGAACAGAAAGCATTGGAACGAAGTCATGCCCACAATTGATGCTTGCTAATCAGGGGATGGTGATCATAAAACTCTATGCATCGGATAATCCGAAACACACTTTGCCCGACCTAGGGATTGAACCTAGGACCTCCGGTTATCGGGCTGAGTACTTAGCCACTCGGTCACCGTGGCGTTTTTGACCTTTAAATATTCAGCTACATTCGCTGCTGGCTGTTCCTAACCTGAATCTGAGCGCTACCACAAAAGAGAATCAGATACAGTTATGACTTGCTGACGATTTGGACACAATATTGACACTTTCAGATAATCTATACATATAATAAAGTTAAAGAGGGTCGAAAGTCTGTACATGAAAGATATTCGAAAAAAAGTTGGCTGGGGATACTTAGAATCGATAACAGAACACGTTCCAACAGTTTTTAGAATTTTTGTCTGTTTATCTGTTTATTTGACCGCGCATCACATGAAAATGGCTGAACGGATTTGGATGAAACTTTGTACATAGACAGACCGTGACCCGGACTAGCATATAGGATACTATTTATCCCGGTAACAGGTTTCTGTGGGATAGTGTAGTCTTCGCGAACGAAGCCGCGGGCGACGACTAGTAGAAATATATATGGGTACTTCTTATTTTTTTGTTTATAATATTAAGCTGTCGTGTAAAAAATAATACCTATGTAATATGTAAGACATAGGGTGATTGTAGAGTACAGACGCCTTCTGCACATAAACCTATCTGTAAACTTTTAAATTTCCTCAATAAATGTTTAATCACATTCCAGGTAAAGTTTAAAGTCTATTTAGGACTATTATTATCTAATATATAAAATTTTCATGTCACAATGTTCGTTCCCATACTCCTCCGAAACGGCTTGATAAGGGGTGTCTACCCCAAAAATTTTTTTTTCATTTTTTTGATAATTTTTTTTTAATTTTTTTATTATGTGGCATTAAAAATACATACAACCCTAAATTTTTACTTTTCTATCACCAACCCCTGCTTTTTAATAGTCATTTTCATAATTTTATAATTTTTTATCCCGCTCGACAAAAATTGCCTTTTTGCCTTTTTCACTCATGTTCCACATCCTATATACACTTCCAATAAGTTAGTTATTTTTTTTCTACACTAGAAATTCTCTAGAAATTATTTACATGGCAAAACAACGTTTGCCGGGTCAGCTAGTATATTATATATTATTATTTTTATTTGACAGTGTGTGATAGTCTGATGTGCTGCCGTGAGTCCATGAGCCTTATAAGGGCATAGCAAAATTAGACGTATAATTAGCAGTAAGTAAACAAAAGTAACTTAAATCTAGGAAAACAAAGGGATATCTATCTATTTATACCTTTTCAAATTCCTTCTCGGCCTCCGTGGTCTCGGAGCCAATGTTCAGGGCTCCCCCGAAGGGCTCCTCATCCTCGTCAGGATCCATATTTGGTAGTGTTAATAACCGTACAAAACAGCAAAAAACTGCACACAAATAACTAAAGCAAAATAATCTAAAAAATGATAGAAACACGCGCTGTTTAAGCGGTTGTCATGGTTACGGCGTCGTCTCGGTCGGTGGTAATATTAGTCGATGTGAAATGTTTACATTGTCTTTGGTAGGAAAGAAACAAAAGTTTTGCAGATACATATTTTAGGCTAACATTTATTTAAAAGAGTTCCTATTCCTATTTAGTTGAGGAATTCAGTTCTTTCTACAGACCTTTAATGCTCTATATATTATTTGGTCTGTGGTTCTATCTATGTATATATCAAATATTAAAACAGTAGCATCGTAGCATCAATGGCTTAAAAAAATAAAAGTAATAGTAATTTTAATTTAATAAATTAGAAATTTGATTTAATTATAGTTTTTTGATAATTTAAATGGAGGGAGGTATTTATTGTTAATACAAATTAATATTTAATTTGATTTATTCATATAATATGTTTAACACGTGTTTAATAGTCCGATAGCGCCGATAACACTTTGCACCTTCGGATTGCGATCTTGCGTGTTAAGCAATGTGCACTAGGTACGTGATGTCAACGGATGGGTGACCAGATTAAAATCTGATATAAATCTGATATTAAAGCTACGCTATATTAATATAGCACACAAAATAACCGCGAAAAATGGTTTGAAGTTTTTTTATTCGAATTTGGAACGCAGCAGCAGCACACAAGTCATAGGGTATGTTCCGATATACACTGCGAGCACTGTCCAGTGCTCTTACTGGTGAGAAATTTATTCCGTTATGGACTGACAGTATACTGCCGCAGTATCTTAGGGAAATATATGACGTTATTAATCGTCGCCATTTTTGTACTGTAAGCCAGTGCTTACAGTACAAAAATGGCGTCGATTACCTTACCTTACCTAGAAAATGCCAGTGCACTTTCGAGGTAAGGTGCTCTCAGTGCTTTGATCACGTGTTCAACAGCGTCCAGAAAAGACATGGATGACAGCATGGATGACAGTATACTGGACTGCGTTCCGTTTTAAACAGTAACCAGTATAGCTTACTATAAAGGAACGGCTTCGCAGTATACTAAATTGACGTCACACCTTACAGTGCTCGCAGTGTATATATACATACCCTTAATAATTCCTTCTTGGAAAGCAACTAAGGCCAAAAGGATACGATTGTCTTAAGCTTATATCCAAAAAAGTGTAACGAGGACATAACCCGGTTAATTAGACCTTTCGACATATTTTTTACTAATAGGAAATAAAGCGATGTAAAACAAAAAATCGCACAGGAAGTGTACAAAATATTTTTAATTTTTTTTTTTTAATTAGGCATATTTTAGGAAGTATGAAAGCACTAATTAATGACTGAATTGATTATACCTAACCAGTTGTTCTGTGCGAGATCAAGCATTTATTAATTGGTATCCACATGAAGGCTATGTTTTATGACAAGCGTAATAAACACATTTGATTTGAATAATTAATACTTTTTTTCATTTACTCCAATTATTGCTTTGCATTTCTGCATTTTTCAAGATGGGTGACCAATATCTAGCTCACCGGTTCTTCTTCTTTTTTATTTCAGCAGCTGATTTGTGACTTTATTGCCACTTGTAAAAAAGTTCTATCTGTCACACAAATTTTAATAGCGTCTGGTGGATGGACGAAACTTTTTTCAATCTAAAAAAAAGTTTCATCCGTCCACCTTTTAGTGTCGGGGTGATAGAATAAACTTTTTTTTCCCATCCGTCACCCTGGTGGACAAACCGGGGTGACAGATGGAAACATGTCATATTTCAATGAAATTCTATATTCTTTATGCCGTCGAGCATGTTGAACACTGGTGCCGCTACGATTAGAAAAAGATAATCATCATCATCATCATCATCATCATCATCATCATCATCATCATCATCATCCGCGTCTACTTTTATCCAGCTCTTGCCAGCCACCTTGCGAAGATCGTCACTCCACCTAATCTGAGGGCGTCCTACACTACGTTTGCTAAAAAGCTACTAATTAAAAATTAACTAACTAATTGACTCTGGCAAACGGTGGCGCGATATCATCTGACGAGTGGAGGGGATGGGGGAAACCTTTGCCCAAATTTGGGATGATACAGGCTAATCGTAGCCTCTATCTATGGTTAATTTTGAATGTTTGTTGGAGGCCTGCCCATACGACCTCCAACAAGGTAATAGTAATAGTATACTTTATTGTGAAATGTAGGTTAGTATTACAAAATTTATAAATAGATGTTGATATTTCATATAATGTCTCACTACATTTCCACCTTTTATAAGGTACATATGAGATTTTAAATTTGCAAATAATCAACTAGATGTCCAAGTGATTAGAGTATTAATGCCAAACTTGAAATTATTAGGTATAAATTAAATGTCAAGAATGCAATAATAATAAAAAAAATATATAAATCAAACTGTGCTATAATAAATTCAGAATTATAAAATATTATGTCATTCAGAAATTCAGTGGTCGTGTAATATGCTTTATCAATTAGTAGCCTCATTAAATGTTTCTTAAAAAGTTTAATTGGTAGGTTCTTAATATCATTGGAAACTTTGTTATATATTTTTGGGGCCATCCCAAGGTAGACCGACGATCTGGTAAAGGCCGCGGGAAGCCGCTGGATGCGAGCAGCACAGAAACCGGTCGTTGTGGAGATCCTTGGGGAAGCCTTTGTCCAGCAGTGGACGTGTTTTGGCTGAGATGATGATGAAATGTTTGTGTTTTATGTTTGCAATACCCTGGGGCGTGTACATTACCTCCCTACCTTTAGAAACATCTGTTGTATTTTTTACATGTAGCAAATAATTAATATGAATGGAATGCTCATGCTCAAATAGATTTTTTGCAATTTTTTCTCTTTTTTAGGGTTCCATAGCCAAATGGCAAAAAACGGAACCCTTTTTTCCGAAACTATAAGAACTACTTATACTATTGAAACTTGGTAAGTAGATGTATTCTGTGAACCGCATTAAGATTTTCACACAAAAATAGAAAAAAACGACAAAATCATGCTACCGATACACTACTGAGACTTTATTGAATTACCAGACTTGACCAGGTTATTGTGCATCGTGCCCCACAGCGGATCTCGGCAGTTATTCAGTTAAGCCCAGTTAGTTATTATAGGTACCGTACGTTTCGACAATTATGTCTGAGGTTGCCTTAAATTGTATCTGGAACCGACCTGATTGTACTTCCTTCTTTAAGCTAAGTCCTATATTTAAAATGCCCTGCGGTTTCACCCGCGTTAATTAGCGACTGTTCCACACCTATTAGTCATAGCGTGATGTAATATAGCCTATAGCCTTTCTCAATAAATGGACTATTCAACACAAAAAGAATTTTTCAATTCGAACCAGTAGTTCCTGCGATTAGCGCGTTCAAACAAACAAACAAACAAACAAACAAACAAACAAACTCTTCAGCTTTATAATATTAGTATAGATTGGGCTTTTGGTCTATTATTATATTACACTAAAGGCCCAATAGCCGCCTATTATAGCAGCAACTAAGGGGGCAGCGACAACAGAGGAGCTCATTGGTGCAGTGGTGAATGCGCGCAGTCTGCGATTGCTAAGGTTAAGCAACGTTCGCAAAGGCCGGTCATCGGATGGGTGACCAAAAATGTATCATCTCGAGCTCCTCCGTGCTTCGGAAGGCACGTAAAGCCGTTGGTCCCGGCTCCATTAGCAGTCGTTAACAATCGATTTAAAAAAAATCACAGATTTCGCAGTCCCCGCAAGAATCGGAGCATTGAAAATGAATACAACAATTTACGAAAAAAAACATTTTATTTTAAATAACACAATTCCAACTTGAATGCACTTCTTGCCTGCATCCGCATCTTTTAACACCATATTACCATGACGATCGGTCAATAATCAAAGAAGCTACACCCGTTTTTCTACAATACCAAATCTAAATAATTTTCAAAATTTTTTCGCCATTTTGTAGCTAAACTAATACCCTAGAACCCTTTTTTTAATTTTTTCTTAAGTCAGTTTTTTTTTTAAATATTTACAATTTAGTATACAAACACCCCCCAAAAAACCCAAATGCAAATAAAGTTTCCAGCCGATTTTCAAAATTCAAACGATCACACGTGTCTCGATAAATTCCTCAACTTTTGGTATTATTTCCATCTCGATTCTCCCAAAATCCTCGGAGCCATGGCCAAAAATACGTCTCAGGCGATTTGCATCTGTTAACCATTTTCAATGGTAATAAAGAGTTAAAAAATTTTCACGAGCTTTTTTTAGCTCTGGCTTTTTGGCTTACAAAGTATGAGTAGATAGTGTTAATTTCGGCGGGTCAGACAGAGCCACGACAGCATAGGTGGTAGTGCACCTAAACCGGCATGTCATGGGCTGCGGGTTCGAAGCGCGCTAGTGGAAATTTTTTCAACACTTGTTTTTCTAAGGGTGGATTCGACCAAGCGAGAGTAACTTTTATTCTAAGATTAAATCGTCAGTTATTCGAGAGTAAATCGAAATTTCGTTTTACCACGCACTATTCTCGGAGTTGCTTGCCTATTCGGGAATAGTCACTATACCATCGTCCAGCGTGGAATAACAGAGATAATCCGAGAGTATTTTAATGGCGTCCGCGTACCACATGACATTGACATTCGACTTTGACAGCTACAGTTATGCTCTAGACGACAAAATAGAGTTGTCAGGACTTTGCCTTTTAAATAGTTCGTTTGTAGAACAAATGCCATTGGCCGGATAATAAACTCACCATTCACATGCTAATCACTCAATAATGAAGAATAACAATTCTAAGAGTAAGTAATCTGTGGATTGCGTGGATAAATGACCATTCCTTTACTCGAGAATAAAATCGTGGAATAGATATATTCTTGGTACTTATAGTCAATCTCGTATAAATTCAAGTTTGGTCGAATCCACTCTAAGAGATACATTTCTTTATGAATGTAAGTGATCGGTGTTAATTAAAGCTATTCTTTTAGCTAGGCTCATAATAAGGAAAAAGTGTTATTTGTTTTAAATGTTGATGGACAGTGTAATTACTAGCACGCGACTAATCTTATTAACTCAATGTCGATGACTTGCGGTAAACCTTTCTTTTAATATTGTTTACGAACACAAAAATTTGATTATAAAAAAATACCGACCGCTTAGATTATAAAGACGTTAGGTACTTATAATAACGTCATTGCGCAGATAAAAAGACATGTGCCTATACCCTATACTATTATGAGACTATCTTATCTGCCGGTTACCACCGAACAGTATACGTTTTAACAGTAACGAAATAAATAACTCCCCAGGGAACTTAACGCCTGCTACGGTACTGCTAACCAAGTCCTGCGCGCTCATCGTTTAACCACAGAATACATAATTAGTACAAGTGTTTAACGTCAACGTCAGAAAAGTATTTATTATTATTATTAAAATTAATGGCTTCGCGTTTTAATTAATAGTATTAATAAATAATATTACAAACATACATTTCTACGGTAGATTAAGTTAAGTTAATTAAGTCTCACAACACGTTTTATTACAGAAAGAACTCGGGTGAAATCCTACTTTACTTTTCTTTTTCTTCCCGCGTTAATGCTCCTGTCACTTTTTACTTTTTAAATTGACTGAGTATAGAGTAAACAGAACGCTGAGCTCGTAGCATTCAGCGACACAGTTTAATTTAGCTAAAGGTTCGATTGAAACCATAACAAATAAAAAAGGTCTCGTTATTTTGTGAAAAGAAGGTTCGATTCTCAGAATAATAACTAAAGGGGCAATCAAAGAGGAGTGTATGAATCCGCGTTAAAGAACACATAGTCGACGTCAAGTATAGGCGGGAAAATAAGTCTCTAGTATGCGAACATGCCTTAAAGGGAATGTTACATCAGATTCGATAAACCTCAAATACTCGCTAGAGAACATGTGAACAATGATACGCGAGGCTATTGAAATTTAAAAAAAAAAACTTATTTCAATAGAGAAGATGGTTGGAATTTACCCATCTATCCCATCATACAACATATTAAATCCCAAGCCCCAACACCATACTGCCAGACCATAAGATACTGCAAGCTCTTTCTGCGTAAAACGGAACGCACGTGATTAAATTAAAATGAGGTGTGAGTATATAAGCAACCAACTAATTATGAGACGACCTCAGTCTCCCTGTGACCACGGACCCTGCAAAGGGTCCGTGGTCACAGGTCACAGGGTAAAACGTCAGGATAAACAATAATTAAAACTTATGTATAAAATAAACGCGAGTAGATCCGTAAAAGTTATTTCATTCATTTCATTTCATATAAGCTATGATTTGAAAATAGTGTTAGACTTTTTCTGAGATCCGGAGTTGAACCCGTAAGCAGGTACGGCTCTTCTGGTTATCCAGGCCAGGCCCTACCATTAGGAGCCATTTTATGCTATCGTGACTCTATGTGACCTATGGAAAGTTCACAGAAGCTGTCAATGTCAACAAATACGAAATCGACATCCGATCTCAACTTTTTTACAGGAGTTTCACCCGAGTTCTTGCCGTAATAACACGTGTTGTGAGACTCCATTTTAATTTCTATTTACCGTACAATTTTTGTACCCTTACCACTAATAATAAAAAATACTTGAAATTGGCTAAACGCTTTAGCGTTTACGCGAATCCGTAAATTAAGATAATTAATTAATTAACTTATTGACAAAGATCAAGGATCAGCTTAAGAGCTTATCGTAAAGTTTATGATCGATCTAATTAGAAAGCCGCGCGCGTCGTAAAACAAAAAATTATAGAATACTAGTGGACCCGGCGGACTTCGTACCGTTTTGACAGTTTTCAATCATTCCCGTGGGAATATCGGGATTAAAACTATCCTATGTGTTAATCCACGTTATAAACTATCTATGTGCCGAATTTCATCCAAATCCATCCATCCGTTGCAGCGTGAAGAAGCAACAAACACACACACACTCTTACACGCAAATTTTGGCATTTATAATATTGGTGTGATAAAATGTTAGATTTTTTAAAATTTAATTAATAGTGTAGGCTAATACTGTACACCTCTGTGGTCTAGTGGCTAAGACCACCGATCTCAGACCCAGAGGCCCTGAGTTCGATTCCCAGTGGAGGGTACATGTTTGTATACGGTCTGGTTGGTGGTAGGGCTTGTTAGTCCGCCTGGCTAGCTACCACCATTTTATCTAAGTATTCGCCATAAAATCAATGTTTGTAGCATTGTTGTGTTCCGACAGCTAGAGATAAGATAGCCAGTGCCTCAGTAGTTGAGGATTCCGGGGGAAGTGCACTTTCACCATATGCCCTATCATCACATAACATCAGGGTGCCTAGTGTAAGTTTTGTTTACTATCCGTATTCAAACGAAAATTAGTATGGCATTGAAGCAGCGCCTCCTGGCGGCGTACGAGAAGAGTTATAATTTTGCCATACAAATTCTCGTTTACGTAAACGTTAACGAATGGCGAATGAAACTCGAACTTGGCACGCTGGTGAGATGAAGGCAATGTGTTTATCCGTAAGTTATTTAAATTAATAACTCCGCTTCACGTGCAGAAGAAGCAGCAGAAGCGAAGTCCAGATTGCTTGCACGTTGCTTCTTCTCATCTGGATTTTTGTTGGTGAAATAATATGTAATGTGATTCGTAAATTATCCAGTTCACGAGGGTCCAGTTAGCGGAAACCATTTTAAAACTTTTTTTAAATTAAAAAATAACTGTTGTGTAAATTATGGCGTAAAAGTTTATTCATTTACAATAATATATTTATTACTGATTGCATTATAAATATTTTTGACAAACTATTTTAAAATCTAGCTCGGTCTCCTGTCTTTTTTTTAAGAAAATAAAGATTAAAACGTAAAGCACTTCCACGATTTTCTGACTAAAAACAAGTAGACAGATAAGTATTTCAACCCTGGCTCTCAATCAGTGCATGCCCCTGTACATTTAATTGTGTGGCCGTAATAAGGAAGTGCGCTGTTGTAACCGCAATTGTTCCAGAGAGTTGAGGATTAAGGGCCTCTTCCAATCATCTGACCGTCTGGTTGAATATGCCAAAGTTTATATGGAACAGGGTGCCAAGTGCGAGCTTCATTCGCCATTTGATCACGTTACCGAAAACGTAAAGGAGAGCCGGCAAAAATGTATGAAGTCTGGTCCTGGAACCAACAACGACGGCATATATATCATCAGAAAGCTACTTGGATATACTTTAATAGTTACTATTGCAGCTCATTTCAATTAGCTGTGTGGAAAAAGTTATGGCTATTTTAAATACCTACTTTTCTCAATCTTCATTCAGTGACTTCCGCGTCGTAGTACAGGTTCTAACTAGTTATACTATTCTTATATAATAAGTAAGTAATTACATCAATTAGCCAAATCCCAAGTATAGGTCGCGCCAAACTTCTAGTCCCCTCTGAAGTTGGTTCGTTGCGCAGCGGTACAGTCAGGCCCTACCGCTCGTCCTCGCCTTCGCCCTACAAACGCCTATTTTTTACTACTGCGACGCGAATCGCGCCAACTTCAGAGGGGACTAAAAGTTTGGCGCGACCTATACCACGCAACTGATAATAGTTAGAACTTGCACTACGACGACGCGGACGCCACGGAATGAAGAATGCGCTTTATGTTGTTTGAGAAAAGTAGGTATTTAAAAATAGTCTATAACTTTTTTCACACAGTTATTTGAACTGAGCTGCCATAGTAACTATTGAAGTACATAGAAGTAGCTTTCTGATGACATATATGCTGTCGTTATTGGTTCCAGGACCGTTTTGCCCGGTTCTCTTTGTATGGCAAAATGTTATCTAAAACACAAATGTTGAAAAAATTTCCACGAGCAGGATTTGAACCTGCACCCTTCTGACATTCCGGGTCAGGTGCTCTTCCAATTGAGCTATCGTGGTTCTAACCAGCCCGCCGAAATTATTCAACACTTTTTACTTTGAAAGCCAAAGGCGCCCATTCAATGTCAACAACTACCGTCACTAACATCCGATCATAATATTTTTACAAATATTAAAGATCAGTAAAGAAATAAGCAAGCTATTTATAAAATGTTCATATAAAATTTTTAACGCAAATTTTGTTGCGAACAAATTAGAAAAACACAAATGTTGAAAAAATTCTACGTGCAGGATTTGAACCTGCACCCTTCTGACATTCCGGGTCAGGTGCTCTTCCAATTGAGCTGTCGTGGTTCTAACCAGCCCGCCGAAATTATTTAACACTTTTTACTTTGAAAGCCAAAGGCGCCCATTCAATGTCAACAACTGCCGTCACTAACATCCCATCATAATATTTTTACAAATATTAAAGATCAGTAAAGAAAATGTTAACTCTTCTCGTATGCCGCCAGTGCCCCTACTATGATCTGTTATAGCAGTATTATTGCAGTTGTGGAAAAGAGACGCGAGTATATTCGCCGCTACACGCGTCTCGCTTTCACAACTGCAATAATACTGCTATAAGAGCTTGTGGTAAGCCTCCAGGAGGCGCTGCTTCAATGCCATACTAATTTTCGTTTTAAACAAAACTCACACTAAGCACCCAGATCAAGCTGAGAATTGGCTATGTTCTATCATTATTTATCTTAAAAAATATTACGTATTTATCGATGGTTCGCCCGATTGGTCGCCCCAGGCACCGCTCGCTGGAGCGATAGAGTGGAAGCTGACCTGAGCGACCTCGGAGCCGTCAACTGGCAAGAGACTCCAATGGACAGATCAGGAGAAAGTGGCGACTTCTCGTTTCGAAAGTCAAGACTCACTTTGGGTCCCTGCGACAATGGAGTAAGTAAGTATTGATGGTTAATAACTACTTGAGTGTTACTTCTACTGTGAGGGTAACTTCACAGTGTCGGAATACTGGCTTACAGCGTAAATGACAAAGTATTAGAAAAATTCAACGAGTCTTCTGGGGTCTTGATAGCTCAGCGGTCATAGCATTGCACCGGTAATCCAAGGGTCGTGAGTTCGATTCACACTCGAGCCTCCGGCGACTTGTTGATTATTTCTAGCAAAATTGTACATAGTAACATAATAAAAATTTATATATTTTTTTAATGTTAAAAGGAGGCAAACGAGCAGGCGGGTGGGTCACCTGATGGAAAGTAATCATCGCCGCCCATAGACACCCGCAAAACCAAAGAAATCACAGATGCGTTGCCAGCCTTGAGGAAGGAGTTGGATATTGAGGAGGGAGTAGGAATTGGGAGGGGGGAGGGGTGAGACATGGGCCTCTGGTACTTTCACTCGCCTGACGAAACACAACAGCAACGACACCTATTAATATTATCTATCTATGCCACAAAAGGTCTCAATTCAAAGTGTTTTCCTATAAAACATGGAAAATATAAAAAGTGTCCTTTTTTATGATCTCTCTCGGGCATTTCACAAGATTTGACAATGACAAAAATTGCTGTTGTTGGAAGGGAGAAAAGAAATCCCTTTACTTATTTACTTGATATACCTACTGGTGAAGTATAACGATGCCTAAATGAATAAGGCATTCATCATAATCATCAGCTCATTATTATGTCCCTACTGCTGGGGCACGAGCCTTTCCTATGGATGGATAGGGAGAACGGACCATAAAGCCTCATGTGGGCCCAGTGTGGTGATGGTTGTTAACGACTGCTGATGCAGCCGGGACCAAGGGCTTTACGGTGCCTTCCGAAACATGGAGGATCTCGTGATGAGTCAATTTTATATTTTTTTATATATTTTAAGAAGAAGAAAAAAACATTTATTTTAACACAGCTAAAAACGGCCACTTTTAACTATAACGCCGTATTTAACTGAACCGTAACATGTCAGATGTTCATTAGGTGACGAAAAAATGCTAAATTACTTCATTCAAATAGTTTGTCGAGCACAATTTGATTTTCTATCATAAGATATAAAATCATAAGTATAAACTAGATATGTTTTTTTTTATTGGCGGCGCTAGTGTTCGGCGTAAACGCTCTTAACAAAAAGAAAAATATTAAATCCCAGCCCCAACACCATACTACCAGACCAAAAGATACTGTAAGCTCTTTCTGCGTAAAACGGAACGCACCCGATTAAATTAAATGAGGGTATACATGCTACTAACTAATTATGAGATGACCAACACCTCAGTCTCCCTGTGACCACGGACCCTGCAAAGGATTCGAAACGTCAGGATAAACATTAAATAATGTGTTATAAAATAAACGCGAGTAGATCCGTAAAAGTTGTTTCATTTAAACATTTTTATTATTTTATTATCATTATTTTTTGGTCATCCATGCGATGACACGCCTTTGCGAATGTTGCGTAACCTCACAGATTCGCAGAGCTCCTAATTAATGAAGGCATTAAAATATTTTCTTAGGTATGTGTCGCTGTCTGACAGCCTTAATTATTTGATCAATTAAAAGCGAGTCATGCCGATTATACGGTGCATTGATTACTAGCTGATTATGTAAAAATAGGTGCATGCGCATTCAGCTGTGAACGCCAACCTTAACTCGGATTGTTAAACCGTTACTTTGGTTTTTGCCGCCCCAAGGATGTCTGCACTTGTATTTAATAATGCGAATAACCTTTGTTAGATTATCTTCCAAATGTAGGTAAATGATATTACTTTGTAATGAAACAACTTTTACAGATCTACTATTTATCTATTTATTTTAATAAAGGGTATTTAAGGGTTTTTAATAAAGGGTTCGAAACGTCTCATCGTCAAGATTTTAATGAAAACCATCAAATGTGTAACATAGACGCAAGTAGAAAAATTGTTTCATTTCTACTACACATATTGTGTTCGCGTGAACTTAAAACAAAGCGTATTTTCTATACTAATATTATAAAGAGGAAACCTTTGTATTTTTGTATGTATGTATGTATGTATGTATGTATGTATGTATGTATGTATGTATGTATGTATGTATGTATGTATGTATGTATGTATGTATGTATGTGTGTATGTATGTAGGTATGTATGTATGTATGTAAATATATATGTATGTTTGCAACGAATAAACTCAAAAAGTACTGGACCTATTTAAAATATGATTTCACCATTAGAATGCTACATTAGCGCTGAGTAATTAAAAAATCGGCCAAGTGCGTGTCTGGCCACGCGCAGTGTAGTGTTTCGTAGCCCATCCCAAAAATGTGTATATTTTTAAATGGCTCATATACTTATATGTAGATACTACACCGGTTTCACATACCTGACAAGACTGACAACGTTATTTAAGTAGTTCCCAATGAGGAATTTGTACTGCGCCAAGTACATTTTATAAGTTGGCCGACTGTTACTCGTAAACTTTTAAAGCCTACTTAGCTGTGATAGATTTTTTCACGTATCCAAAATCAACCATTTGGCTGGCGGGGGGGGGGGGACACTTGACTCTAACAAAATTTGTATTTCAAGCTTAATAGTTCACAAACAGATGCTTCAATCAAAAAACTGTTTAACAAGCCCGCAATAGTTTTGAAAGTGCTATCCAACAACACCCCACTATGGGGTAGACAAGAAAAATAAATTACATCCCCACTTCACGTGTAGGGGAGGTAACCTAAAAAAATATTTTTCAAAATTTTACTTCACCACTTTGTCGGCGTGATTAATATGTATATCCATGCCAAATTACAACTTTCTAGTACTAAGAGTCTATGAGCTAGGCTGGGGACAGACAGACAGACAGACGGACATGGCGAAACTATAAGGGTTTCTTGTTGACTACGAAACCCTAAAAAAAGAAATTTGGTACGAAATCCGCCGGGTCAGCAATTTTTATTAAATATCATCTTATAACCAATTAGTAAATAAATAAGTTTGGGATCAGGGCAGGCATCATTCATAACCATTCGATGATTGGGTAGGATTCAAATATATAATACATACGTCTGCACATCAGACTACAACAAACTGTCTTTTTGTGTTTATTAAAGACAATTGATAGAAAAACATAAATGTTGAAAAAAAATCCACTTTAACACACCACACAAATTTAAAATATATTAAAATAGTGTCGAATAATTTCGGCGGGTTGGTTAGTACCACGATAACTCAATTGGGGGAGCACCTGACCCGGTATGTCAGAAGGGTGCAGGTTCAAATTCTGCTCGTGGAAATTTTTTCAACATTTGTGTTTTTGTAATTTATTCGCAACAAAATTTGCGTTAAAAATTATAATAAACAAAGGCACTTGATAGTTTTGGATAGTGGACTAATTGGTAGTGTACTTGACCGAGGTAAGTGGGTGCGGGTTCTTATCTCGCTCTTGGATTTTTTTTAATAAGTTTCCTAATAAGGAGTTATATATAGTCTAATCTACGTCATTTATTTTTAAAACCCCTTTTTTCGAATTAGGAAACTGTTACATCATTATTAGAATTTGTTTAATAGCATTGTTGGGGCAAGTTCTGCGGACGGTACAGCACAGATTAAGATATCAAATTTTTTTCATGGCTCGTAACGTAAGCCATGCAAAAACATTAACCGTGGTTAAGCACTTGGCCTCCACTTTACCTGATGTCAAGTGTGATAAGGCGGAGGTGGTAACGCACTTCACCTGGAATCCTCAACTACTGAGGCACTGGCTATCTTATCTCTAGCTGCCAGAACACAGCAATGCTACAAACATTGATGTTATGGTGACATATTTAGATAAGATGGTTGTAGTTAGCCAGATGGACAAACGAACACTACCATCAACCAAACTGAGTACACAAACAATGAACCCCCCGTTAGGTATCGAACTCGGGAACTCTGGGTCTGGAGACCGGTCGTCCGACTGGCAAGATTCCGCCGCCATAAACTCTAAATATTTTTTTTTAAAACTAGTCGTAAAACCATTTCCTCCATTTGCCTTCAAAATTTATATAATGATCTACCCATGTATGCTCTTCCATGAAATATGTGTATCTAATGTTTTTTCTTTAGTTATAAGTATGGAATTGTTACCTAAATACTAGTTTTTTTGAAAGCAATAAACGTATTTATTATTATTATCATTAAAACCATTTCATTCATCAGCTTCCGCAAAATCTAGCTTATTGACCGAGCCAAATGTGTACGCAACACATAATGACGTTATTTCCTACTAATGACAACGCATTGGAATAAAATAAAGTACGAGTATGCAATGTGAAGTGCAAATAGTAATTCACAAATGAGTTTGTTAGTACGTCACCTGTCGGGTATAGCTTCGTGGTATTTGGTCGATGACTTTTATTAGTTCAACAGGGGTAATACCTTAAGAGTTATTGTTTATTCCTAAGGTAATACCTTAATTTCATACGTTACGGTACAAAGTTCAATAAAAAAAAATTCAAATGAATAATTCAATTCTTATTAAATTGTATTTGTTTAAGGAAATATGGACATCTCGAAAGTTTTAATGTGACATTTTTTATAAAATAAAGAAACCCTTTTGTTCATCAAAATTTAAATGTTATTTAATATATAGGCAGAAATAGTTTAAAATTAACTTACACAAAAATACTATTGGGCAGTAGGTACCTACTGTTGACTTACAGCCGAAATTAATAACCTATCTCTGGTAAGAGATAGACCTATCTTAGTTTAGTTACCTAGCAACCGCTGTTATTTTCCATAGAGACATAACTAAGCAACAAATCTCTAGTAGGCGTATCTCTTGCCGAGGATACTCGTAGGTTAATAATTTCGGCTGTGTGTCAGTAGAGAAACTTTTTGCAAATGTCAAAACTATTGTTTTCACCTCAGAATAATAACTATTATTGTTCTGAGGTTTTAACTCACAATAGATACACAGAGATACAAAGAGTGTTTATTAATAACTATGGTACAAACATGGCTATTTCAGGTCGGCTCGATCCACTGGCTCTTCGGAGAGACGTTGCGTCTTATATTGTACCGCATATATCATGGGGAGTGTTCTGAGAAATTGTTCGGCTTGAACCCTGCCGCTGCCGTCCTTCACCACACTACACGTAATCGACTGTCATTCCATCCACATCACCTTGATGGATGGCGGTCTACTACTGTGCGTTTTTCACGAAATTTCTTGCCTCGAACTACAGTGTTGTACCAGCTCTCGGCGGTGGTATTTCTGGACCGTTGCGACCTTGGGATCTTCAAGAAACGAGCCTATTCCTTCCTTAAAGGCCGGCAACGCATCTGCGATTCCTCTGGTTTTGCGGGTGTCCATGGGCGGCCGTGATTACTCTCCATCAGGTGACCCGCCTGCTCGTTTGCCTCCTTCTTTTATATAAAAAAAACTTTTTAGGTTACAACACAACAAATTCATGCTGGACTTCTTGGCGGGAAAGTGAAGAGTCCTGTCTGCGGTTTTCTGTTATTTTCTAAAATTTGTGTTATTTCGGATAATAATGTGAAATAATGGTGGATTATTAACCGTTTAGTGTTCCTGAGTGTGCATGAGTGTTGAATGAGTGTTGAATGTATGAAGTATGTCTTTTATTTTTACTTTGTCTTTAAATAAATTAAATTAAAAGTTAATTTTCTTTCTTTTCTTTATAACATACTTACATACTTTTTCTGACTGGGGATCTCATATTTGAGCCGTTTGGGATAGAGTCTTTAGGTCCATGGGGCCCGGGTGCTCACAAACTCTTTAAAGATATATCTATAAAATTAGTAGAAACCACACGTGACCCCAGAGCTAGCAGCTACTTGGGCCAGCGTATAAGCATTGCTATCCAACGTGGAAATGCTGCTAGCTTACTGGGCACTCTGCCTGATGGGGATGATTTGGGGCCATTTTTTAATTTATAGTTAGTAGTAGTTATAGTTTATAGTTTTTTGTAAGTTTAATTTTAAGTAGTTTAATTATTATCTTATTTTTGTATTTGTTTGTCAATAAATATTTATAAAATGTTCAAATAATTTTTTTTTTTTTTTTTAATCTTAATTAATGGCTTCGCGTTTAGCATTTAGCCAATTTCAAGTATTTTTTATTATTAGTAATACATAAATAAACAATATTTCTTTTCTGTATGATGATGATGAATGATAATAGAAATGAGAAGTGAGAAATGATATACCCCCAACCCCTCGAGTATCTCAGTAAAGATGTGGGGCTTTACTAAGTCCTCGGGCGGACGTCTTGAGAGAATTTGAAAAGTGACGTTGCACTGTTTTGTTTTATTTGCCAACACTCGTGCACACTCACGAACACTTAACGGTTAATAATCCACCATTATTTCACATTAATATTCGATATAACACAAATTTTCGAAAATAAAACAAAACCGCAGACATGACTCTTCACTTTCCCGCCAAGAAGTCCCTCAAATAATTTTTAACGCAAATTGTGTTGCGAACAAATTACAAAAAAACTTTTTCAACATTTGTTTTTTTAAATAAATATTTTATTATCTTATCTTTTTTAAACTACTTTATAACAATATAATAATTGATTAATGATTTATCATTTTGTTAATTTGGGTTAGGTTTGACGCCTCGGTGGTTGAGGATGCGCTGTCAGAGGCTGTAACCCTGACCTCACACCATTGTCTGGTGTTTGATGAAACCGCGTCGACGTCGTTCGCGGCCCCAGTCCGGCGAGGTCCGGTGAGGGAGGTCATACTGGATGTCCCTCTTGGGGAGAGGGTGGCCTAGTACGGTCTCGCAGAGCCTATAGCCGTTGAGATCGTGGGTGTAACGTTACGCGTTGCCATTAGCGTCGGTTGTGATGGTCCCTGGGGGTTTGTTAGTGGGTCGGCCACATTCCGTGGTCGACTTCACATTAAACTCGGATGCTAGTTTTTCCCCAGGATAACAAAAAAAACAGCTTGGTGGCCTAATGGCAGAGTGTTCAGCCCGGTCAGAATGTCCTGTGTTGATTCCCAAGTTGGGTAAAGTAAATTTCGGATTTTTAGATAGGTACATATCCCGGGTTTGTAATCACCAAGCCGCATTTGACAAGCGTGGAGATTAAACCATAATAACCATCAGTTGAAGCAATTTTTTAATTTAACGACGATTTTTAAAAAATGGGGTTATATAACTTTCGACTATACCAAAAATTATCTAAACCGAACAATGGAAACAAGTTTAATACAATTATTATAAAATATAATAAATATATACTTATATCTATACTAATATTATAAAATTATTATTATAAAAAGTTTTGTATTTTTGTATGTATGTATGTTTGCAACGAATTAACTCTAAAACTACTGGACAATTTAAAAAAAATCTTTCACCATTAGAATGCTACATTAGCGCTGAGTAACATAGGCTATATTAAAAAAAAAAGAAATGTTTAAAAATTAAATTATACCCGTGCAAAGCAGGGGCGGGCCGCTAGTATTATATATAATAATTGTATTATTATAAGTATTCGAAATAAAAACCAAAAAGTATTTTAGTACTTATAATCCTTACAAATCGAAATAATCTCTAGATATTACATTAGTCTATTAGACACTTTATTGCGCCAGGCCGTCTTGCCTGGTTTAATTACTTATCTTCGGAAAAGCACAAAGCGGGCAAAACGGCAGCACAATTTAAAAAATAAACAAATTTCTCTGGAGGTAGTTGTGACGTTGTGAATGGCACGCAAGGCAGCCGCGGCATAACTACTAGGACGATTTAAGCCATGCGGCTCATTCCACAAGGACTATTTATATAAATTGGTGTTCGCCGGCTGCACAGACAGTGCGCGCTGTAGCCTTAGTCGGGCGTATTGCGTAAAAAAAAACAATTGTCATTTGTTTTCGCGAGTGCACTCCGGCTCGGCTGCGCGGCAAAACTTTTGTGGACGATACTTTTTGACAGTTCTGTGTCTGTGTGTGCTGTGTTATCTGTGGAGATTTAGCTGACAAAAATATTGTGAGTCACTTTATCTTTTTTTTTTAGTTTGACAGGTTTAAAAGAGGTTTTTTAACGTTGGCTTTATCTAAAATAGTTAGTAAAAATATAGAAACACTTTAAAAAGATCGTTAAAAAAGTTACATCGGCCTTATTTTAATATTCTAGAACATAGAAACGCAAATGGTATGAAATTCGAATGCTTTTATTTTTAACTATTGTTTTTTCCGGTGTGGGTAGAAGCTAAAAAAGTAGTATTATTTTTTAATAATATGAAATCATAAATTTCATTCCTACATTGTGGCATCATAAAATAAATAAGCGTTTAAATGAGTAAAAAAAAATTAAGTTATACGGTTTTATTGAAAATAAAGATTTCAAAAAAAAATTATGTAGACAATGTACTAAAAGCTAAAAAATAAGTCTTTAGGTCTTAAGTACCAGTCATCACACCACTCTCCTTATCAACCTAGGGCATTGATTAGAATTAAAAAATAAAATTATTGGGCGTACGTAACCTGCGTAAATATGTAAATAGCATTGTTATTGTGATTAATAACGGTTGACTTGATAAAAATTTCACACGCCCAACGATTTAATTATTTTTGTCTGATCAATGCCCTAGGTTGATAGGACCTAGGACCTACCGACTTATTTTTAGCTTTCAGTACATTGTCTGCATCATTTTTAGGGTTCCGTACCCAAAGGGTAAAGGGGGACCCTATTACGTATATCCGTCTGTCTGTCTGTCTGCCCGTCTGTCACCAGGCTGTATCTCATGAACCGTGATAGTTATACAGTTGAAATTTTCACCGATAATGTATTTCTGTTGCCGCTATAACAAAAAATACTAAAATACAGAATAAAATAAATATTTAAGGGGGCTCCTATATAACAAAAGTTATTTTTTTTGCTCGTTTTTGCTCGATATTGATAACGGCAACAGGTAAACGCTTGAAATATTCACAGAATATTTAGTTGTATATTCACTTTAAAATTAAATAATTATATTAAAATAAAATAAATACTTAAGTGGGGCTCCCATACAACAAACGTGTTTTTTTTTTTGCTGATTTTTGCTCGATATTGATAACGGCAACATATAGACGTTTGAAATATTCACAGAATATTGAGTTAGGTATATTATTCACTTTAAACACAAATAATTAAATTAAAATAAAATAAATATTTAAGGAGGGCTCATGGGAGCCCCCCTTAAATATTAATAATTTCTGTGATCTAGTGAATGGTGTCATGTCGTAAACACAACAACAGAATTTATGCGATTTTCCTAAAGCAAACTTTTAATGCATCATTAGCATTAACTTCAAGTGAACAACAAGTTTTGACATAATAGGGAATTTGATAACTATTAATTAACCAGAACATTAAATAAACGTAGAAATGATATCACGATCTACGTAACAGTTGTTTCAATTATTTTTTTATTTGGTCTAAGTTAGGTCAAATAAAAAAAAAATAGTAACTGTAACCTAAAAAGTGTTTAATAGACTTCTTGGCGGGAAAGTGAAGAGTCATGTCTGCGGTTTTGTTTTATTTTCTAAAATTTGTGTTATGTCGAATATTAATGTGAAATAATGGTGGATTATTAACCGTTAAGTGTTCATGAGTGTGCATGAGTGTTGGCAAATGAAACAAAACAGTTCAACGGGACATAGAATGAACTGATGATGAGGTTGAAAATGTGTGTCTCCTCTTAGTTAGTTAGTTAGTTATTTAGTAATTTAGTTATTTAAAAATTTACAGAATTTGTAAAGATATAGAAAATTCGTTATTTGCTGTATGTTTAAGTATATAAGTTTGTTAATTTAGATTAAGAGCTGTGAATTTTGAAACATATTAAAATAAAATAAAAATAAAAATAAAACGTCACTTTTCAAATTCTCTCAAGAAGTCCGCCGAGGACTTAGTAGATCCCCACATCTTTACTGAGATACTCGAGGGGTTGGGGGGTAATCATTTTTCACTTCTCATTTCTATTATCATTCATCATCATACAGGACAGGAAGGAAAAATTGTTTATTTATGTACTGTACTTGTAAGAAAAATTACTTTGACACTGGCTAAATGTGCTAATCGCTCGAAGCCATCATCTAAATAAAAAAAAAAAAAAAAAAGTGTTTAATAAACTCTCAATTGACGGAACACAATAGTGACGTCATAGTTTGCTATTCCCATACAATTTCTATTACAAAAAAAACGTTTTGATATTTTCTAAAACGTTTACCTATTGACTAACCACTCAACTACCCAATTCTTATTAAATCAGTTCATTTAACAGCAATAACTGCACTCGGACAGTTCCGAGCTGTTCTGAGATTCCGTGATCGTGAGAGATTCTATATGTGCATTGCTCGAGCACGTTATTTTTTATAATATTTTATGGAAACATACAGCTTTATATTACACATATAAACAATAAAAAAATATAATACAGTAGCATTTAAAGTTTCCACTGCTAATTTGTACAGAATTAACTACTTGTTGAACACCAGTGCGAAAGAAATACATACATACATATATACATACATATATCACGCCTTTTTCCCGGAGGGGTAGGCAGAGACCACCTCTTTCCACTTGCTGCGATCCTTACAGACTTCTTCCGCTTCATCCACATTCATTAGTCTCTTCATACACGCTCAAAAAATAAAGTAAATATCAAATAAATCAAAACAAAATACAATTTTACCATCAAAATCAGGTTGAAAATATACATTTAAAATAGAAGTTAGGTTTCTCTTAACAGTCTACGAAAACGAGAAATGTTTATGATGACCCACGACCGTCCACCCGAGCCGAGGTCCAAGTCTTTAGAGGCGCCCCGGGTTGTTCCGCTCCCCGATCCGATCCGAACCCCTCGAAGAATCTAGGTGGGCACGGGGACACGCACCTGTGCGTGATGGCCGTTCTCTCTAGAAAACCTTTGACGGTGCTTCGTTTCACACGGCTTGAGGAACCGGTGAAGCTGAAAATGGCCAATGGCTAACGTCATTCATTCTTATTTTTGATGAGGACAGCTAAGGAACTCCCTTCCTGCGGATCTGTTTCCTGACACGTACAACCTGGACATTTTCAAGCCAAGGATGAACAGGTATCTAGGCAAGCATGCTACAACCTAGGCCGCATCATCGCTTACCTTCAGGCGAGATCGCGGTCAAATACTTGCCTATCATTATCATCAGCTTATTTATGTCCCCACTGCTGGGACACGAGCCTTCCCTATGGATGGATAGGGAGAAAGGGCCACAAAACACCACGCGGGCCCAGTGCGGATTGGTGGTTGTTAACGACTGCTAATGCAGCCGGGACTAACGGCTTAACGTGCCTTCCGAAGCACGGAGGAGCTCAAGATGATAAATTTTTGGTCACCCATCCGATGACCGGCCTTTGCGAAAGTTGCTTAACCTCAGCACTCGCAGACCGGGCGCGTTAGCCATTGCGCCAATGCACTTGCCTATAAAAAATAAAAAAAAAGCAAACTCTCTCAAAAAAAAACCGGTATGTAGCTTTCGAAGGTAAGCTTCATACATACACACAAAGTGAAGAGACTGCAAAAGTGTAGTCTCCTTATTTTGTGGCTGTAGCCAAACGGACCTATGGGATGGGAACAGGGTGCCAAGTGCGAGTTCCATTCGCCATTCGCTCACCTTAACGAAAACGAGGATTTGTATGGCAAAATGTTAACTCTTCTCGTATGCCGCCAGTGCCCCTACTATGATCTCTTATAGCAGTATTATTGCAGTTGTGGAAAAGAGACGCGAGAATATTCGCCGCTACACGCGTCTTGCTTTCACAACTGCAATAATACTGCTATAAGAGCTTGTGGTAAGCCTCCAGGAGGCGCTGCTTCAATGCCATACTAATTTTGAAAGAAAGAAAGAAAAAACATTTATTGACTCTCACATAACAAATAGAATAAATAAAAAATAAAAAAAGGACATGAAGTACAAAAACCAAAAAAAAATAAAAAAAAAATATTTCGGTTTCGTGAACGTAATCGAATGAATGCGGGTAGTAAACAAAACTCACACTAGGCAGCCTGAACCCGATTTTCACATTCCACTCGAACATTCTGCTCAGCCATCGACGCGTTTACCCAACACAATGAAATGCAAAACATACAAACAACGACTAGTCACAGGTGGGACTACCCACGACCTTTTACAATCAACCCACCCGCCTCTGTGCCTAAATCCAACACGGTCACCGACCCAGACGTCCCGGGTTCGATTCCCAGGTCCCATACGGGTATACTGAAGTGTTTACTGAGTTTAGTTAGTGGAAGGCTTGTTTTAAGTCCGCCTTGCTAGCTACCACCGCTAAACATCAATTAAAGATATGATAGCCTGTTCCTCAGAAATTGAGGATATAAAGGCTAAAATGCATAAATGCAGTGGAATAAAAATAGTAAAAATTTGAAGGGTATCTCTGTTAAGTGGTTTCGATATAAATATTCATAGTGCGCTGATTAAATAACAATTAAATAACTATAATACATTTACCCCCTTATTTATAAAAACTATTTAAGCATTATATTAGTTAAATATTGTTTTGTCAACGTCACACAAACGTCATTTTGAATTTGAGAAAAAGAGTGAAAGAAACAATAATTAACTAAATTTTGCTTAAATAGTTTTTATGAATAAGGGGGTTAGTAATAGCAAAATTTAAATCTTCTTCTCCTCTTCCACAAAAGATAACGATGAAATGAATCATCATCATTCTCAGTTAAAAATAATTTATTTAACCTTGTGGACAAGAAATGGGTTAGACTTAATTTAATAAATGTTAATACTTAAATTGATAATTATTGCATTATTCATAAAATAGAAATAAAACATTGTTTAGGCACTTAAATACTATTTGCTCACTATTATTAAAATGCACAGACAATAAATGCCTGTGAAGGCTTATCTATACTAATATTATAAAGAGGAAACCTTTGTATTTTTGTATGTATGTATGTTTGTAACGAATAAACTCAAAACTACTAAACCGATTTAAAAAATTCTTTTATCATTAGAATGCTACATTAACGCTGAGTAACATAGGCTATATTTAAAAAAAATGCGGTACGAAATTCGCCGGGTCAGCTAGTATTAAATAAATTATTTGACTTTGACTGACTTTGACTTTGATATTAGTTATTGAACTTAATATTAAACCTATATGAACTTAAATGATCTGAAAGGAACTTAAGAAAATTGCTTATAATAAGCATTCCATGAATACATACAATAATTGTATGCATCTATTTTAAATTGCGCTTGGAGTTTTTTAATAAGGAAAAACAATCACTTCACCCAACTTCATTCAATTAGAACGTATTTAATGGTTTTTAGCGTGTTTCCTTTAAATGTTCTTATACGTCCGCGTTTTAATAGTTCTAGAAATACTAAAAGCGTAACGGCTAAGAAAAAACTACAATGAGTTTTCATTAGGTTATCGTTCTTCGATCAATGTAGATAAAGGATCCGGTACAAAAATGTATCTCGAAAGTGGTTCTGCGTTTACATTTAAATTTACATTTAAATTTCGAATAACAAAATCTGAAAAACATTGGATAGCATCAACAACTTCAGCTTACTGTGAACCTTAAATCTTAAAAATAAAGATTAAAATAAAGTTGCAAAATATTTGTTTTTTTTTAAAGTGTAGGTAGTTCCCTTAGGAACCGGCTAAGGTCATAGACCATGCTGCCATGTCATTAGTTTCTTAATTTCATTAGTATTATAACCCTTTATGATGATGATGATGAATGATAATAGGAATGCGAAGTGAGAAATGATAATACACCCCAACCCCTCGAGTATCTCAGTAAAGATTTACTAAGTCCTCGGGCGGACTTCTTGAGAGAATTTGAAAAGTGACGTTGCACTGTTTTGTTTCATTTGCTAACACTCATGCACACTCACGAACACTTAACGGTTAATAATCCACCATTATTTCACATTAATATTCGACATAACACAAATTTTAGAAAATAAAACAAAACCGCAGACATGACTCTTCACTTTCCTGCCAAGAAGTCCGCAAAATATTTGTACTTTATATTAACTGTCATCGCCACAAACGTCACAAAGTCACCTACCGTTTTTCAAGCGTTCATCGAGAATCTATAGTACATAATTAATCGAAGGGTTACCTTAAAACAATAAACTGCAGCCGAGCGGTACTCGAGAATCGACTTTATTATTAAATACTCAAAGCAAAGCCTATGAAGTATTAATAGTATTGGTTTGTTATTATTATTTACTAGCTGACCCGGTGGACTTGGCATCGCATTTTTTTTTTAAATAGCCTATGTTAGTCAGCGCTAATGAAGCATTCTAATGGTGAAAGAATTTTTAAAATCGGTCCAGTAGTTTTTGAGTTTATTCGTTGCAAACATACATACATACAAAAATACAAAGCTTTCCTCTTTATAATATTAGTATAGATTGCTTACACTGGCCTTCATTTCACCTAATGTTAAGTGATGATAAGAACACAACGATGCACGCTACTAACGGTTATGGCACGATGTTATGGCAACATAGATGGTGGTAGCTAGTTAAGTCCTTCTACCAACCAAACCGAGTACAAACACATATTCCCTGACGGGAGTCAATATCGAGACCGGTGTCGAACAACTACACAAACGAGACGGTATTCGTGTTCGACGATCGACTTTCGACGTCGACTGTACGTCAGACAAACCCTTTCTGCACCATCGGTTGTTTATTTTTGCACGTTCAGTATACAGTAGCTACTTACGCGGAGGCGTGTCTAAAAATGTCAGGGTGAAGGCCGCACTGTGTTCCAAATACGCGGTCACGCTCGGACGCGCGAGAATCTCGAGTCTCGGTGCATTCAAACCGTGAGTAACGTTTTAAGGTGCCTTTACCTTAGTGCCTAGGTTACTTACGGTAATTTAGGACATTCGATCACGAGAAAGGTTATGGTAAAATTGTAAATCACCTCGTTTGCCACCAGAGTGCCTAGTTTCATTTGTCATTTGATTACGTTGACGAAAACGAGAATTTGTAGATAAGGTCACTTTTTATCAACTGCAAATATTTTGAGGATAAATTCAACAACATATATAAACTATTTTTATGAAAAAAATTAAATTTTTATACGCTAGTTTTCAAGAAAAACGCCAAAAGACATTTCGATTAAAAAGAAAAATAAAGCACTTTCGGTAGTTTCAATTCAAAGGAGCCGAAACAGAGAGGCCGCAATGCCTTCACCGCTTACACGGCTTTTTTGAATGAAACTAGGGAGTTTCATTCAAAAAAGCCGACAGAGAGGCCGCTCTTAAAAATATTACAATTTTTGTGTCAGGAAAAGTAAAAAAAAAAACTAGCCTGATTTTTTTCAAATGCTAGTCCTTAAATTGTTTCTCTGATATAATTAGATGTTTTGTCAAAATATTTGCAGTTGATAAAATGTAACCTAATAGAAAAATTTTACTTTCCTTGTTTTCCGTCAGGCGGCGCTGCTTCAATTCCATACAAATTTTCGTTTTCGTTAACGTGGTCGAATCAGCATTCAAACTAGCACAGCCACCTTGAGTACCTATTGCGAGATTTATTTACTATTCGAATTAATTCGAAAACGTGCGTGAAAACGATATTTGTACCCATAGCTTCAACGCGCTTCTTCTGGTGACAAAAGAGAAGAGTAAAAAATTTTATCATACAAGTTTAAGGTAACATATAAAAAACAACACAAAAAAATCGCATTAGGCACCCTGACCCCTCAGGGTTTTGCTAAAAATGTGTAGCGAGATTCCAGTAAAAGAAAAAAAATAAGAAAATAAGAAATATTTTGCACACATTGCATAACGTGATTTAAATTTTGAAACACCTTTGTTGTCAACTTTACTTCTCAACTTAGAGTTCCGTAGCCAAATGGCAAAAAACGGAACCCTTATGGATTCGTCATGTATGTCTGTCTGTCTGTCTGTCTGTCTGTCATTAAGATTTTCACACAAAAATAGAAAAAAAACAATACATTTTGAGGGTTCCCCATACTTAGAACTGAAACTCAAAAAAAATTTTTTAATGTATCTATGGATAGGTTTTCAAAAATGATATTGAGGATTTTAATATAATTTTTTTCTAAACTGAACAGTTTACGCGAGAGACACTTCCAAAGTGGTAAAATGTGTCCCCCCCCCCCCCCTCCCCCCCTGTAACTTCTAAAAACAAAAAAAATATATGATGTACATATATTACCATGCAAACTTCCACCGAAAATTGGTTTGAACGAAATCTAGTAAGTAGTTTTTTTATAATACGTCATAAAGTACGGAACCCTTCGTGCGCGAGTCCGACTCGCACTTGGCCGGTTTTTTTGTATGAGTTTAGTATGAGATGTATGAGTTTGGCACACGTGAATATTCGGGTAAAAACGCAACTGATTCATTGTTCTTGAAACTGTTATTATTATTCGGGGAAAATCGCAACTGGGGAATAACGCAACTAACCCGAAAATTTAGGCATAATGTTTGATTAATAACTGGCATAATGAAATTGTGTGTTGACAGATTAACTATTAATTCAGCGACAGACGATATTAATATTCTACCGATAAGCAATTATTATGCAATTGGAGACTTGATGATTGCCACAATTAAACAGGAAACCTTGTTCTTGATTATGGAGTTCGAAATTCATCAGATATTTTTTTAAGTCTATTTATAAATAAAATATGATGGCCAGACTCATGCAACAAATGCTCTTGCTTACTTATCTTATTTTATTATTATTGTAGTCGTATACTTTAACTTTGTTTTCTTAGATAATTTTTGACTTTTATTAGTACTGTATGACATTGTGAAAATTGAAATTGGTAGGTACCTGATGTAATTTTTGCAAACTTAATATTCTTATTTGTATTTTTGGGTGTTGTGATTGTCCTTTTTTTTGTGTTTGTTTGTGATGGAAAGTGTCCTTTTATGATAGGGCATTTTCCAATATTTTTGACGCTGTAAGGGAGAAAAGAGCTTGACACTTGCTGAGTTTCTTGCCGGTTCTTCTCAGTACAAGGTCTCCCGCCCAGAGTAGACTTACGAACCGATGGCATAATGACGTTCATAAGAGCTATTTGTAGCCTAAACTGAATAAATGATTTTGAATTTTGAATTTTGAACATTGAAATTCTTTTAAGGAACCATTATAATTATAATTATCATTGCCAACGACGACACTTTAAATCACAATATATCATATCACACTAATATTATAAACGCGAAAGTTTCTGTGTATGTGTGTATATTTGTTGCTTCTTCACGCTCGCTGCAACGGATTTGGATGAAATTCGGCATACAGATAGTTTATAACCTGGATTAACACATACGATACTTTTTATCCCGATATTCCCACGGGAACGGGAACCACGCGGGTGAAACTGCGGGCGGCCGCTGTAACTACATATTTTTTGACTATGTGTGCTTTGATAGGCACTTAAAGCCATTGGTCCCGGCTGCATAAGTAGTCGTTTACAACCACCGCACTGCACTGGGCCCGCGTGGTGGTATGGCCAGTTCTCCTTGTGGTGTCTTCATCCATTGGGTAGGCTCGAGCCCCAACAGTGGAGACATAAAATGAGCTGGATTAGTGACCATTCTTTTTTTGTGACAATCCCGGCCAAAACGATCATGAGATAAGTAAACTGACAATCTATACTAATATTATAAAGCTGAAGAGTTTGTTTGTTTGTTTGAACGTGCTAATCTCAGGAACTACTGGTTCGAATTGAAAAATTATTTTTGTGTTGAATAGTCCATTTATTGAGGAAGGCTATAGGCTATATTACATCACGATATGACTAATAGGAGTGGAGCAGCAATAATTTATATGGCAAAACAACGTTTGCCGGGTCAGCTAGTTGTAAATAACCACTCAATTGACGGAAAAAAAAAAGTGACGTCATAGTATGAATTTCCATACATTTCTATAAAAAATACTTAGATTTTTTAAACAGTCTATCTATTGAATAACCAGTCAACTACCCAATATCAGACAGTAGTTAGTAATTGTCGGAAAGGAACAAGGAAATCGATTGACAACTAATTAAGTCTTAAGGATAATCGACTTTTACTTTGAGTTGACGTAGTGTCATAGAACGAGCCAAGTGCGAATCGGTTGAGGAAGCTTTAGAGTTGCTAAATCTAATACGTGTATTAGATAGGTTTGATGATAATGAAAAGATCCATTTTTTTTTTGTTGATGGCTTTGTGCGATTAGCACATTTAGCCAGTGTCAAAGTAATTTTTTTAACAAGTAATACATAAATAAACAATATTTCTTTTCTGTATGATTATGATGAATGATAATAGAAATGAGAAGTGAGAAATGATATACCCCCCAACCCCTCGAGTATCTCAGTAAAGATATGGGGCTTTACTAAGTCCTCGGGCGGATTTCTTGAGACAATTTGAAAAGTGACGTTGCACTGTTTTGTTTCATTTGCCAACACTTTTGCACACTCACGAACACTAATCGGTTAATAATCCACCATTATATCACATTAATATTCGAAATAACACAAATTTTCGAAAAGAAAACAAAACCGAAGACATGACTCTTCACTTTCCCGCCAAGAAGCTTCGGTCCTTAAAGTATACGATTTAGATCTTCGAGTTCGTAATCGTAGAGTTACTAAGACATAATTATTAACTGAGAAGTTCGATGGCGCAGTGGTTAACGCACCCGGTATGGGATTGCTGAGGTTAAGCTAGTTTCGCAAAAGCCAGTCACCGGATAGGTGACTAAAAAATTTGTCATCTCTAGTTCCTCCGTGCTTCGGCAGGCACGTAAAGCCGTTGGTCCCGGCTGCATTAGCAGTCGTTAACAACCACCAATACGCACTGGGCCTGCGTGGTGGTTTGTGGCCCGTTCTCTTTACCCATCCATATCAAAACCATTTATTTCGGATAACTTGATCCATATCTGTTAGAAGTACAATACATAGAGAGTTGTTAGTAAACTAATTAATTTAAAACTTTATTTATAAGACTCTCCCATAAATGTGAGGAGAACCTCTCAGCTATAGTCATCAGGATGCTATTGGGACTGTCCCGCACTCTACGGATCAAGGATGCCGTCTTTTTGCGTAAAATGGCATTAAGGCCATAGAGGCTCTTGCCCCAGCAGTGGGGACATAAAATGAGCTGATGATGATGAAGATGATGTTGATGATGATGATGATGATGATGATGAATAGTTAACTTTAATTTGACATGCAATTATTAATTAAATATATTTGTAAGTGACTTTATTCGCGTCAGGCGCGCATAAGCTAGCAGCAGTGGTCATAAATACTAAAAAATGCACACAGAGACAGTTTGTTTTTTTAATCTGTTTTGTGCAATAACGATTATTTTATTATTATTGTTATAAAGAATTGCTTAAAAATATTTAAGTTGGCGCTTGTATTTCATACAAATTATAGATAAATGATGAAAAAAAAACTCGTATTGGGCACACGGACCGTGAACTGTAGTACGGCCTTGGCAAGGGCATTGGTCCGAATTATGCTGCCAATACTTCGATGCACTCTAGCGAGGCGCATCTTTGTTTTTGCCAGTTTTGTTCCAATGCTATAAAATTGAATTTGTTAAAATTATTGGGAGATAAAATAGAAATAAAGTAATATTAATATATTTTATTGTGTTTTTTTGGCCTTCATATCACCTGATGTTGTATGATGATAACTTCGAAGGTGGAAGCGCACTTTTCCGGAACCTCTACTACTGAACTGGCTTTTTTTTTGTTAACTGTAGGAAGGAACTATTAAAACTGATTTTAAGCAAATGTTAAAGCGACATCTATACTAATATTATAAAGAGGAAACCTTTGTATTTTTGTATGTGTGTATGTTTGCAACGAATAAACTCAAAAACTACTAGACCGATTTGAAAAATTATTTCACCATTAGATTGCTACAATAGCGTTGAGTAACATAAGCTATATCAAAAAGAAATGCAGTATGAAGTCTGCCGGTCAGCTAGTATTTAGATAAGATGGTGGTAGCTAGCCAGGTTGAACTAACCACTAGACTACTGTTTTTTTTTTTTTTTTTTTTTTATAAAAGAAAGAGGCAAACGTCAATGTCTTCATTTTAAACTGTGATTTAAAATGAAGACATTGACATTGTTGCATACCAAGGCTTATTCATACAATAGATTTGGATTTCCACGGCTCTTTGTTAGCACATAAAACATTCTGCAACATCATTAGATCAAAGGCTATTAAATAAGCGCTTTTAACGATAAGACCACCTTTGCTAAGTGTTAAAATTATGAGTTACTATTTTTCCTTATGTATGTGAGCAATTATGTGTTAATCTATGTATTTATTTATAAAATTACGTATCCACGTTTATCCGGTTAAAGATGTAGATAATGACCAACAAAACGAAACGTAGGGTTGAGGGAGATGGGCAAGAGATACACTATGTCGATCAGTACATTTATTTAGGCCGGGGAGCAAGTTTCGAGAGCAGGCAAGATAAGGAAGAGGAAGGAAGCTACTGGATGCCAAGTGCGAGTTTCATTCGCAATTCGATTACGTTAATGAAAACGAGAATTTGTTTAGCAAAATGTTAACTCTTCTCGTTTGCCGCCAGGAGGCGCTGCTTCAATGCCATAGGTACTACGTTCGTTTTCGTAAACGTAATCGAATGAATACGGATAGTAAACAAAAGTCATACTAGGCACCCTGAGCCACGAAGGTGTAGGGAGACCTTCCAATTACACTGAAGCGCAAACTCGTTGACATGTTTACCCTGCTCGTTCTAATTTACGCGTGCACAGACTTGGTCGTTGGCCGAGCTTCAAAAATCCAGGCTTAAGACTTGTCAGAGAGAAATAGGCTAGTTTTCTTTTTTTTCAAATTCAAATTTAAATTGTCAATTTGCTGTAAATAGGGTAGCATTTCATAAAATGTGGTGTTGCAATAAACTTGTAGGGTAGATAGATATCTTAAGCCTATTTAACCGGTATCAACGGCATGCAAACATAACTTATTATTAACCTATGCATCAATCACATTTACTTAGCTTTAAATTTAAAAAAGTCGTCTAACGAATGAATGTGTTGTCTGCATGCACTATAACGCCCTGGGTGCCTGAGGATCGGAGACGTGCCCAGGGTCGACTGCGAGCAAGCGTTGGCAAGACGATCTCGATGCCTTTGTGGGAGACTGGAGACACATGAGTAAAGAAACGGATGTGCTGGAGAGAAACCGCCAAGGATTGCGTGGAAGGGTTTGGGGAGGTCTTTGCTCAGCAGTGGGATAAAAGATGCAAATTAAAAAAATATGTAGAATATAGAATATAGAATTGTTTTCTAGGGAGAGGCAGTGACTATTAATAAATAACTCAATATTAATTTATTATTATGGAAGATTGGCCAGGTAGTCCAGACCCTAGAAAAGGCTTTATCTTGGAACCTGCCACTAAAAAAATAATGGAAAGCTTTTGTAAAGAAAAAAAAAGAAAGAAAAAAATCTTTATTTGGTACAATACATCACACATATAAAAAAAACACAGGAACATCACCTATGCAAATCAAATCAAATCAAATCAAAATAATATGCATATATAAAATTGTTAAAAAAAACATTATTCAGTTGTTCTTGATATGTACTATGGAGTTAAAAGTTTTGCAATTAATTCGTAACACACGTGTGTTCTTAATGTAGTACAGTCAGCGACGAAAGTATCTAAACACTTTGTTAATTATGTCATGATTATTTTTTTACATTGCTGTAGTGTTTGTTAGTGAAGTGTGGTAAAGCGACGATTTCCGCAAGGTGGCTGGCAAGAGCTGGATGAGAGTAGCCGCGGATCGTGCTCAGTGCCGTGCACTTGGAGAGGCCTATGTCCAGCTGTGGACGTGTGTAGGCTGATGATGATGATGATGGTGATTGCTTTGTTTTATTTGAAGGGTACAAGATCCTTTGACATTACAGGGCATAAGAACTATAGTGTATACTATAGCCAAATTCGATAAAGAATGTTTACCAACAAGGCGTTGCCAAGCAACCAGTGACAGGCATGTATTGACAAAAATGACAAGGAAAGATTTTACGTAAACGATGTACTTTTATTAAATATTGTATGAATAATTTAAAATCTAAAAGTCATAGTACAGTCATAGCTTAGTTTTAACCTATTTGAATGAATAAATTAGCTACTTTGAAATAATTAAAAAACTGCACTTGAAGATTCAATAATTTATTTATTACATAAATTAATCAACTGCTGTTACAATCCAATTTTCTTTAACGTCAATTCAATTTGTTCATGAATGTTTGTTTTGCATTGCAAATGCACTGTTTACGCTGAAGATTTCAGAGGTAGTAAGATAATCGACCCCATATGGATACTAGTGTCATCTTCATTTGGAATGCTAGTTTATAATAACGGAATTGTTTAGAATACCTCAATTTTAGTAATGACATTTGTTTAATAGGGTTAACATGTGAAAATATTTAACGGTTTTTTTACGTTCTTCGTATTATATCGTTTTTACCGACGTTGAGGGACTGATTTAATTTGAGAATAATAATTCTTACAATATCTTTTGTGTAAAATGCAGTAATCAAGTAATAATACGAAAAACACAAAAACATTTTTGCCCAGATTTGTGATGACCCTAATTTGGTTTGTTTACATTTATTCTTTATCGAGTTTGGCTAGAGCATAGTTTAGGTACTTAGGACTTAGGCTTTGGATCAGCAACGAATGAGTGTAACCTTTGGTGAGGGCCGAATGCTTTGACGGCTCAGTATTATAAAAGAAAAGTGTACAAAATCTTGACATTGTGCAGCTGTCCTTTTTTACATCTTACGGGTAAGCAGGCCTTTATCTTATCTGATGTTAAGTGATGATAAGGCCGAAGGTGGAAGCCTACTTCACCGGATTCCTCAACTACTGAGGCACTGGCTATCTTATCTCTAGCTGCCGGAACACAACAATGCTACAAACATTGATGTTATGGCGACATATTAGCTAGCTAAGCGGGCAAACAAGCCCTACCACCAACCAAACCGAGTACACAAAAATGTATCCCCCGCTGGGAATCGAACCCGGGACATTTGGGTCTTAAGGTCTGTTGTCAAGTGGTCTTAACCACTAGACAACAGAAGCGATTAAAGACAAAGTAATTCAGTGTTCGGCGACTTTCGTTGCTGACTGTACCTTGACTACAGTTTCTGACTAGTAAAGGGCTGGCCCTGAACTGGTAGGGCCTTGAAAAAGGCTATTGGTACGGATGGCACTGGTACAACTGGTTTGATGCTAAATGCACTAGCTAGATTCGAGCGAGTGGAACATCCTTACTGAGTTTTTTGTTCGCTATTTTTTTTAAGGCTCTACTTTGCTAAAAATACAGACCTATAACGGCATTTACAATAGGGTTTGAAAAACAAGCAAATCATAATATGCATAATACATTACCTATCACATTATTATTATTAAAAGAACAATGAACCTAAAACTAAAAACCTTAAAAAATATAATACAATAACTAAAATAAATTATTAAAAGGAGTCCCTTTAGGCAAGGTACCGAAGATACTGGCAGCGTTCCCCCTTTTATTGCTAGACTAATTCTTTGTCCGAGGTAGCTGCCAGCTCTTTGTTTTTTTTTTTCTTTCTTTCTCTTCTTTGTTTTTCATATATATATTTTGTTCATATCTTACGGTTTTAGTCCATGCTGCTTTTGTTCGTTGTCTTTTCGATTTGAATAATTTACTGATCTTTGACATATTACCTTACTAAAGGGTTTTATATTTTTAAATGTTGAGTGCCATTTTTTCTCGTTTTTTATCTCGTACAGACAGCTTGACATAACATACCAACTTCTAAGTTATTTTTTCCTAAACTAATAAGCTTTATTAACTTTTAATCTTTCTATGGTAAGGGTAGTAAAACACTTTTTAAAGATACCATTTTTTTACAATATTTTTATGCGATTTCATGTCAACAATGGAAAATTTCAAAATGGAATCTATAGTAATATTATAAAGCTGAAGAGTTTGTTCGTTTGGTTGAACGCGCTAATCTCATAAACTAATGGTTCAAATTGAAAAATTATTTTTGAGTTGAATAGTCCATCACTCTATGACTAATAGGAATGGAGCAGTTCGCTAATTAACGCGGGTGAAACCGCAGGGCACAGCTAGTAGCGAAATATATGAAAAGTTGTGAGCGAATGGTGAATCAGAACTAGCACTCGCAACCAGACGGAAAGAAAAAAAGAACGAAAAAAGGAAAAAAAAAAAAAAAACTTTTGTGTCAATATATCTATTGAGATCTATACTAATATAATAAAGAGGAAAGCTTTGTATTTTTGTATGTATGTATGTTTGCAACGAATAAACTCAAAAGTTACTGGACCGATTTCAAAAATTCTTTCACCATTAGAATGCTACATTAGCACTGAGTAACATAGGCTATATTAAAAAAAAAAAGAAATGCGGTACGAAGTCCACCGGGTCAGCTAGTATTTTATAAAATAATAATATAATGGAGCGTTCATGGTACCTAGATAAAACCTTCCGATTCCTTTTGACACTATAATTCGAATTATAACACGGAACACTGAGAATTGTATCACGCCAACATCACATATCAATCAAACGTGGGGAATTACAATTATTATATGTAGGTATCTCTAATATGTACCTGTCTAATGCATAATTATCATACAGCTTGTTTGTTAATCAGAGTACAGTTCCTGCACACAAACCTATCCAGATCTGTCAAATTTTTTCAATAAATATTCAACCATGTATATACATATAATGTCTTGTCCTGACTGGTTCATCATCGCCTAAACCGCTGAAGCTAATTAGATGAAATTTAGACTATAGATTAATTGAGTGACGTAACCAGCCACTCAGTTGCTGTCCCCTATTAGGAAAACATTGTCGACCACTGACACCGGTCGAAAACTGGAGCCACCTTAGTGATGGTGCAATCCTAAACAAAGGTATGCAACAATACGGATACTGAGGTACACATACGCCTACCCATGCTCACGATATGTCGTGCCAATGTCAAAGCCGAATGTTTCACTGAACATTAGTCAACATAGGATTATAATGCTATCAGCACACGATCGTAGTAGCTACGTCCTCGAGTCTTGAGCGAGCTGAACTATGTTCCGGATTGTATTGTGGGCATGCATAATCGGGGAATCTCTTTGCCTTCATTTCACCCAACAATTACTGGCGTTTGCAAATGTTTTTTTTATAAATTAAATGTAAACAGTTATCTCGAACGGTTCGCATCCAGAGGAGCTTTAATTCCACGTAGGTAGGTACTATCAAACTGTGGAATGCTTAGAGCATTAAACCAAAGTGGAATGAGCTGCCACCCGAGGTTTTCCCATTGAGTTACGACATGGACTCTTTCAAAAGGGGTGTAAAGAGGTTTTCTTCAGGTCGGCAACACAAAAGCAACTGTCTATGGGCGGCTGTGACCGGTCACCATCTGGCGGCCGACCTGGTAGGCTACTCTTGACGCAAACTCAATCTCAATATAATTCCAATGCGATTATTATGTATCGATATTGGGATAAACTTCGCAATTTCGGAACGCCCCATCTCATCATCATCATCAGGAAATTGAGTGAACAAATTATTATCGAGATGGGGCGTTCCAAAATTGCGAAATTTATCCAAATATCGATACATATTAATCCCATTGGAATTGTATTGAGATTGAGTTTGCGTCAAGAGTAGCCTACATGCTCGTTTGCAGACTGTTAATAATATTTTAAAAAATGTACACGAATATTTAGCACTAGGAGCCCAGTTTATATCTATAACGTTTATATAAAATCGCCGGCTAAGCCCCGTTTAAGTGAATGATAGAGATATTTATTTACAATTTCAAATAGGTATTATTATAAAGACTACAATAATTGTGTACAGACAGAATTACAGACTCGTTAACGTCGTTTGATTATGACATTTAACTCGTTACGGTTAATGGTAATAATATATATATTTTTATTGTTTCCTACATAGCTTTATACTCGCAGTAGGTAGTAGTTAGTATTAATTGGTATTAGTAGTGCTACATTCATTAGCCACTTAACTACATATCGTGACGCCTTGGTAGTTACTATTATTAAATATGTAACTAAATACAAGAAAACGTAATAAAACTAAAAAGAAACATCTATGAAAAGATAAAAAAAGAAGAAAGAAAATCAAATTTTAAATAACATAAATTACTATATAAAAGAGGTCCTAAAACTGTGGGCTCTTGGGAATGTTCCCAAAATGATGGCAACAACAACAACTTATTTGGATTGTCTTTAACGCTCTGGCTAATGCGCTGGCGCTAGTTTGGCCTGCCTTCTTGTTGTTGATAAGGTCTCTAACTCAACAGTACTTTAACAAGCTGCCGATGGCCTCTCAGCCATATCCCACCGCAAACAGAACAAATATTTTAATAAATATGTACTCTTCACAGTAATGAGACAAATGGGCATGGCAGCAGAGTTGGTTGTCATGGATGAAGCGACTGGAGCACCCTCGAGTCGGCCACATGGCCTTAGGAGCGATTCGGCCCGTCTTGGAGCGATGGGTCGGTCGCAAGGAGGCTGACCTTCCGACTTGTGCAGATCCTCAGGTCATGGTTGCTTTGGCAACTATTTGCACAGGATCGGGAGGGAAAAGTCGGCCACATGCCACCACTGTGACGTTGTTGAGGACACGGTTTCGGACACTGTCAAGTCGTACTTTCAATGTGAGGAGCCGCGAGTCCAACTTCGTGCGGCGATATATGGAAACCTGATCTGCTGAAACTGAACCTGAACCTGAGCTGCTTTGGTGGGTAGTAGATCAACATGGGATTCTCCTGGAGACGGCGGATAGGGAAAGGGAGTATAATCCACTCGCAGCCCCTATCCGCCGTAGACTCGTTAGGAGGCAGGCGTCTTCACGGCTAACTCTTGCCATCTTAACAAGGCAGTGAGTTAGGGGGCGGGGGTACCCCTTGCTCGCCACTTAATGCCCTTGCGATAGTTTCCAGTTGTGTGTTCCGAGGTCCTCCATCTGGTAGGTAGTTCCCTAAGGACAGTCGCGGAGAGTAGGCTGCGGTACCTGGGGCTTGCTCCTCTTGGCTACCAGCACGATACCCCCAAAGTTTTTAGTACTTAATCCCCCCGCGATTGCTTTGTATAATACTAATACCTAACTCTTTTTCATAATGATATGATTATAAATAAATAACATCAATTATAGGTAGTATTGTTATGTTCCGACAGCTCTAGATAAGATAGCTTCACAAGTTGGGGAATTATTATAAAGGCCTTATCATCATTTAACATCGAGAGACGAAGGCCAAAACTTTACCCATGAGGAATAAAAACAAATAGAATTATAATCTGTTATATTTTTATAAATTACTAGCTTTGTTCGCGGCTTCGCTCACGTGGGCTACACGACTTGTGTTTATTCGTAATAAAAGCCAAACTTATTAAAGGTATCATGAGGGCATAAGTAATAAGGGTTAGACAACTAAACATGGCACGTCATTTCAACATTAAGTTTTTATATTTTTTATCATTAAAAAGCCCACACAAAACAACGCATTAAAGATCACTCTGTACAATTAAGTAACTTTGATCCGTTTTGAATCCGCCTGTACAAATTGTCATCCCCTACATAAGAAATCATTTTCCAAAAAACCTGCAACAATGTATAATTTCTAACCAGGCCAAATACCGAAATTTAAGGATTGACAGATTTCCATACAAAACTTTCCACCCTTATTTCACCTCTCTAGGGGAAGTTTTTCGAAAAATGCTAAAATACGTCATTCTTTATTTTTATTGAAAATCTATAGATCGATTTAATTATTCATTTTGAGAGTTATTACTTTAACAATAAAGATATCCCCCAAAAAAAAACTTCTTCCCTTTTTTACTCCTTCAAAGAAAAATAAACAAAATTCCTGAGACACGTCATTCTTAATTTCTTTTGAAGAAGCCAAATAGCAATTTTCATGTTTTTTACTTCAAAACTGACGGACTTTCATACAAACTTTCACCCCCTATTTGACCCCCTTAGGGTGTGATTTTCATAATATCCTTTCTTAGTGGCTGGTTACGTCACTCAATTAACCTACAGTCCAAATTTCATCTAATTAGATTCAGCGGTTTCGGCTCGGCGATTATAAATCAGTCAGGACAAGTCATTATATGTATATAGATTATTTGTTTATTGTAATTAAATAACAGCTTAAAATTCCTGTCTTGATACGTTTAAAGTTACTCAACTTGATACATGATTTGTCGTCATAAATATTTGTAGACTATAATTAATTATGTAGCTAGGTATAGCCTCTACAATACTTTCAATTAAACTCCATTAATCTAGTTTATAACTTGCAACGATGCCGAACATAACAATTACCTATGGAAATAAAATTGACTAATGTCGATGTCATTTATAATATACTTAATTGCGAATGAAATGAAACTACTTTTACGAATCTACTCGTGGTTTACACATTAACTTGTTTAAATTTTTATTCTGACGTTCCGAATACTTTGCAGGGTCCCGTGGTCAGGGGGAGACAAATAAACGCAAGTAGTAGTGTTCGTCTAAACTTAAAAAACTCAGCCTAATTCGCTAGAATAAGTTTATACAGCCCTTTAGTTTTTTTTGATGTGTAGCATCTTTCCGCTCGCTTTCTATATAAGCAATTTGTGGGAGTGATTTCGTGAAATGGGACGGAAGTATGTGTAACAGTGTAACAGGAAGTTGGGGAAGCGCGCAAGCGCGCGCCATTTTGTAGATTTAAAATCGATATTATGAACAAGACATATTATTATTATATGTGACATATTGTGTCATTTGACTATCAAAGGTCATTTTGATATGTCAAATGTCTTCTAATGACTATTTACTGCATTTATTTTATAGTTATAAAATGATGTAATACCTGACCTATTTTTTTTAGAATTTAGTCATCATCATTGCTGGACAAAGACCTCCCTCAGGAATAAATTATTTTGAGGGGAATTTGCCATAATCGCCACGCTTGTCAGTCGGGTTGGCGATCGCAGTAAGATGAGAATAATCACAGAGAGACGCTGCTGCCCATCCTCTGGAATGGTCCCATAGTCGCCTTCTACGACACTCACGGAGAGAGATGGGGTGGTGCAATTCTTTACACCCGGCACCACACGGGGAATTTAGGGGGGATTAACTAAGGTGAGATGTCAAATGTTACACATGTATCATATGCGACTACTGTAAGGCTCGCTCCTTTTTTTTCAATTTACTTGGTCTCACTGCTGGGTAAAGGTCTCCTCTAAATATTTCCATTCTTCTTGGTTTTGACGGTCTCCAACCAATCAAGGGGAGGCGCCTCCTGTGTGCCTAGTGTGAGTTTTGTTTACAATCCGTATTCATTCGGTCACATTTATGATAAGCAACAGGAAAAAGGAGTTTAGCCATAAAAACTGCGGAACGAAACGAAACTAACGAAAATTGCTAAAAACTTTTCCCGTACTTTGTAAAAGCATCCACATAATCATTAATCAATGCACGGTTGTCAACATCTAGTCTAAAGTTACAGCGACAAAGCGCTGCTGACCTTATCATCCCGTTGCGGAGATGAAGATGGCTTGGGACCGTGGACAGCATACACTGAGTACCACCCCAGTCGTTGTCACTCTTGGTAGAGTGGTCGTGGGCACCAACAAAAATTCTAATACGATTGGTAAGATATAATTTAATTCTAAAGTGACATTTATTTATAATAATTTTCATACATACAAATAATTATAATAATTAAATATTTTACCTTAATCTAAAAGACCGCCACGGGCCGCCCCCGGCTCAAAGGTTCCCATGATACCGGCAGCGTTACCTCGTTGTATTGCCAGGGAGAGTCTCTGAACCAGGTATGACCCGCAGCGGCGATCGTACCCACGATCCGCTAAGCGGTGCCCTATTTTAGAAATAAAAGATTTTGCTTCCGTGCCCCACACCCCAGAAGTCTCTACAGCGAAAGGGAGAAAGTGGTACTGTGACTTCAAAGCAGCATACTTTAAATGTTTCTGCCTCGCGGCACTCTCAGCAGCAGACCCAGCAGTCCGCATTGTGCCTTGAATGTGCGACGCGACGTCGCGAAGGTGCTAACGCACGTCGCATCCCACAACAAGCAACGACCCTTCTCCCACGGAACCAAGGTCAAACCATCCGGCCTCTTGCCGTCTGTTCGGCTCAAACCTGGGGGCTCTAGAACGCACGGAATATTGGCGGTTATTAATGCCCGCCGGATGATGTCGTTCAGAGCGTGATGTCTCGGGAACCTGCCAGCGCATCTACAACAGCTCAACCCATGGTGCCCATTGGCCTCAACCCGAGCTCCGCATATTTGTATTTGCATATTGGTAAGATGTTTCACAATCTGCCGCCATTTCTCTCCCTGCTGCTTTTCTAGTACACTGATACCAGGAACCGTCAAGCGCGGCCATTACTTGGTCGGTCCAGCGTAATGGAGATCTGCTTCGTACTCTCTAGACATCTATCAAGCTTAAATGGTACCGGGGAATCGTTTAGAGGTTCCATAGTATGGAGTAATGTTGCGTATAAGCATAAAAGAACGAATCTCAGCTCTCAGCTCTCAACAACAGCTCTGAGCAGCCCGAGCGCAGATGTTGCGGGATTCCGTGTCCGTGAAAGGTTGTCTATGTGTGCGTTGCTTGAACGCGGTATGTTTAGGGTTTAAGCTTAGAGGAGAGTGACCAAATATGGAATACCATTTTGTTTTTTAATTCATAATTTGCACAAACGTTATAGGTAAATAAAAAACTTTTTGTAGAATTATTAAACAACTTGTACGCGCGAATGGGGATAAAAAGAAAGAGACAAACACGTGTTTGTTGTGTGTGTGAGTTTCCGGGATACTATCCCATATTTGGTCACTTTCCTCTACCTTCTGGGTCTCCTTATTTTGTGACTGTAGGCTCGAAGAACGACTAAAGTACTCGCTTACAACAAACAAACATCCGGCGATGCAAGGCTTTCCGTAATCACTGCAAAAAAAGTATTTATTTAAAATCCGAAAAATCTTTACAGGTGCCTAAAGAAATGCAGCGAATGCAACAAACAATGCACTTTTAAATCACATATTTTTAGGGTCCAATTTAGAGTGGTCAGTTTCAGCTTCTAGCGTGGTGTGACTGACCCAAATATGGAACCTTGGATTCCGCTCACTTCCGAGAGCTCTCAAGGCGAGTTTCTCGTTTCGTACGGTCTGTCAGGCGAGCCACGTGTAGTTCGCGCGTTTCGGCTATGTGACCTTACTTATGTGACGTTTTGTGACAAATTATTATCAAAACAAATAAAAGAACTTGGTAGGCCCAGTAATGTCACTGGATCCCAAATGGTTCAAAACACACATAGGCAATGCGTCTCCCAATCCGATCCGAACCCCACGGAGAATCTAGTAAGAAACGGGGGCATGCACAATGCGATGCCGTGCCCTCTAAAAAACTTCTGGCGGTGTTTCAATCACACGTCTTGAGAACGCCTTTCAGTTTCTCGCCGCCCCAAAAAAAGTTCGGTGATGCTAAAAATGCGGTTTCAGGCAACCAGCAAACTCTCTCCATAAAAATAGCAATGTAAGTCACTTTTGTTTTCTGTAATGACGGGAATAAAGCTTGGTTTTCACTTACCTAAATAAGAGATGATATAACTGGTTGCATTAGCGGTCGTTAACAAACAGCGTACTGCACTAAGTCCGCGTGATGGTGTATGGCCCGTTCTCCCTATCCAACCATAGGGAAGGCTCTTGCCCCAGCAGTGGGGACATAAATGAGCTGATGATGATGATGGGTTGACCAGGTAGTGGGGGTAGGGAGAAGCGTCCAGGTACATATCTGTACCTGGTATAGAGCGCGTGTGAACCGGCTCGTCGTACCCTTGTTCTACGAGTACGGTGTCTTGTGTGCGTATCATGTCAATGTGTAGTGGCATTTTGAAGATCGAGTGGAAAGATTGGAAGGAAACAGCCTATAACTGTCCCACTGCTGGGCAAAGGCCTCCATCATTGAAATCAAGTCATCACTACAATTGATGGGTAATGGCTTAATCACCACGCTTACCAAATGCGAGTTTGTGATCACACACTAGGGCTATGCATAGAAAAATCCAAAATACAATTTGCCCGACCTGGGAATCGAACCCGGGTCCTTCCGGTATCGGGCCGAGCGCTCTGCCACACGGCCACCGAGACGTTGCACAATAAGAAGAAGTAAAAGCAGTGTTTCTTCCTGAAACTTCATAAAACATTAAACGTCCGCTTGACGCCGATTTAAGACGAATACCACTAGAATCGAAACCTTATAGTCATACAAACAAACACGATAAAATTACCGTATCATGCAATTTGTATTGAGCGCTATACAGATTTTCCGTGAACACTTGAACTTGCCCATTGAAAAGGCTATGGAATTACACTTCGCCAATTAAAGTAGTAACTACAATCACGAAAATACACGGTCGCTTTACGAAGGTGAGCGATAATTGAACACTAATTGAGATAAAGTTCTTCTTAAAAAGTATGTTAAAATACAGAACGAATTATCGTTAGAAGCGTTCAGTTATTGTAATCATTGTTCAGTTTGACCTTAATTTAATGGATACAAAAAAGTAATGTACCATCACTTCAATATAATTGATTAAATTGATTGTCTATCTAAAAAAGTAATTGAATTGAAATATCTGAGATAAAATATTCTTGTTTAGTTAACAATCTCATTCGTCATACTTTTATCGTCAACCTAAAACGGGTTTACAACAAAAGGGTGGCCGTGGAGGTGAAATGAAAATGAAAATGAAATGAAGTTACAATGAAAACGAAATGAAAATAAATATATTCAAATTAGGCACAATAGTGCACTAATCGAGGAGCTCGATGGCGCAGTGGTTAACGCGCCAGGTCTGCGAGTGCTGAGGTTAAGCAACTTTCGCAAATGCCGGTCATCGGATGGGTGACCAAAAAATTATCATCTCGAGCTTCTCCGTGCTTTGGAAGGCACGTTAAGCCGTTGGACCCGGCTGCATTAGCAGTCGTTAACAACCACCAATCCGTACTGGGCCCGCGTGGTGGTTTATGGCCCGTTCTCCCTATCCATCCATAGGGAAGGCTCGTGCCCCTGCAGTGGGGACATTAAATGAGCTGATGATGATGATGATGAGTGCACTTATGAAAGTCGAGTACATGTCTTAAAAATAGGGTGGTAATAAATATGGTAAGGTGGTGGGAATAAATCCATGGGATCTGGGAATGACCCCTAAAACGTCGATTTCATTAACATGTTGTATACTGGTCTTAAGGCTTCCCACGTGGATAGATCAGGCTTAACCCGCCACGCCAATGCAACGCTGATCCAATTTTAACCGCCTCTGTGGCCTAGTGGTAAAGACCACCGGTTTAGACCCAGAAGTCCCGGGTTCGCTCCCAGCGGGGGGTACACGTTTGTGTACTCGGTTTGATTGGTGGTAGGCGTTACTCATCCGCCTGGCTAGCTACCACCATCTTATCTAAATATGTCGCCATAACATCAATGTTTGTAGCATTGTTGTGTTCCGGCAGCTAGAGTTAAGATAACTAGTGCCTCACTAGTTGAGGATCCCGGGTGAAGTGCGCTTCCATCATTGGCCTTATCATGACTTAACATCATATGAGATCAAGGCATTGTGTTTACCCGTAAAATGTTAAAGAAAAATGCAGATTGGTGGGTTTTATTAAAAGCCATTTGACGATAAGAGTTCTTGTTACCAGTGCACCAGAGTTTGACAGAAACCAGTGATCCACATTTTTTTCCTTTTATTACTAATTTAAAGTCGCTCTGCGAGCTATGCTCGAAGTTTCTCTGAAGGATCGACTTCGGAATGAGGTGATCCGACAGAGAACAAAAGTAATCGACATAGGTAGCCCTGATCAGCTAGCTGAAGTGGAATTGGCCGGTTATATTAGCCGCAGAACCGTTGGGGTAAACGAGTTCTCGAGTGGAGACCGCGTATCGGCAAACGTAGTGTAGGACACCCTCAGACTAGGTGGAGCGACGATCTTCGCAAGGTGGCTGGCAAGAGCTGGATGAGAGTAGCCGCGGATCGTGCTCGGTGGCGTGCACTTGGAGAGGCCTATGTCCAGCGGTGGACTAGTATAGGCTGATTATGATAATGATGATGATGATGAGTAGTAATAATGACTAAGTGATTTTTTACTTAAGGACAATTGAATATATAAAAAATATAAAAATAGACCAACCTGGTTTCTAGCTGTTATCCAGTAAATGAAATTCTATGTTATTTTTTAAAACAGGTGTCGAGTACTGTGCCCCTACTTTGGTCGCTTATAGCAGTATATTTGCAGTTGTGGAAAAGAGACGCGAGTATATTCGCCGCTACACGCGTCTCGCTTTCACAATTGCAATAATACTGCTATAAGAGCTTGTGGTAAGCCTCCTGGGCTTGCTGTGTCACACTGTGCCATTACGATACCGAGCATTTCGTAGCACGGAACAGATTGATATAATATTTTCATTTTGTCACTCACACGCATCCTGGGCCTAGTATGAGTTTTGTTTACTATCCGTATTCGTTCGATTACGTTTACGAAAACGATAATTGGTATGGCATTGAAGCAGCGCCTCCTTGCGGCATACGAGAGGAGTTAACATTTTGCCATACAAATTCTCGTTTTCGTTAACGTGACAACCCTTAATGCGCAAAACCACTGCGTCGATTGTCACTCACACGCATCTTGAATGCGCAAAACACTGCGTCGACGTTCGTCGTTAATATAAATATTCTTAATATTTTTCATTTTTAGGGTTCCGTACCCAAAGGGTAAATCGGGACCTAGTGCTAAGACTCCGCTGTCCGTCCGTCTGTCTGTCTGTCTGTCTGTCCGTCCGTCTGTCACCAGGCTGTATCTCATAAACCGTGATAGTTAGACAGTTGAAATTTTCACAGATGATGTATTTCTGTTGCCGCTATAACTACAAATATTAAACAACAGAATAAAATAAATATTTAAGGGAGCTCCTATACAACAAACGTGATTTTTTTTGTTTTTGCTCTATATTGATAACGGCAACAGGTAGACGCTTGAAATATTCACAGAATATTGAGTTATATTATTCACTTTAAAAATAAATAATAAAATTAAAATAAAATTAATATTTAAGGGGGCTCCGATCTAGATCGGATACCCTTTGGATCTTTTCATTTTTATCACACATTTTTGTTACACGTTGCATAGTATGAGTACCTATTACAAAAATTGTAATTCATAATAATAAAAAAACCTGTTTTTTTAGAAGTCTTAGTCATACGTGTTTTTTTATTTAAATAAAAAACACATCGTCAAATCTTAAACCTACAAACCTACACAAAAACGAATAAAATAAATAGTTTCCTATTTATTACATTCCAATTGTAATTTGAATGTTTAACAAAGAATCAGATAATGCGTAATGCAAAATATTATGTAAATGCAATTCCGTCATTTTTTATAAGGCACTTCCTCATAATAGTCATAATAATTAATCAAAACATTTAGCAGTATGTAAGAATATTTATTACTTTAGACTTGCAATGCAATTTGGACATTTAGTTTTTTTTTTTTTTTCATTTTGTGGATGGCTTCGTGCGATTAGCACATTTAGCCAGTGTCAAAGTAATTTTCTAACAAGTAATACATAAATAAACAATATTTCTTTTCTGTATGATGATGATGAATGATAATAGAAATGAGAAATGATATACCACCCAACCCCTCGAGTATCTCAGTAAAGATATGGGGCTTTACTAAGTCCTCGGGCGGACTTCTTGAGAGAATTTGAAAAGTGACGTTGCACTGTTTTGTTTCATTTGCCAACACTCATGCACACTCACGAACACTTAACGGTTAATAATTCACCATTATTTCACATTAATATTCGACATAACACAAATTTTAGAAAATAAAACAAAACCGCAGACATGACTCTTTACTTTCCCGCCAAGAAGTCCGGACATTTAGTTAGTATCAAAACTAAAGAAATGTTTTTTTAATTTTTTTATTTGGGAAGCTAACAGCACATTTTAAAAAACTAATAATAATAGCTATTAACTTAAAATTAGGCCTTTATAAGTTTCCACAGGCTAATATTATCTTTGTTAATCATACTAATATTATAAATGCGAAAGTTTGTATGTATGTGTTTATATTTGTTGCTTCTTCACGCTGCAACGGATGGATGGATTTGGATGAAATTCAGCACACAGATAGTTTATAACCTGGATTAACACTTTTTATCCCGATATTCCCACGGGAATGAATGGAAACTGCCAAAGCAGTACGAAGTCCGCCGGGTCCACTAGTATAGTATAATGAAATGAGTGATTATTAGGGACCGGGATTATATGTATTTGCATATTTGCATATGCATTTGCATATTTAAGCCACCCTTAGCGGTAATAGCATATTTTACTTAAGATCTAGTTATGATGCATATTATTGATACATTTACAATATTTTTCGAGCGCAGCGCACTCAGCAGCCACGCGTCGTTAGTTTTGGTACTTACCTAAGTTTGTGTCAAATTGATAGTTTTATTAATGGGACGGCAGAACTTTTGCCAAAAACTATAAGTGCTAACATAGCACCAAAGTTCAAATTCTGCCCAGTTACCTCAGTGAATGTGGAGCGGTTCTTTACCACTTATATATATATATATATATATATATATTGAATGATCGACGACACAATCTTACTACTGAACATTTGGAACAATAAGTACTTGATTGTTTTCGTTTACAAAAATTTGAAAAATTTGTAATGTAATATAATGCTATGTTACTTCACCTATTATCGTCTAAAACTTATCATTTAATTTTGCATATTTTACGTATTTTCATGCATATTTCAAGCATTTTTCATGCATATTTGCATGCATATAACACTTTTTATGTTACGTATAATCCGGTCCATAGTGATTGTAAAAACCTTGCATGAGTATCTATCATTGAGTATTATGTAAACCTATTGAGTATCTATCAGTAAAAGAAAAAGTTATTGGAGTGATTGGAAAATAAAGAGACTGCGGAAGGTAAGCTTTATACAAACGCTCGAGCAACGCACACATAGACAACCATTCACGGACACGGATCTCGGAACAGCTCAGATCACGGAGCTAGGGTGGCCGATGTTGCAAAAACATCGATGATGACATCGATAATGACATCGATAGCTGGACATCGACACTCGATGTTTATCGAGCACAAAATATCGATATCAGCTAACGTCGATGTTTTTTGCTAACATCGTCATCAATAAATAAAACAACCATAAAATCACACGATTTTTTAATTTAACAAAGAAATTATTAAATTGGATATATAAGGGGCCAGGGCGTATAATAGGGGAACACATTGTAAGTTCCAATATTTTTTGTCAATTGTAGTGACATCGATGTTACGATGTCGTGACATCGATGTTACGATGTCGTGACATCGATGTTACGATGTCGTGACATCGATGTTATGATGTTTTATATAATGCAATACCAATGTTAAAACATCGATAGCTGGACATCAATACTCGATGTTTATCGAGCACCAAACATCGATGTCAGCCAACGTCGATGTTTTTTTGCAAACATCGTCATCAATAAATAAAACAACCATAAAATCACACGATTTTTTAATTTAACAATGAAATTATTAAATTGGATATATCAGGGCGTATACTTAATAGGGGAACACATTGTAAGTTCCAATATTTTTTGTCAATTGTAGTGACATCGATGTTACGATGCCGTGACATCGATGTTATGATGTTTTATATAATACAATATCGATGTTAAAACTTGTTATGTTTTATCTTTTAACATCAATGATCATCGATCATCCCTACACGAAACAGTCCGAGCGCAGCTGTAGCTAGATTCCGTGTGCATTGCTCAAGCGTTTGTATAAAGCTAGGTACCTTCTGCAGTCTTATTATTTTGTATCCATGGTTTGATTTCTTTTAATATGCACTAGGATACAAAAAAGGTCTGATGTGCGTAAAAATAGCAAATACCTATTAAGCTTCTTCTATAGAGTCTTGTTAATAAAAGCAACCTTCTGAGCCCGCAGTGGCATCTCATTAAATCTGTTTTATTTAATTAGGCGCCTAGTGTGAGATTTGTTTACTATCCATATTCATTCCATTACGTTTACGAAAACGAAAATTAGTATGGCATTGAAGCAGCGCCTCCTGGCGGCAAACGAGAAGAGTTAACATTTTGCCATATTTCAAAATTAACTTATACTAGGCCTCTCTGTTATACCTATTATGCCTATTTATGTACCTATACTCATATCGTTGTATCACATATAGGTGATGATGATGGTGATCGATGATGATTTGTGAAATTTTATTGCCGAAAGTCTTCGACCAAATTAATTTATTGAAGCCGAAAGTGAATGAAGCAATTTTTTATTCTATTAATTTCATTTCATGTTTCAGTTATATTATAATTACTTATGATGCACCGACGCGACGACGAACCCACTTCAAATTCAAATATTCTTTGTCCATCCAAAGGTTGTCTGGAAGAGATCACTCTTAGTGATAAGACCGCCCTTTGTACGTGTATTTTTATGTAATTTTTTGTCAAATGTTTTATTTTTTGGTGTACAATAAAGTTTATTTATCTTATCTTATCTTATCTTCATTTTATACACCTACCGACCTATCTACGTTGGATTTGAGATTATATTTTATTCCGTATTTACCTACTTGTGATAGACTGTGGCACTGATCAACAAAACGTAGGTAATTGTTTGAATGTAAATTTCCATCGGAAATCGAACCGGTTTTACTGCAAAGCCCCGAAAAGATCTTGAACGTCCGTCAACTTTACATTGAGTAGTATTCTGCGTAAACAACACACTTTCATTATTATCCAGGGCGAGCAATCCAAACGTATGTCTGTATGGAGAATTATCATTTTGTAAAATACACTATTTTCCAAAAGAGCATTTTGTAAGGACAAGGTGAGTTTGGCTAATAGACAATATCCTTTTTTTGGAGAGAATTAGCTGATTGCCTCAGACGGTATTTTCAGTTTCACCGGGCTTTTTTGGGGGCGGCAAGAACTTAAAGGGTTCCTCAAGCCGTGTGAAACGAATCACCTTCGGAGGTTTTCTAGAGGGAACGGCATCACGCACTAGTGCATGTGGGGACACGGGGATGCCCTACGAGATTCTCCAAGGGGTTCGGATCGGATCGGGGCCATACTCCTGCTTCACTAGCTGTCAGGGCTTCTGGACTCCGCTTGAATTTTTCTTCTCAGTACAAGATCTCCCGCCCAGAGTAGACTTACGAAATGATGGCATAGTGACATTCACAACAGCTACTTGTAGCCTAAATTGAATAAATTGTTTTGAGTTTGAATTTTGAATTTGAATTTAGAATTTCGCCTAGGGTAGTGGCACCAGGGTGCAGTGCTAGTTTAATGTAACATTCGATCAGGTTTACGAAAACAGGTTTGTATGGCATCGAAGCAGCACCTCCTGGCAACATACGAGAAAAGTTGAAACTTTACTTTTAATTTTTAAGTGCTAATTGCTGCACTGAAGCTGAATTAAATATTTATAAAACACAGTGAAAAAATTAAATGCCTACCCGACCCAGCCAGGTAGGCTACTCTTGACGCAAACTCAATCTCAATACAATTCCAATGCGATTAATATGTATCGATATTGGGATAAGTTTCGCAATTTCGGAACGCCCCATCTCGATAATAATTTGTTCACTAAATTTCCACGCAATTTAATTCCAATGTAGCGCTATTATCGCTTTTAAGAGTGCCATTTGAATTTTTTAGATTTGGGATTGGAAATTGATTTTTGCAATTGTGTTTCAAGAGTAACCCACCAGGAACCGAACCTGGGTCTTCCGCAATCCGGGCGGCTGAACTGACCATTATGCTACCGGGAAGGCTGACGTAAGCACTGAATTTTTACACTGTTTTTTTAAAAAAAATTGAGTGCTTTTAGCAGCAGTGCCATCAATCCAACGGTTATTGCAACCGACGGCTATGCAGATCATCTTCACAGATACCATTGCCTCATTTGTGGGGATGCCTCAGTGAAGTCTGTACTGTAGGTTCTAAGTCCGTTTCCCAAGTCGGGCAAAATGGTCTTCGGTTTCTTCGAGGCTTTTCTTGTGATCACCAACCCGAATTTGGCAAGCAACCCATCAATTGAAGCGATGATTTGATTTCAATGATTCAGTCCTTCGTCCTGCAGTGGGACATATAAACAACACAGGTAACTTATCTTATTTTATGTATTTTTTCGGTACAAACGTTTTCCAGCTAAAGGTTTTCAAAATATCACTGACATATTGTAGAAGTTTTCTAAACAAAGTACATTTATACAATATGTTTAAAGCCGCTACTATAAGTTATAGTGATAGTTGGAAACCATCAGCTGGAAAACGTACAGACGCCGCTGTTCTATCTAAAACTGTTAAACTTTTTCAATAAATGTTCAACCATATGGCTCAGACATAAAGTTCAAGGTCTATTGAGGAAATTTGACAATTTGTGGTAGTCTGATGTGATGTGCAGGCGTGTGTACCGATAAAATATCAAAAGAGATAAGACTGTTAAACTCTGTTCAATAAAGCTTGATTTTTTTAAAAGTGTAGTTCGTTCCTTGAGGAACTGGCTAAGGTCATAGACCATGCTGCCATGTCATTAGTTTCTTAATATTTCCTTACTTTAAGATGAATGATAATAAAAATAAATGAGAAGTGAGAAATGATATACCCCCTCCTTCGAGTATCTCAGTAAAGATGTGGGGCCTTACTAAGTCCTCGGGCGGACTTCTTGAGAGAATTTGAAAAGTGCCGTTGCACTGTTTTGTTTCATTTGCCAACACTCATGCGACACGAACACTTAACGGGTAATAATCCACCATTATTTTACATTTATATTCAACTTAACACAAATTTTAGAAAATAAAATAAAACCGCGCAGACATGACTCTTCACTTTCCCGCCAAGAAGTCCTGCAGTCGCATAAAAATAAAACAAAAGCGAGTTAACATCGAGTTCCAATGGTAGGTGTATAGTTTCGCAACCCGCTACCAACTCGTTACTTTAGTGGGCACGGTCAACCTTCGAGCTTGTGCAATACCGTTCCGAGCGCACCGACTCGACTGATCGCCTGTTCCGGTGATAAAATCGGAAAAATACCGTACCGGACACGTCGTAGACATTGAGATACCGGCCGATATATTTATATAATATGTTTTTTTACTTATCCAAATGAAAATCTTAATGTCGAAATGACGTGACATGTTTAGTTGTCTAACCCTTATTACTTATACCCTTATGATATTTGCCTTTAATAAGTTTGGCTTTTAATACGAATAAACATAAGTCGTGTAGCCCACGTGAGTAAAGCCGCAAACAAAAGCTAGTAATATATATATAAGGATGGGCAAAGGTCACCATTTGCCCATCATTATATATCATTATATATCAGTAGCACCTAGAAGCTCACCTAGCTCACCTAAAAGAATCCTTTTCATGGTAGATTTAAACAATCCCAGATAGTAGATATCGGGAACACAGAGACCGCCAAAGAATCATTTTGCCTTAATCTCTATCAATTTGCACAATGATTGACGATGCTCGTTTGTACGCCGCCTTTATTGTCTTACTGATGGTATTAGGTCATGTTTGTTCCCTTGACGGAGTCATTAAATTATTGTTTTGTCGCTAATTCGGAACTGTGATTTGTTAGAAGTAGATTGTCGACTGTCGTCACGGTATTTGGTTGTTATTAAACTCAATGGAAGGTTCTTGTAGCCTTGACAGTCAGTGCATCTGTTGACTGTTGATGAATGTTATAAGTACTTAATTCTTGTATTCTTGTATAGTTTTTGGAATATTTATTTCAGTTTTATCTTATTTGAAGTCTTATGGGAAAAATTGAGTTTGAAAACACAGCATCTTGCACGTTCGGTGAGCTACCGAGGCAGCTCTACCAACTGAGCTACCAAAGCAGGTCTACCAATTGAGCCATCGTAACAGCTCTCCAAACTGGGCTACCGAAGCAGCTCTACCAAATGAGCCATCGCAACAGCTCTCCAAACTAGGCTATCGAGGTAGCTCTACAAGCGAGCGAAGCAGCTCTTCAACTCTAATCAACTGTAAATATATTTTAAAAAATCTTTAAAAAAGTAACCTGCAAAATAAAGTTACATGTTTAACACGTTCGGTCAACCGTAAAATGTAATTAGTGGATAGCTCTTATTGGCCCCATTTGTCACCTATGTTAGATATTTAATGACGGCTGTTGTTATCCTTAACAAATAAATAAACTGAGCGAGCGAGGCAGTTGTACCAATTGAGCTAACAAGGCAGATGTTTCAACTGAGTTTAGGAGGCAGCTGTGAGAACTGAGCTTCTAACGCAGCTCTACCATCTGATCTATATAGAGATGCTTTATCAATTTTATTAGCTCTAAAGCTTTATCCAAACAGAGCTATCGAGGTAGCTCTTTCAACTGAGTTACCGAGTAACTCTCTTAGCTAAGCTTCCAAAGTAACTTTCTAAATTGAGCTTCGCAGCTCTTTCAATGAAGCTACCGTGACAGTTCTTCCAACTGAGCTATCAAGAAAGATCTACATATTGATATCTTCCAACTAAGCTATCCAGAATCTCCACCAAGTGAGCCATTTACAGTAATTCGTTCCGGCAGTTCCGACAATAAAACATTACCTAACTCCTTCGCAACATACAAATTAGACCTAGATTTCAACACAACGGCGCCGCACAAAACTGTAGGTCATTCATTAAAACTTAACTGATTAGGCATCCATCAGCGTAACAATTAGGTTTCAGTCCTTGGCGCGCCTAGCGATGCCACACCGTTCACTTGATAATCTTGACTTGGCCACAAAATAACTAATAGTTGGTACTAACTTGGCTGACCTCATCAATTGCAATTGAAATTAGGACCCACAATACATGGGTTGTTTTTTGGAGAGTATGTTGATTGCCTCAGGCGGATACCTGAATTTTTCGGGGGCGGAGACAACCTTAAAGGGTACCTCAAGCCGTGTATCGAAACACCGTTAGAGGGTTTCTAGAAGGAATACGTGTCACTGTGCCCTACTAGATTCTCCGAGGGGTTCGTATCAGATAGGCCAGTACTCGGTGCATCCCCATTACAAAAAAGGGATCATCATCAGCTCATTTTATGTCCCCACTGCTGGGGCCTTCCCTATGGATGGATAGGGAGAACGGGTCGTAAACCACCACGTGGGCCCAGTGCGGATTGGTGGTTGTTAACGACTGCTAATGCAGCCGGGATCAACGGCTTAACGTGCCTTCCGAAGCATGGAGGAGCTCGAGATTGTAAAAATTTTGGTCACCCACCCTATGACCGGCCTTTGCGAAAGTTGCTTAACCTCAGCAATCGCAGACCGGGCGCGTTAAGAGGGCGTATAAACCTAGAAAAAAAACAGATTCCACCCGCGCCCCTTTCACGCCCCGCTTTCGTCCGTGCGTACGGCGTGGCGGCCAACGCAACAGATTGGCAGGTCGCTCCCTCGTGTGTACTCGTGTTTAGTGCGATCGCGCACAGTATACCTAAAATAATCAGATAAAAACCGGCTAAGTGCGAGACGGATCACCTAGCTGTACTTCGAAACACTAAAATACTCTTTGCTGGTGGTAAATAATACGCAAAGGTAAGTAATGATATCATATATTTTTATTATATATTGCTACTTTAAATATTTAATATTGTTTTATTTTATAAAGGCGTAGGTGCCATGAAATCTTTAAGCATTTTTGTATTATGTAGATTATTTTTTGTATCATGTAGATTATATTATCCCTTCCAGTCGCACTTTGCTATCGACAGAAGTAACTGCAACAGTCAGCGGTTGCTGTCGACACGTTAAAGGTCAAAGGCCTACCATCCGACGCTACAGTTACCTCTATTGATACCAAAGTGCTGCTCGTGTGTAAGTGCTCTTACTGTTATATCTCTTCTTCAAAGAGTGTCGACAATGTAAAAAAAAGAAGTCTAATTTTATTACAAAAATATCGCTTTATTTACATAGATTCATAGGTTTACATTTTTTTTTTCAGAATTCGTTCCCTGGCTTGTACCTGTACTGCAAAGAACAGACAGAAAGAAGGTAAGTTAAAAACATTTTTGCATTAAATTATGTATTTAAGGTCTGTTCATTCTAACTTGTCTTAAAATGTAACAATCTTTATAGGACTTACTATTGAAATTTAATGAAAAATTTTATTGTTTTTTTAATGGTAAAAAAAACTAAAATATTGTTTACACTTAAGATAAACAGACTTTCTGTAATCAAAGTCAAAGTCAAAGTGTCAAATATTTTGTATTCAAATAAACTTTAGAAAAGTACTTTTGAATCGTCCAAACATTTTTTTTACCTACTACCCATTCAGGACGTCTATTTTTTAGTTGTGGAGAAGAATGGGCGCAAGAAACTCCACAGTTTTAATATAAGTAACGACATTTACAAAATTATATGCCGTTATCAAGTTATACAAGTTTAAAATTACTTAACAATATTTTAAATTAGAAATACCTGTTGGGGTGATTGAAGCATTTTTAACCCATGCTGTTTTGTCTTGAATGTAATCAGACACTTTATAATAAGCTTTTTTGCAAAGCTTTTCTTTAATGACGATTTTAAATTAAATCATAAGACAAAAGAGGAATTCTCTTGCAAAATGTTTGGTAATATTTTAAATAAATGTGTAATTAATTCTAAGAAAAGCCCGTCTCAACCTACAATTATTAAAAATGTTCAGTCAATCAGTATGGTTCACCAGAACATTCAAGGAATGATGGACAAAGATCCAGAGATTGCATTGTTCATGAACGATAATAAAGTTGATATTCTGTGTATTACTGAACACTGGCTTAAAGATCATCAGTTCATGTTCAATTTTAATAATCATTTGGTAGGTAGTTCGTTCAGTCGAGTAAATTCAATTCATGGTGGCTCCTTAATTATAGTTGATAAGAAGTTAAAATTAAAGGAAAGAAAAGACATAATGAGCCTCTCGGTTGAGCAAACAATAGAAATAGCTTGTGTGGAGCTGGAGCGACTTGTTGTATTAAGTGTATACAGGCCTCCGTCAGCATTGTATGATTATTTTGAAAAAGTAATGGATGAAGCATTATATAAAATCCGCAATGTAGGTAAAAAGATAGTTGTTTGCGGTGATTTTAATATTAATTTGTTAGAAAAGTCTACAGGTTCTATCAAAATTAAAAATTTATTTCAATCATATAATTTGAATAATTTATTTTTGGAGCCGACTAGAATAACTGCCACTTCGGCCACTTGTATCGATAATATATACACTGATCTAGTACCTCTGTCTAAACTCATTATTAATAAACTAGACTCTGATCATTGTGGCCAAATGGTCAGCCTTCCACATCAGTGTCAGCAAGTGAAGAAACAGATTATCACTGTTGTACCAAAAACTGCAGGTCGTCTGGAACGCTTCAAAACAATCTCTATGATAATATATGTTATGTAGAATATAATGATAACCCAAATAAATTTTATAATGATTTCTTTTATAAATATTGTTTAGAATTTAATAAAATTTTTATTCCAAAGATGATCTCGGTTAGTGGTACTGTTACTTTTAGTGAATGGGTTACAATTGGTATCCACAAAAGTAGAAACCGACTTTATGAGCTATATGATGAACGCAACTATAACACCAGTGAAGATTTCAAAAGTTATTTAAAACAGTATGTCGATTAGCAAAGGCAAAATTCTTGAGTTCAAAGATTAAGCTAAGTGATAACAAAATAAAAATGACATGGAATATTATAAATAGTGAAACTGGAAATGTCAAAAGTCGTAACAATGAGTACAAATTGAGCTTCGAAAATCAAATCTTAACTTCTGATGCTGATGTTGCTGCGGCATTTGAGAAGTTTTTTACTGATATTCCAGTTTCAACTACAAAGACTTTGGACTTGTCCCCCACTGTAGCTAAAACGGTTCTAAAGGAAAATGTCAAACCTAGTGAGAAAACCATTTTAGTTTTCAAAAAATTGATTTTAGAGATATAATTAAAACTTTTAACACTCTTAATTAAAAAAAAGACTGCTGATTTGTGGGGTAATTCCGTTGACGTCACTAAATCCGTTATTGAGACAATAGCTCCAGTTTTAGCTTGCATAATTAACGAATGTATTGACTGTGGTGTTTTTCCTGACCTAATGAAGCACAGTAAAGTAATTCCATTATACAAATCAGGTAGCACATTTGACCCCACTAACTTTAGACCAATTTCTGTGCTACCCACATTTAGTAAAATATTTGAAAAGATAATTCTGGACCAAATTCAAGTTCATTTTTATAGAAATAAGCTTTTACATTCATTTTTCAGGTATCGCGAGGCATTTCATCTGCGAGCTCTTCGAGATCTACGAGATCTTCGAGCTGGATTGTACAGTCAGCAATGACAGACTTTTCATGTGTTAACATATAAAAAAATCAATATTATGTTTACATTCTATGGTTTTTATAAAAATAAATATACGAATAGCTTTAAATTAAACAACTGTAACGAACTAACAGAGTTGATGAGAGATTTTTGCGTACGAGTTTGACCGGATAGCATTCATCGGCTTGTGAGATATTACGACATTTACGAGCTGCAGCAGTTCTGAAATACAAAATAATTGTAAATCACAAGTTTGTACGGTAATATACGAAGTATGATACAATACTTCCAGAATAGCTAATTCAACTTAATTATGTATGTACTGTGAAAAAAAATTACTATACATACTGCCACCAATACGAGTGGTCAAAAGCATCGTTCTGTTTTGCATATACTATACCCGGTACCCGCGTCGCCGTCATTGCTTCAGCGCTTCTAATACATTGTATAGTGAGCTCTAAAGTTAATGCGAAAGGGTCGATATTTCAAGGTGAGACTACTCATCACCAATGAAAAGAAATAATAACAATATTATGATAATAATATCTTATTTTAACGAAATATTTTCTCGGCGCCCTGAGCACAGAAACACAGTCCTCTCGTCTCAACAGAGTGATCGCGACTAATCGATGAAACAAAACATGCCTGTTACCTCGGGTCAGTTGCGACAGACTGGAGCGTTCTTCACGGAATAAGAATGTCGTAAGCGCCGAATTAGTTTTAGTTTATTTACTCGTAAAATATACATTTTTTTTCAAATCGCTAATACAGTCGCTCGGTAATATAATTTGATATTATGTGTTAAAATATTGGCTCAGTAATATGCGTCAAATTGAAAATAAATTGATTCTAGTTGAAAAGTAGACGTAAGTTTGTGATTTTATTTTATCGATAAAATTTTAATATATTATGTTTTCGCTTAAGCCAGTCCCTTTCAAGTATGCTGTAGTATCTATGATATTTTTTTCGGGTAAATCGTGGTTTATCTTCTAGTGTTAAAATCAAATCTACGATTGGTGATTTACCTTTATACCCCCTCTTAACCACTGCGCCATCGAGCTCCTCGAGAAAAGGGATGGTAATAAGTTATTATTGAGTAGATATTTTTCCCCCCGTTGATCCTTTCGTGGCTGGACTAAAGAAAAGGAGAGTCTCTAAATAAAGCTAACTTTGTGGATGGCCTGATCTCCCCAAATGCTGTTGTTTATATAGTAAAGCATGTGCCCAACAGTAGGAAGTTTCATCATCATCATCATCGGCCTATCTTAGTCCACTGCTAGACATAGGCCTCCCCTAATGAGCGCCCTGTCCTAAGCTTGACGCATCCAGCATCTGCCTGCAGAAGGAAGTTTATTGGCTGTTTAATGATGACAGTATATGTATTATATAACAAAATCCTCTTATTACTTTGTTTTTTAAGATATATAAAGTGTTAAACTCCAACCGCACCTTACCCACGGCTAGGTAATTTACATACAAATCAATAAATAAGTAAGTAATAAGTAGTAGTAGTATAATTAAGTTAGTTATTTTGTGAATAAAATTGATTTCAAAAATCAATAATGTTTCATTGCAAGAAGCCGTATAAAACTCATTTCACACGCGTCGTACATAAACTTTAAGGCGAAGGGTAAGGCACACTAGCGCCACCAATTGATAATTACCGGATCTTTTTTTAAACATTGCGTACCGTCCGACAAAAGGAAAGCATCCATAGTAATTATTTAATAATTGTGCACTACTTTTTGTTGCGTGGTTTATTCACAAAACGGGCTATCGCATTTATTCACAAACAATGGCCACTGTTGGTGTTAGCTAATGAATACAAAAACAAACCTAAAAGTAGTGCACAATTATTAAATAATAGATGTTTGCCTAGTGTCGGAAGGTCCGCAATGTTTGAAAAAAAATCCAGTTTAGCAGTTATGAAATTAAATCCATTAGCGGCGCTAGTGTGCCTTTCCCTTCGCCTTAATTAACACCTACCTACATCTTGAAATTGTCAACTAAGTATAATAGTCTCTAAAACTATATTTAGCATGGACAAGCGCTATAAATAAACTGGCGAACGAGTTAAACAACAGTTGGTTTTAATTTAAGCAATCTCATGTTCGGTAATTCGCGGTTACTGACCTAGGTTGATGCGGACAGAGCGAGCTATGGAGTCGATTAACGTGAGATTTTTAAATTAATAAATGTTGTAAGTTAGTGTCGGTACGATATATACGTTATTATTACGATATATTTACGGTATACGGTATAATGATATAAGGTAGTCGATTGCAGTTTATTCGCCATTTCACGAAAATTTGATTTTTTATGGCTTTGAATTTGAATGAGGAGTATTGCAATTTATCCATACTAATTATCGTTTACATTATCGTTATAACGTAAACGACTATTGGTCAAACAACGTAGTGAATAAAACTCGCACTTAGCACTCTGATAGATGTTTGGGTTAAATGCGACAATTGAAAAAAATATTATATGAAAATCAATATTAAAGCCTACTAATACATATGTGTATATTATGATATCTGAAATAAATGGAAAAGATTGTGAATCTATAATGTTTAATTTATATTTTAAAAAAATCCGTTTGTAGCTTATCTAACTACATTTATAACTGACATAGTGCACAATGTCCTACATTTCAATATTACGAACCAATAAAAAAACTAAAATTAAATTATAATATAATAAGCTACTCCACAGAGGTCGTAGTTCCTCTATTATTCGAGACAAAACATGTTATCGCTTTGTTATTTTTTCCACTTGCGTTCAAATAGGTCAGGTTCACAACTCGACCTACATTTTTTAAGTTAAGGTCTTTTTGAATGTCCACTTTTGAACGTTCTCTCGATTAGTTACTGTATTACGTGAATTTTATGTGATCAATGCCAACCAAACGGTCACTTACAAAGATTACAATGTAAAGTTGTATTTTTTTTGCATCTGATGAAATAAAAGTATTGTCGATACTGAGAGTTTTGATAATGATTGATTAAGAGTAGACCTCTAATGAAACTCAAAATTAATGCAACCATAAAACTGTTAATAAAAAAACACATTCGTTTTAACTTTACAATATTTGTGTTATGCTTTCCTAGAAGACGTCTAAATATATAAATAAAATATAACAACTAATGCTATCCCACAAAGACAACCGGGACTGATGGATTAACATACCTTCCGAAGGACAGATGAGCAAAATGTAATTGGTCACCCACCCCGTGACTTGGCATTGAGAACTCTGACGCACAAGCCACTGCGCCATCAAGCTCCTGTACATAGGTAGTCTATGCTGCTGTATCTGCTATATATAAAATTCTCAAATTTCTTCAATAAATTTTCAACCATATTTCTGAACCAAAGTTCAAAGTCTATGTATGTGCCGGCGTGTGTACCTACTTACTTGAAATAAATTATTCTTTAAGGGGGTGCCGCGCGGAATTTCGAAAATTTACGTGTTTTTAAGTCACTGGTGCTAGGCGCTGAATAGGTCATATACATTAAAAGGACTAGTGTAGGTTAGCTTGATCCTTTCACAAGGCCATGGTTGTCTTGGAATTTGAAACAAATACCCAGAAACTGCATAAACAATACGTAAAATAATGATATCTAAAAACTTATTTCTTCAGAAACTTTGTAAATATAGCACAAATGAAACAATGATCCGACATCAAAATGGTTGTATTGATATTCCGCAGGCCACTGTTGTCTTAGTTTTCAATTAAAAAATATGAATATAAAAATATAAGTACTTTTCTTATTTTTTACCCAAACGCCTATTATTTTACGAAAGTAAACATTGCTCTAATTAAATCACCAGCCTACTCTGTACAGATATTAGTGCGCGTGCGTATTCTTGTCGTGCGCCGTCGTCACACCACTGCCACGCGCCGCTCGCTCGCTATCATAAAGAAACTTGAAACTCGCAGTTTTGCGGCCGCGCTGCACCCCCTTAAGACAGAAAGATTGTCCGATATGAAGTTAAACGGATACCAAATAATAAATACATGTAATTCTTGAGATATAATATAATATAACTGTAGGAAGTCAAATTTGATTGTATCAAGCATCCGACGCATTTTAATAACAAAGATTGGACCCTTCCCTTGTTTCGTTCAATGTCAAAACTAAATGAACTTACCTATGTCTTTTGCGTGATGGTTAAGATTATACCTTTTGGGTGCTTAGTCCAAGGTTTGATGTTTAATTGTCTAACATTCAAGACTAATGATGCAACGTACACTATTGTTACGAATGCGGTACTTACCTAATGGATATGAAAACTATTTTTAAAATTACTTTGGTACAGTCAGCATCAGAAATAGCTAAACACTTTCTATTGTTTGACTTGCTGACGTTTCGGACACAAAATTGACATTTTTAATTTTAATATTTTATCCGGGAGACACTATCGAAATATTAGAGCTGTTGTGTACAATCGAGGAGCTCGATGGCGCAGCGGCTAGCGCGTTCGGCTTGCGATCTTGCCCGCTAAGCAACTTTCGCAATGCCGGGTCGCCTGATGGGTGACCAATTAAAAACATCTCGAGCTCCTCCGTGCTTCGGAAGGCACGTTAAGCCGTTGGTCCCGGTTGTTGTCGTAAGATGGCAGTCGTTAAAACCCACCAACCCGCATTGGGCCAGCGTGGTGGGTTATGGCCCAATACCCCCACGTGCTACTGATCATGTGGGAGGCCTGTGCCCAGCAGTGGGACGTTTATAGGCTGATGATGATGATGATGATGATGATGTGTACAATCAGATAAAAAAGTTTTAAAAATAATACGTAGAAAAAGAACGTTTCTAAAACTGGTTATCTTAGGATGTTTTGAAGAGGCATAGTTGTTTTGACAAAGTGCTTCAATGTTCAGTGACTTTTGCTAATGACTGTACTGTACACCTCGTCGATCGAAAGCTCAGCCTCAGCTCGGCCATATATCCAGAGGTTATTGAAATTGATGTTATGGCGATATTTAGATAAGATGGTGGCAGCTAGCTAGGTAGACTTAAAACAAGCCCTACCACCAACTAATCCGAGTACAAATATGTACCCCTCGCTAGGAATCGTACCCGGGTCTTAACCACTAGACCACAGTAAAACAAAACCGCAGACATGGCTCTTCACTTTCCCGCCAAGAAGTCGATATCTCATCTTAGTAATAAGTAATTTTAACATTATATTCTTAAAAAATGGGTCAGGTGTTACTCATTTTATAACTATAAATAAGTAAATACTCATTAGAAGACACAATATGTCGCATATAATAATAATATGTAGTGTTCTTAATAATAATATCGATATTATCGATTTTAAATTTACAAAATGGCGCGTGCTTGTGCGCTTCCCTGACTTCCTGTTACACTGTTACACATACTTCCGTCCCATTTCACGAAATCACTCCCACTTTATAGAAAGCGAGCGGAAAGATGTTACACATCAAAAATATATAATTTAATGGCATGTTATGGAAATACAAAAACAACTTACCGCCACGCCCCTCACAACAATGGAACCCAATAAATTATTAATTTGTCGTTTTCTAGAAGACTCGTCTTTAAAACATGAGCTGCAAATTACCTAATCTTAATTGCTGTTTTTTTCTTAGATCCACAATCTTCTTGTCACGGCTTCTACGAGTATGATTATGAAACTAAAGTTAAAAGTTTTTATTCAACATTTTTTTCTCACGGTTTGAAACTATTAACATTACTTTGTTATCTTTATGAGATACACATAATACAGGGGTGCCTGTGCGAGTGTTATTTGCTATTCGATCACGTAAATAAAAATGAAAATTTGTATGGCATTGAGTGACAAACGAGGAGAGTTAACATTTGCCATATACAAGTTCTTGTTTTTGTTAAAGAGGTCGGATTGCAAATAAACTTGCACTTGGCAAACGAGGTAAGTTGCAATTTTGACAGACAAACTAATTAATTGATGGGGTCTTCAGAAGAATGAGCAAAATCAACATTCCTAACTAGCGGAAGAATCGCATTCAATATATTGAATTTTTGACGTGACAACGTCTTATAATTCGATAGAGCCGGCTGCACGCACGAAAAAGTTCGGCTTTACCTCGCTCTGAGGCGTTCCATGTAAGGCTTGAAGTGCAAGCGAGAGCGCGGAACGAGCGACAAAGAAGCACAATCGGCTGAGTAGAAATTTAGCCGTGCTGCTGTGCAAGCCCGTGTCCGGCATCGCCACCGCGGTACTTACCCCCAACACCCCCCGACACCCCTAACACCTCCCGACACCCCCAACTCCTCCCGCCTACCTGTTCGACGGGCTGCTGCAGGCTGCTGTGCAAGCCCGTGGCCGGCATCGCCACCGCGGTACGTACCCCCAACACCCTCCGACACCCCCAACACCTCCCGACACCTTCTTAAGACGTTGTCACGTTCAACTATCGTCAGTAAACCGACTTTACGGACAACCAATTTTTTTTTCAAATTATATATTAGCACTTTTATCGTGACTTCGTCCGCGTGGATTTAAGATTTTAATAAGAAACTCTTTTTTAAATAAAATATAGCCTATGTTACCCGCAAGGAATGTAGCATTCTATCTGTGAAAGAATTTTTGGAATTCAACCAGTAATTCCAGAGATTACCCTCCGCAAACAAACAAACAAACAAAGTCACAAACTTTACCTCTATATTAATAGTATAGATATAATATATATTTTTTTATGAGTACGCGTATTATTGTGTTACTACATATAATATATATATATATATATATGGCTTGCACACCGGTTTTCATGGTGTGGCCATCTCTGGGGTCTCGGGTTCGATCCCCGGTCGGATCAATTTAGAAATACCTGTTTTTCTAAATTGTTTCGGGTCTGGGTGTTTCCTATGTATAATAAGTATGTATTTAAGTATATTAAGTATGTTTATCCGTTGTCTAGTTAACCATATAACAAGTTTCTTAAGGAAGCTTTTCTTGGGGCTAGATAATTGGTGTGAGTGTGGGAAACATTTATTTATTTATTTTTTATTTTATTTTATATATTATTTATTATGCATATATAAAATATTTTTTTTATGGAACTACTTGACATTCATCAGTGAAAATTAAATGTCTAAATTTAAAAATGAATTTTCAGTTCCATTTTAATTTCATATCATTTCATTTCAATAAATCTGAGAGTGCAATATTAAGCCAATTGGCTACCTGGAAAATCCTGCCCAAATCGACGTAACGGAAAATCATTGCGCATAACTTACCACATCACAAACTATTTACCTACTTGAACAAAGCAAATATTTGCACCGTGTCAACTAAAAACTAACTAGGATATAACAGAATGAGTTTGTACATTTAAATCGTGGTCAATAGCTGTGTAAAAAAGCGGGTTAAACCACTCAATACCGAATGGTGATCACACGAATTGAATTGTATTCTAATCACCGTGGAAGCGCCCTGCCCCCCAATTCTGCTATTTATTTTAATCTGAAACGGATCTGAAACGCTATAGTTTCAATGTTTTCGCTATTCTGCTAACTACGAAATTAACTCTATAGTTTAGTAGTTAGCACAATGCGAAAATGTTGAAACTATAGCGTACTCGTATTCTGCTAACTACGAAATTAACTCTATATTTTCGTAGTTAGCAGAATAATAAACGTTCAAACTATAGCGTTCCAGCTTCGTTTCAGATCAAAATAAATAGCAGAATTGGGGGGCTGATGCGATCCGAACCCCTCGTAGAACCTTGTAAGGAACGTGTATGCCATTCCTCTAGAAAACCTCTGACGGTGTTTCTTTTCACAAGGTTTGAGGAACCCTTTAAAATTCTCGTCGCCTTCAAAATAATCCGGTGACGCTAAACATGACGAATAAAGCAAGATCTCTCCGAAAAAAAAACCGTGGAACCGCCATTATGGAATCGTCAATCACTGAGGAACTATCTGTCCTATCTCTAACTGTGGGAACTCAATAATGCTACTAACATTTTTGTTATAACGGCAGAGTTAGATAAGGCGGCCTTAAATTTACCGTCAGGTGAAATGAAGGCTTTGTGCTTCCGCGTGGTAAAAGAAAAGCTATAATTTAATATAAGCCATAAAAACTATAATATAATATATCCATAAGCGTGATAACAGTTTACCATCAAGCAGACAGTGCAAGTTGCCACCATAGTGGTGTACAAGTATAAGCTAACTATACCCACTTGACCCACTTCAACAAAAACATGTTAAGACAGTGACAGGAAGTAAAATGCAAAAACATGTAAGCATCTTATACATATATATTATACTCACTAGCTCATTATATGTCCCCACTGCTGGGGCACGAGCTTTCCCTATGGATGAATATCCCTATTCGGTTTATGGCCCGTTCTTCAACCATCCGATGACCGGCCTTTGCGAAAGTTGCTTAACCTTAGCAATCGCAGGCCGAGCGCGTTAACCACTTTTAATTGTTAAAATTAAAATATCGCTGATTTTTTTTTGTTTCAAATACGTAATATACTTACGTGCTTACTTACGTAACGACGACGATATTATGCGCACTTTAAAAAACTGAACACTTCATTATCTTATCTAAAACATTTGGATAAACCTCAAAATATCTTCCTACAGTCCCCAATACAGGTCGACTCGTCGAATCTCTGCGAATAGGGTTAATTAGTGACCAATTAATTAGGTACCCAGTTTGGAGCGTTCGTGCCGATGAGCGGCAAGCGCAGCTAATCAACCACTTGCATTTGTTTTGTAAAGGTGTGGTTCCGACAGAGGCGGCAGACTGCAGGGTGCCAAGTGCGTGTTTCATTCGGCATTCGAGCACATAAACGTCATCGAATGAACACGGATAGTTAACAAAACTCACACTAGGCACTCAGACTACAAACTACAACATAGGGTGCAGTCGCAGGCGGCTGTTTAGCCGCGCTCGCAATTAATTTCATATAAATAAGTAAATCACGTTTAATATTAAGAAAGAAGAAGAGAGAGAAAAAAAACAGCTATTGACACACATTTTTTTATTGATTTACCGTACATAACTGTACTGTACTCTAATAAAATTTTCTAATAAGTTTATTGGTTGTTTAAACCCTAATTAATATTCCTTGACTTTTCGATTTTATTTTGGCTTATTAGTTAGTAAATAACGATGATGTTAGTACATTATTAGTGTTCCTCCATTGATACTGAACCTGAGCTCCTAAGCTATTGCACACAATTTAATACACTATCTACCTATTATTTTTTAACAACCAGAAAATCTTGTAAACTGCTTTTTTTTTAAATGCAGATTATCATGATTGCGCTTTTATCACAAGAATAATAGTCCTATTAACCCACCTAGAAAGGTAATATTGGGTATGGGTTTACGTTAGTTTTACCTGATGTAAATTTGTTAACGTATATTTTTTATTTTGTGTTTTTTTTTACGTTTTGTCGTTGTCTTCTATATTTTTTGTGTTTATTGTAATGGAAAGTGTCCTGCTATGATAGGGTATTTTCCAATATTTTTGATGCTGTAAGGGAGAAAAGAGCTGGAGTCACTTGCTGAGTTTCTTGCCAGTTCTTCTCAGTACAAGATCTCCCGCCCAAAGTAGACTTACGAACCGATGGCATAGTGACATTCATAAGAGCTATTTGCAGCCTAAACTGAATAAATGATTTTGAATTTTGAATTTTTGAATTTTGACCGCTTTAAGTTCGCAAGCGGGGACCGCATTCTAACCGCCACCATTGGAATCATACCATTATAGGGATGGACAATTATGCGGGACTGCAAACAATGACTGTTGATGCCGGCGCGGCTCATTATGACTAGGGCTTTAATGGGCACGGTATGTTTATTAATTATAAACCATAATGAACTAATGGTTTCTATTAAATAATTGTGCGAAACTAGCAAGGACCAATAATAACACCATTGTTTTGGCTAAGATGTAGTTTTAAATAAAAAAATTGAATGAATTGTTGGGTTAATGATAGGACATGTCTTTAGTTTGTCAGGGTATAGCCTGGTGGCGCCACGCCGGCAGCCGCGGCTGCTAGCTCGGCGATCACGCGAACTGAGCACGCCGCGTAAACTCCCACAGTGCGTGCACTACGCCTGGTAGGCTACTCTTGACGCAAACTCATTCTCAATACGATTCCAATGCGATTAATATTTTCCACGCAATTTAATTCCAATGTGGCGCTGTTATCGCTTTTAAGAGTGTCATTTGAATTTTTTAGATTTGTGATTGGAAATTGATTATTGCAATTGTGTTTCAAGTGTAACCCTACTGATCGGGAACATTCTCGCTCGGAACGAGAAATACGACCTATTTTTTGACGACATTGTAAAGTTAGCAGCTTTAACACGACAGTTTTTAAGTTGTGTCGATTGATTATTTTTGTTATATTTTATATGGTTACCTATATGTTTCATTATTTTCTATATTTTGCATGTTGACATTATTTAATTTAATTTTGTATAATTTTGTAGTATCCACTTATTTTATCGTTTATACTTGTTGGTGTATTGGACAAAACTCTGTAAGCCAGCATGTAATTGAATAAATAAATAAATAGCTACCATCCATCTGCAATTTAAATGCCGTATGAACATTCAGGACTACACACTGCGTTGCAAACATTTCCATTTCTTACTATTACAGATATATTCGATACTGCTAATGAAATATTTTCAGAAGTAATCTTCTGAAAATATTTCATCTCCTCTAAATTACTAAGCCTTATTACTATTAATGCACCTAAAAAGTAACGCGCCACACTCATTAATTTACTGCATGTACCGCTTTCTCGAACTAATTATCGTAGCAACTCCTTTGCCATCAGTGTCCAAGCTGTATAACAGTGTTGATGAGGATATGAACCTGGACTTGTTTAACTCATCCCTGAACCAGTTTAAAAACAAAGTTCATAATAACTTCTTTTTGTAAAAAAAAAAATCTTACTAACGTTTTCCATTTTCCATCTGTATTAAGTTATAAGCGGAAACTTGTAATTGGCCGTATTTAATTTATAATCACTTTTATTTTATGTAGTAGCTGTAAGTTTTCCAAAAATAAATAAAAAAAAACTATATTAGTAGCATTGTTGATAGATAGCCAGTTGCTCAGTAGTTGAGGATACCTGGTGAAGTGCGCTTCCACTTTCAGGTTTATCATCAATTCACGTTTTTTTTCATTCAAACAAACTAGAAACATATTTTTAAATCGTCCAAACATTTTTTACCTACTATCCATTAAGGACATCTATCTCATAGCAATGCTATAGGCATAGTAGTTCTAGCGAAACTCAAATTAGCACTAATGAAAAATAAATAAATAAATATATGAAATGTTCAAATAATTTTTAACGCAAATTTTGTTGCGAACAAATTACAAAAACACAAATGTTAAGAAAAATTCCACGAGCAGGATTTGAACCTGCACCAACCTGCACCTGCAGAAGGTTCAAATCCTGCTCGTGGAAATTTTTTCAACATTTGTGTTTTTTAAAAAATACGATTTGATTTTTTTGCCTGATCAATGCCTTAGCTAGGTGGATGAGGAGAGTGGTGTGATGACTGGTACCTAGGACCTACCGACTTATTTTTTAGCTTTTAGTACATTGTCTACATAATTTTTTTAAAATCTTTATTTTCAATAAAACAGTTCAACTTAAAAGTTGTTTTTACTCATTTTTTATTTTTAAGTATTTAGAGTTTAATATTGTTACATACTTCTCATCTATTCTATTAGTCAAGACCTTTTATTTGATACCTACCTACCCATATTGAAGGGGTTGTGAAAAGAAAAAAAATGAACCTGCCATTTTGTTGGCGGCCATATTGGGTTTTCATTTTATTTTCTTATAGAACTATTCTACTAATCAAGCTCTTTCATATGATACCCATATTGAGGTAGTAGTGATAAAAATATGTAACTCGCCATTATGTAGCGGCAGCCCTCTTGGATTTACAATGATACCGAATGTATTAAATTATAATGTCATCAGAACTAAAGGTGTGTACCAAATTTTAGATCAATCCGTCAACAGGAAGAGGGTCAAATTTCAATTACTAGATTTGACTCAAACAAATAAACAAATAAATAAACAAGGCAAGCTAAATAAAACCGTTTAGCGTTTAAAAAACGAGCCTCTGACTGAAACAAAGCTTTTTGTTTTACACACTTTCGAAGCCATTTATCACTTGCTTATTTATCACTTTACCAGGAAATGCAACTACGTAGTGCCTACATACTGTCCTCCAGATGTATAAATTGGATATACAGGTTTTCATAATATCACAACTGCCTACATTGCACTGATGTTATTTTACAAGTTTGTTGCATCATTAAGTGTTTATACAAAGCATTAATATTATATTAATATCCATATAATATGTAGGTATAAGTTTATATTACACATGCCCATATATAAACATGATTTCATTCATATAACGTCCTTGCCCGAACAATAAACGTCGGCAGGAGCAACTGAACGTGTAGGCCTCGATAATGCTGTTTTAAAACTTCTAGATTGGCTTCAGTATTTTTTTATTATTTTGATTTTGATTTGATTGATTGATTTGATTTGATTGACCGGATTGCGGAAGACCCAGGCTCGATTCCTGGCTGGGTTGGGTGGGCATTTATCTATACATATATATAAAAATCAATTGCTGTTCGTTTGAGTCGCTAATACCCGAGAATGGCTAGAGTCCAGCCATCTGGACCGATTTGGCTAATTTTGATTTTGAAATATTTGTGGAAAAAACACAAATGTTGAAAAAATTTTCCACGAGCAGGATTTGAACCTGCCTCCCTTCTGACATTCCGGGTCAGGTGCTCTTCCAATTGAGCTATCGTGGTTCTAACCAGCCCGCCGAAATTATTCAACACTTTTTACTTTGAAAGCCAAAGGCGCCCATTCAATGTCAACAACTACCGTCACTAACATCCGATCATAATATTTTTACAAATATTAAAGATCAGTTAAGAAGTAAGCAAGCTATTTACAAATTTTTTAAATAATTTTTAACGCAAATTTTGTTGCGAACAAATTACAAAAACACAAATGTTGAAAAAGTTTTCCACGAGCAGGATTTGAACCTGCACCATTCTGACATTCCGGACCAGCCCCCCAACCGCCTAACACTCTCTCTTTCGATCGCTTTGAAAGCGAGGCCCTCGCCTCGCTTTCTATTATAATATCGAAATATAATATCGAATAATATCGAAAGCTATAGCCTATAGCTTTTGATATTGCTTTCATATTGATTTCGAAATGACAAGATGACGCCTCCTCCTCGCCTCGCCTTCAAAGCGATCGAAAGCGAGAGCGTTAGGCGGTCGACCCCCTGGTGCTCTTCCAACTGAGCAATTTGTTCGCAACAAAATTTGCGTTAAAAATTATTTGAAAATGTATATTTGTGGAAGTTCAGGGAAGGTTTAAACGGTGAGAAACATAAATAATTAGTAACGGAAAATACTAAAAACGACAATTTAATTTGCCAAAACAAAATGATTTGTTTGTTTTGTTGTCATTGAAAATTTGCGGGATCAACTTGGAGTTTCCCTGTTTCACGCATGGGTCGTCATACGGCATACGTCGCGTGTTCGCGAGTCGGAAAACCATCATCTTTATATACTTACGCACCGCAACAAAAGACAAAAAATAAATATTTAGTTTTATGTTATGACCATAATTACAAAAAAAAAACAGAAAAAAATGTAGGTGATACGAAATTAGATACGTATCGGGTCTTTACTAATAAATTTGGCAATATCACATCCCAAGTAGCACGAAGATCAACATCACATGTAAACCACAAAGTGTTTTGAAATGCTTGAAGCTTGCTGAATCTAAACCATTATTCAGCACTTAATGCCACTTGGGTACACATTTAGACCTTTATAAAGTCATTGGCATATTTTTCCCCTCTTAAAGTCTTCTTATACAGATTCTAAAATGAAAGTTGTTCAGAAGAGTGGTAGTGAACTTTTATTTTACTAATAGTGATACACTAGGTTTACTTTACTCTCTTTTATAGCATTTATAAAGGTATAAGTACCTTTTTCAGCTTCAGGATCACATGAGAACTCAATAAGAGTTTTCAAATGCTTGAACATCTTTACACTAAACGTGAAGCATACTCCTTGGATCGGCTTATTCGAAACCGGAGGACTTCAGGCACTTCGCTCTTAAAGACATTGCCAAACTTATGGCATCTATCTTTACAGAGGAAGAAAGTAAATGGATGGGGTAGCACAAAAGATCCCGATGGGTTGAAGTGCTACTGGGATAGGGAAACCTTAGCAAGTCCCATTGAGATAAGATAAGATAAGATAAGAAACGTGAACCATTATTGAGAACTAAATGCTACTTGGGATCAACACAATAGGTATGCCGACCTTCTCAAAGCAATTTTGATCAGAGCAAATTGTTTGTCAAAAGCTATTGACTTTTCAATTGAACACGCTTATGTTGTCGACCACCGGCTTGTCAATGGTGCACACAATAGATCACCAATTTGGACGATCGTTGTACAAATTGATAGAGACGGAGGCGAAGCGGTGGAATTCTTTGATAACCTCTTTGTTGCTAGATAGCTACAATGTTGGATTATGGTAGTGGAACCGCACCACAGGCCTACCACGAACCACGTTCGGCGTGTTGCCTCTCTGTCGCACTTGTAAATTCGTGCGTAAGTGTGACATGGGAGGCCACACGTCGAACGTGGTTCGTAGTAGGCCCTCTGTTTTCGAGAGGAAAATAACGCATAGATCATGTGAGTTTCGAAGTATTAGTCCTCTTCATACTAGCGTTAATTTGTTAATATAATGAACTGGAAAATTTACATGATCGATGCTACCCGGTCTATTTGAGATGTGGTGGTCTTTTCGAGAACCAGTCGTTTTGCTACCCGGTCTATTTGAGATGTGTGTGGCCTATTCACGATGAGGTCGTTTAAAGAACCAGTCGTTTTGCTACAAAGTCTTTCGGAGATATAGGCTCTCTGCAGAGATGGTCCTTCTGAGATCTGGACCTTATGATGATTCGATCGTTTTCACAATGTAGTCATTATGATACCAACCCGTATGTATGCATGTATGTCTGTTTCTTTTGCACGCCTTACAGCCCAAACGGCATGGTGGATTTTAACATATGAGGTGTCGTTAGATTTGTTTTATAAAAATTGATAAAAAAAAAGTAAAAACATTGGCCGGGTTAACTATTAGTAGCCTTGACCCTAAAACACTGTTAGATCGACCACACGACCTAAATTCTTTAAACGAACTACAACGTCTACGGAGTTTAAAAGATATGGTCAATTTTTCTATGGACGATAGATACAGTTAATAATTTTCATTTAATTAAATATTTCCTTGTCCGATACCTATACTTAAATAATTAAATCTATAATAAATGAGTATTTATAAATACATTGAATATTGATAGTTGTCGCTGGCGGGGACCAACCAAAGCGGTCGCTTGGTTAGGAAATATTTCACGTTGCATTCAACATTGCTCAAATTGAATTCCGGGATCGTAGAGCTTGTTTTTTTCTTTTCAGTTTTTTCTCTTTGCAGTTATTTTTTATGTTAGTACGGTTTTTACGAGTATATAATTGTTTTTTATATAGTTCTTTTAGCAGTCGGGTTTTTTGTTTTATATTAATATTTTTTCATTTGAGAAGTACAATACAATAAATACAGTACAACAATTTACTTCAACTAACGATGATAGTTCGAACATGTTATTAGTGATGAGACGATGATATGCCTATTCAAACCTGCTTGGTACTTCCCTATTAGAATTTGCCATAAATTATGCACTATATGCTTGTTTGTCATATTACACTCGTAGGATGCAGGATGGAATAATTTAAATCTATGTGTGGTGTGTCGCAGTGCGCTGATCTACTGCGATGCATCAGTCATCAAGAATAGTAGTGATTTGAATGTAACTATTGTTGGATCGTGAAAAAAGTATTACAAACTCTTTTGAGCTTTTTGGTGCCAGTTAAAAAAAGATTTTAGAAATTGCAATTGTTGTGGTTTTTTTTTGCCTAGATTTAATTTCACTATAAAGAAGGTTTTTGTTAATCTATGTGTTTTGTTATGGACCTCTTTTGAAAATTTTGTAATTAAACGTAGTGCTTAGTTTGAAGATGTGTTAATTTACCGTTAAGGCGAGTCGGGGGGCTTTCGGGACCGGGACCGCGGTCCCGAAAGCCACCTTTTGGGCGGAGGGTAAGGCACACTAGCGCCACCAATTGATAATTTGACAAGTACTAACGGGCCAGATCTTTTTTAAACATTGCGTACCGTCCGACAACAGGAATCCATAGTATTTATTTAATAATTGTGCACTACTTTTTGTTGCGTGGTTTATTCACAAAACGGGCTATCTCATTTATTCACAAACAATAGCCTCTGTTGGTGTTAGCGAATGAATACAAAAACAAACCTAAAAGTAGTGCACAATTACTAAATAATAGATGTTTGCTTAGTGTCGGAAGGTCCGCAATGTTTGAAAAAAATCCAGTTTAGCAGTTATCAAATTAAACCCATTAGCGGCGCTAGTGTGCCTGTCCCTTCGCCTTCCATATATTTATTTCAGACAAAGATAGTCCATACATAATATAAATAAAAAAAGATACAGTCAGCAAAACAGAATATAAAAATTAATGAATTAATTAAATAACTCATTACTTGGTGTTAATGACCTGCAAACTATTAACTACGCGTAAGTTTTTTGTATTGAAAAGGCAAAGTTTTTACTTTTTATACTTAAACATTATTTACTACCTATGCATATCTCTAGGACACAATCTGAGATAAAAAAGTAAAGTAAATAGTCTATATAGGTACTGTCCCACTGCTGGGCAAAGGTTTCCATTATTAAAATCAACCATCAACAATCCAAATGTGCAATAAATCTGAATCTTGGTAACGGCTCCAACGATTTTCATGAAATCCTCCTTAATATTTAAACTACTTAAGTATTTTTATTAAAAGAGATGATTGTGGCTTTGTTTGTTTTTGTTTGTTTGTTTGTAATCTCTGGAAAAACTGTGCTGTACTGGTCCAATTCCATAATTACTTAACTAATAGAATTATATTATATGATTACATGCTTTGTGAGTGGCCTATATTTTATTTTGATAAAAAGCGACACACGAGAGGAGTTAAAATTTTTCCATACTAAGTAATTTTCGTTTTCGTAAACGTAATCAAATGAATACGGATAGTAAACAAAACTTACACTAGACACGTGACACGTGACACGTGACATGTTCAAAAAATACTTGGATAGTAATAAGTTCAATAAAAAATTGGATTTGATTTTGACAACAATAAACGACCGGTTGCTTTAACGTGCATTGCGAAACTCAAAGGGAGCTTGAGATTTTCTGATTCATCATCATCATTATCATCTTCATCATTATCAGCCTACACACGTCCACTGCTGGACATAGGCAAGCAAGTGCACGCCACTGAGCACGACCCGCTGCCACTCTCATCCAGCTCTTGCCAGTCACCTAGATAAGATTAAGATTTTTCCGACTGTTTATTATAATTTTTTGTTTGTTTGGTTGCAGCGAAAATGGGTTCCCTGCCCCGTTTCTCGGTGGTGACCGGCCCAGAGGTTTCCGTGCCAGCCGCACCGCTGCCAAAGCATCTAGAACACATGGCCAAACACGATGGAACTGCTCTGGTGTTTTCAGGTTAGTGCACGCACCATTGCTTCATCACCAGCTGATTCCCGATTCAATCCGAAACCCCTAGGAGAATCTAGTGGGGCACGGTGATGCCGTTCCCTCTAGAATACCTCTGACGGTGCTTCGTTTTACACGGCTTGAGTAACAACCCTTGAAGTTTCTCGCCTTCCCCAAAAAGCCCCGGTGAAACTGAAAATGCCCAGAGCTGACAATAAGCAAACTCTTGCAAAATTTGCAAATTTTTACGTCCCCACTGCTGGGGCACGAGCCTTCCCTATAGATGGATAGGGAGAATAGGCCATAAACCATCACGCGGGCCCTTGCAATAAGTGTGGTGGTGGATAACGACTGCTAATGCAACCGGGACCAACGGCTTTACGTGCCTTGTAAAGCACGGAGGAGTTCGAGATAATAAATTTTTAATCATCCATCCGTTGACCGGCCTTTTGCGAAAATTGCCGTTGCGCCATCGAGCTCCTCACCATTGTTTCAATGATTTTGCAATCTGAAGGTGAAAAGCCGCTAAGGATCCGAAAGTATTAAAAAAAAATTTAAGGTAAAATTCCGGTCATTGTTTATGGTGGTCCCGGATCATCCTGATGCACGGAGCCCCCACCATCCGAGTGCAAGAGTTTTGTCCTCTTGTCGGGGTCAGTGAGAGGGTCCCACATAATCATCTGTAGGTATACTCACCGGGCCTTATACGTGGTATACTTAATGCGTTTTCCCCTGTATAAAAAATGGCGTTGTTATCTCTTACGAGTGAGAACAGTGCCTAAATCTCACCTGATGTTAGGTGTTGATAAGGTCAATGGTGGAAGGGCACTTCACCTGAACTCCTCCACTACTGAGGCACTGGCTATTTTATCTCTAGCTGCCGGAACAACAATACTACAAACACCGATGTTATAGCAACATATTTAGATAAGATGGTGGTAGCTAGCCAGGCGGACAAACAATCATTACCACCACGTTTTCGTTATCATCATCATCATCATCATCATCATCATCAGCTCATTTTTATGTCCCCACTGCTAGGGCACGAGCCTTCTCCTATGGATGGATAAGGAGAACGGGACATAAACCACCACGCGCGCCCAGTGCGGATTGGTGGTTGTTAACGACTGCTAATGCAGCCGGGACCAACGACTTTACGTGCCTTCTGAAGCACGGAGGAGGTCGAGATGATACAATTTTGGTCACCCATCCGATGACCGGCCTTTGCGAAAGTTGCTTAACCTCAGCACTCGCAGACCGGGCGCGTTAACCACTGCGCCACCGAGCTGCTCCTTCTCATCGATGATGATGATGATTATTATCTATTCCAACTCGGAGCCCTACTTTAATTATGCTTAATGTAGCGTCGAGACACAGACAAACATGCCGTAAGTCTCTTACTCAAAAGTGAATTCGCGACGCTCTGTCTACAACATTTTGGGAACAGGACGTGAGAGTATATATCTATGTAAATAATATCACGAATTTAAAAATTTGTCATAACTTGTTCAACATCAACATTTAATATTTTTTTATGCCGATGGCGCACCTAGTAAAACATTTACAGGATTATCTCCTATTTGATTCAAACCTCTTTATGAGATCAGGACTTTAATTGTTATAATTTTGCTATCATTACATATGTTGACTGTTTAATGACCGCACTTGCTGTCCTTACTTCGGATAGCCACAAAATAAGTAGGCTACAGAAGCTCGCAGATGCGTTGCCGGCCTTGAAGAAGGAGTTGGATCTTGAGGAGGAAGTAGGAATTGGGAGGGGGGAGGGGTGAGGGGTGGGTTTTCGGTACTTTTACTCACCGGACGAAACGGTTTTCATGGCCATCTCTGAAATTGAAATTATTGTTTTTCTAAATTGTCTCGGGTTTGGATGTTTTCTATGTATAATAAGTATGTATTTAAGTATTTTAAGTATGTTTATCCGTTGTCTAGTAACCATTTAACGAGTTTCATAACGAAGCTTCTCTTGGGCTAGATAATTGGTGTGAGTGTAGAAAGGTTTATTTATTAAGTTTAATTTTAGTTCATTGCACAATCGCTGAGCTGATCCGGGATCCGTGTCCGTGCGCATTACTCGATCGCGGTATATATTAAGTTTGCCTTCTGGCGCTCCTTTATTTTGTGGGATAACAATCATTACATGGTGTCAAACCGTTGTTATCTACTCGATTGTCTGTCATTCGAAGGTTGTTGCATTGTTCAAAGGTTGTACTTACATTTATTACAATCACAATCATTTATAATCATTCGAGAAATAATATACCTGGTAGCGATTGGGTCCTCAAACAATTAGGAAGTCAATACTTAAGTGTTTTTTTTAATTCTTTTCGGGTTTTCTTCCACTCGGGTTTCATTAATGCTACTAAAATTGATTTTTTGCACAAAAGATCCCGATAGGTCGAATCGAAGTGCTACTGGGAGAGAGAAACCTTGGTAAGCCCCTCTAAGATTAGATAAGAACATTGATGTTATGGCGATATATTTAGATAAGATGGTGATAGCTTAAAACAAGCTCAACTGAGTTTAGACATGTTACCCCGCTGGTAATCGATCCTCGTCGAAATCACGAAGTACTAAATACTCTCCTCGGTGTTATCCATCAAAAGACCACAGGCGCATTTTTTTTAAATATATTTTAAGGCACTTGCGCTTGTTTTTAGATGAGACGTGTCACGTGAGCGTCAGTTATGCAGAGCTGGATGCGCGCACCAATGCTCTCGCCAGGGCAATCGCCAAGAACGCCAGGGCTGCCGGGGCCAACAGGGACGGTGACTACGTCATCGCAGTGTGCATGCAGCCTACGCACAAGTGAGTGTACCAATAACAGACCATTTTTTTAAATCTTGCGACTAAGCAGTTGTTCTTCATCTCACCTGATGTTAAGGTGTGATAAGGCCGAAGGCGCATTTCACCCGGAATCCTCAACTACTGAGGAAGTGCAACTACCGTAAAAGTCAAAAATTGTTTTAAGAAAAACAAAGTCAAACTACAGTGAATGATACTAAAAATAAGATAAGTATGCAAGAGCAAACCAGCCTCCACAGGCGGCACCCGTTCACGAGTATGACATATCAATCAGCCATCGCTTCGCTCAACCATATTTTAGGGAACGTAACGACCTGACGCACACGCCACCAACGCAGAGACAATAAAGAGAGCATGACACACTCAAGATACTGTAAATAAAACTTAATGATCTATTATCATGCTCGTTTACTATACCCTAATACGTAACCTTTTCTTTCTTCCTCAGCACCATCATGACGTTGCTCGCGGCATGGAAAGCTGGCGCAGCGTACGTCCCCATGGAGCCCAGCTTCCCTCAAGCCAGAGTCACCCACATACTCAAGGATTGTGAGCCAGCGCTGGTCATCTACGATGATACTGGTACCTATAGTTTATTTATTTATTTATTTATATAATGATTTTCAACATTGAAATAAAACTACGTTTACGGATCTACGCGCGTTTATTTTATACTAGATGGATGCGAGGCTTTTGAAATTAAAAACATCCTAATTTCATTAGAGAAGAGGGTTGGAATTTAATAAAAAATTTAAATATTAAATCCCAGCCCCAACACCATACTTCTAGGCCAAAAGATACTGTACTGTACGTACTTAGCGCAAATGTTTAAGGACACGAAAACGATAACGTATACTTAGCTTTCTTTTATTTAAGCAATTATTTATTTTTGACTTTTGCAACAAAATATTAAAATCAACCATAGCGCAGAAATTACATGGTATAGCATAAGAGCAATTTTGAGCAACAACAAAAGTGAAAAACAGTAAAAAAAAATCAAAAAATTAAAATTAAAATATAAAAGTCGGTCTTATCGCTTAAAGCGATCTCTTCAACTTTTGTGACAAAGGACTAATAAGGAGACAATAAGAGGTAGTGTAGGTACTGTAGCAACCGAGACTCCTTGCTCGGGCATGCTTACTGGCAGTCGCCGTGGCCTGCATTCAAACATAGTAGAAGAAAAAGGTGGAAGAGAAAAAGAAGAACATCGGGGACTCTTTGACAGGCCGCGACGACGAATAGATTATTATTATCACATATTAAACTAAAATAAATATTTGAAGCTATAAAGCATTATTATTCTATAAAACCCCCGGTAGGTACCTTAAGTAACGACCCAGCGGGTTGTTACAGTACCGGCAACGGCAACTAAAAATAATTACCCAAGTTGTCCCTATTTGATCAACTATTAACAATAAAAAATATTTTCCGCTTGCAGCAAACCCAGCCATGTTTTCTGGCAGTGGCGTCCCGTTCGTGTCTTTCGAAGAGTTGGCTCTGGTAGCCAGTGGAATGTCAGCTGCGAGTCCAAATGAGACTGAAGTGTTGGCCCGACTCAGCACTGAAATGATCGCAATTGTGCTGTATACATCGGGAAGCACGGGGATTCCTAAAGGCAGGTTTTTTAAAATATATTTTTTTGTATGCTATTTTTTTTTGGCAAAGTCAAAAAAAATGGAATAAAAGATTTTGCAGTTTGCCCTTTATCGGGAATGTCGGTTGTTCAGCTCCCGAGTAGAACATTTTCAGAAATATTATAACTGAATTATATGACCATGATTGTTAATAACGAATGATTTAGATATTGTAGATCCTTCCTTATGGATGGATAGGGAGTACTAGCCATTGGTGGTAGTTAACGACTGCTAATGCAGCCAGGACCAACGGCTTTACGTGCTTTCCGACCGAGGAGTTCGAGATGACAAATTTTTGGTCATTTATCCGATGACCAGCCTTACGAAAGTCGCTTAACTTTAGCAAGACCGGGCACGTTAACCACTGCGCCTCGGTGGTTTTTGAGATATTTAAAATTAAAATAATATTCTTTTCTCTAGGCGTCCGCCTCGAATACTCTGCCATCTGCAACCGTCTCTGGTGGCAATTCCGCGTTTTCCCTTACACCAGCACTGAGGTGAACTGTGTGTGGAAGACGGCGCTGACCTTCGTGGACTCGGTTTGTGAGATTTGGGGCCCGCTCCTACACGGGAGGACCTTGATCATCCTGCCAAGGGAAACTACTAGGGATCCACAGAAACTGGTCAAGGTGTTGAATGAGTATCAGGTAATTGAGTGCTTACTAATAATAGTACCTACTTATAACTAGTTATTTAGGTAATTGAACTTCAGATATTTTTTTAATAATACTATTGAAAAGTGCTTTGGATTCATCACAATTCTTGCCTGATGGTATGAAGTGATCACAAGGCCGAAGGTAACAGTATACTTCTCCTCCAATCCTCAACTTGTTACTGAAGAAACAGGTGACAGACTTACATGTGATGGTGGTAGCTAGCCAGACAAACTTAGAACAAGCACTACCACCAACCAAACATTATTCCTACAATATGTACCCCGTGCTTGGAATCAATATTGTGTCTTTATAAATAAATAAATAAATAAACATTAATTCATTAATTCTCCTTACAGATTCAACGTCTAGTTCTCGTGCCAACACTATTGCGTTCCATCCTCATGTACCTATCCCTGGAACCTTTTGATCGGCCCTTAGAGAACTTGAAGCTATGGGTCTGTTCCGGAGAGACTCTCAGCAAAGAGTTGGCATTAAGCTTTTTCAAACACTTCGGTGATCACAACGAGTACAAGTTGGCCAACTTCTATGGCAGCACAGAGGTCATGGGGGATGTCACCTTTTATGTTTTGGAGAAGAGTGAGCAGTTGGACTTACATCCTACGATACCGATAGGTGAGTTTTTTATCTTGTCTCTTAATCATCATTAGTCTTTAAGGTGCATTGCTGGACTTAAGCCTCCACGTTTAAACAAATCACTAGATTATGACATAGCCACCATGATTGTCCAATGCGGGTTGCTGGGTTTTAAGAACTGCCAGATTACAAGAACAATCAAAATCAACGGCTTAACGTGCCTTCCGATGCACGGATTATTTCGACGTATTATTAATTTCGAAATTTATTCGGTAACAAGGTGGAATATCTAGGACAAAGCGGTGGAGATCCTCGCGATGTCTTGTGTTCCGATAGAATGGACCATTGGAATGAGGAATTTAAGATCTGACTGTTTTATATTTCCAGGAAGTCCTGTAGACAACAGCAGCGTGTACCTGCTAGACGAGGAGTTGAGCCCGTCCCGGGAGTCGGAGCCCGGCGAGGTGTGGGTGGCCGGGTTAAACCTCGCGGCCGGCTACGTTGGGGCACAAGGCGCTGACAAGTTCTGTGATAACCCCCACGCCGATCATACTGGTGAGGATGACTTGAGGTTTCAAACGCTTCTTGAAAAGGGGTGTTATTGAAAGAAGTTGTTTTCTTTTTAAGTGCTTTACTTTGAATGTGAACTGTTACATTTGGTAATTGGTATAGCGGTTGAAATTGGGATTGGCATAATGACACGACAGGTAATGGTGATTAGTAGCGTACGTGTATCACGTGATGGTGGTGGCCATCCATTGGCCCCGGTCCATATCGCGTCAGTACTCGTGGGGTTGCTATTAATAAATAGTCGGCTCGAACAGGGGGGTGTGTCATGGCTTTTGCCTGATAATGGTATGGTGGTACTAAAGCTGATGATGGCGCTTTGCAGTTGTTGATTTTTTTAACACCTACTCGTTTGTGGCTAGTGTGATTTTTATTCGCCATCGAAAAAAATATGGCATTTAAGCAGTGCCTCCTGGTGGAAAACGAGGAGAGTTAAAATTCTGCCATTTATTAAAGTTTGTAATTTTTGGGTGTTCTGATGCAGTTTTTCTTTCCGTTACGTTTATAATTTTTTTTATCAAATTAAATGTATGTTTAATTTATTTTAATTATTTGTTTCAGATTTCAGGCGTCTCTACCGCACTGGCGATTTCGGCATTCTGGAGAAGGGAGTGATCTTGTACGCGGGCCGCACTGACTCCCAGATCAAGATCCGAGGGCACCGTGTGGATTTGCAGGAGGTCGACCGCGCCGTCAGCGCTGTCCAAGGGATTGAAAAGTGTATGTTTGCATATATTGATGCTAATCTAAGATAAGATAAATTTGATATGGTGTTCCACAGGGCAGTGTACTCGGTCTCCTGTTATTAATACATTGTTGGAATAAATAAAGATCTTTTTAATTGAAATGGATATTTTTCTAGGTGTGGTGCTTTGCTACGGCCTGGATCGCGGCAACCCTGAGATCCTGGCGTTCGTCACCATCTCACCGGAGGCGCGGCTGTCCGCTCACCACATCGAAGACAAGCTAAAAACCTCGCTCACGCATTACATGATACCACAGGTAAGGAGACTGTACCCACTACTGAAATCCTGAGGGAGTACCTATATCAAGAGGTGTATAGTTTCTACCAACATGTAGAGACTCATCAGTCTCTACATCTTGGTTAAGACTCTAGTGTGTTCACACTGGGATGAGAAAGGTGGTGTGTTAAAGATTTCATTTAAATGATTACCTTCAATTTTATTTTATTAATATATATTTTTTAATATTTTTTTCGTTTTCGTATAATTTGTACTATTTTTAAGATATCACATTGCTGCTGGCTTGCAGTGTAAATCACAAAGTACTAGAAAAATTCAACGAGTCTTCTGGGCTCTCGGTAGCTCAGCGGTCAGAGCATTGGACCGATAATCCAAGGGTCGTGGGTTCGATTTCCACTGGAGTTTCCTGAGACTGGTTGATTTTTTCTAGCAAAATTTTATCTTGACATCTCATTGCTTATAAACAATAGACTTTTACAATGTCAATCATGTATACCTACATTGTTTAATTTTTATCGTCAGTATAAACTTTCGAAACAACTGTAAAGATTACAAAAACACAAATGTTGAAAAAAGTTGTTGACATTGAATGGGCGCCTTTGGCTTTCAAAGTAAAAAGTAAATAAATAGTGTTGAATAATTTCGGCGGGCTGGTTAGAACCACGATAGCTCAATTGGAGGAGCACCTGACCCAGTATGTCAGAAGGGTGCAGGTTCAAATCCTGCTCGTGGAAATTTTTTCAACATTTTTGTTTTTGTAATTTATTTCGCAACAAAATTTGCGTTAAAATTGTTTAAACGCTTTAACTGTAAAGATGTCTTCGAGTGTGACAGCTGGAATATAAGAAAATATAATAGTAATTTTTTCGCAGGTAATTGTCGTGGAAAGTATTCCATTGCTGGTCAATGGTAAAGTGGACCGACAAGCCCTACTCAAGATGTACGAGAACACAAACAATAACGGTACTTAATAATACTAGCTTTTGGGATCACTACTGAACAAGGATCTCCTTATCGTTCCCATGCCATTGATCATGTTCTTCGAACATTTATAATACATTCTCGGACTCCTAAATCGAGCCACCTAGCAGAATGAGTTTGTATCGTCCGTAACTTTAAAGAAATGTATGAATGACCAAAAAGTTTTTATGCAGTTTTGTAGCTGGCATATTCAACATTAGGCTCATGTGCTGTTGTTCTGAATTTTTTGGTCATTCATACATTTTTTAAAGTTGTGGACGATACAAACTCATTATGCTAGGTGGCTAGATTTAGGAGTCCAGGAGTATATTTATTCTCAAATTCAGACTCACCAATAATTAGGTACCTCAAATATATCAAGCATCATCGGTGCTGAATGCTGTCTTCCAAGGCGTTAACATATTTAAGTTGACATTTATTTTTTTGCACCAAGGCGAAGCGTTTCGCCTTCATCTAATAATGAGTAATGAAAAGGTAGAAGATGGAAGCGAATTTCAGCCGGAATCCCTAACCAATGAGGAACCAGCTTTTTTCTTTATGTTGGGTGACAATAATGCTATTATCATTTTTGTTATGGCAGACATACTTAGTGTATAATTATAGTTGCTAGTTAGACAGGAATATTCTCGACTAGTTGTCGCCCGCGACTTCGTTCGCGAAGACTACATTATCCCACAGGAACTTGTTGCCGGGAAAGTATCTATATCCTAGGCCGGGTCATGGTCTGTCTATGTGCAAAGTTTCATCCAAATCCGTTCAGCCATTTTCACTTAATGCGCGGTCAAATAAACAGACAAAAAATCTAAAAACTGTTGGAACGTGTTCTTTGAATATCTTCCATGTACAGACTTTCGACCCTCTTTAGCTTTATTATATAATATGTATAGATTATAAACCCACGAATCCTACTTGGTATTTGTAAAAATGAAATATTGTTTGTGTAAGATCAGCATTTTAACCTTCTCCTATCATTCTCAGATGACTCCAGCATTCCTCTGGAGATTGACTACACGGGCGTGGAGCCTAAAGCAATGGAAGCTGCCCGAGCGCTGTTTGAGACGGTGGGCGAAGTCCTTGGCCGGGCTGTCAGGGGAGTCCTATCTGTGAGAGCTGGCTTCTACGAACTCGGGGGCAACTCTCTGAACTCTATTTATACAATAACGAAGCTTCGTGATAAGGGATATTATATTGGTAAGTAATGCAAATCACATACAGAAACACAATAATGTTGAGATATACTATGTTGAACTCTTCGTGGAACTAGCAGGGAAAACTTAGGAGCACAATCAAGCACGGTCTTTTGTTATAGCGTCTTATCAGCGAGAGAAAGAAAAAAAGAGAGGTGTTACCCTCAACATTAAATATAATGATTAACTTAACTACCTACGTACATACAAATGTGAAGAGTATTAAACGCTTTGTGAAAGTATGTGCTGGGATAAATCTAACAGAAGACCAGACTTTCTGTTAGATTCATCCAAGATCAAACCAGATCTACATTTCTGAGGTGTGATACTTTAGATATGGTGTACCACAGGGTAGTGTACTTGGTCTACTGTTATTGATACGTAGAAAAATATTGTCCTATTTTAATGATTTATAATGTGATAGAACTAAAGTTAGTATTATTATTTTGTTATCTTAAGTATTGATTTTTCAGAAATCAGTGACTTTCTCGGTGCTGCCAATTTGGGGGAGATTCTTTCTCATATTACCACAAATCCCGAAAAAGGTCGAGACATCGACGAGCCCCAATTCACCGCGGAACCCATGCGTGACGAAGACAAACAACAGGTTATTGAGTAAGTATCAAATATACGGAAAAAGCTTCTTAACTCTATAATAAATGTTTTCTTTTTAAGAGCTATTATTTCATATTTTCAAAAACGTTTGTATAAAATTTATGCGATTTCAAAATAGTCGTAGAAATTGTCAAACTGATGAAACATTTGGTGTGAAAGACATGGTCCTTTTAATTTTTGTATGGGATACTTCTGAAGCTCTTATTATATTGAAGCTGTAGATTTTCTTGGGCCCATTTCTCTCCACAGTTAAAAAAATAGACGTCCTGAATGGGTATGGCTATTGAATATTAAAAAAATGTTTTTAATATTCAATAGCATTTTTCTTAAGTTTATTTTAATAAAAAAAATACTTTGGCTTTGACTTAGGTATGTCGCACCTCACATGTGCTATTTATTGCTCATGTGGGAAGCCCTAAGCCTAATAGTAGTTCGTTTATAGGCTGATAATGATTATTCTTTTTTGATGATCCGTGCTTCGGAAGGCACATAAAGCCGTTGGTTCCGACTGCATTAGCACCCGTAACAACCACGGCACCGCACTGGGCCCGCGTGGTGGTTAATGGCGCGTTCTCCCATCAAAGGCTCGTGCCCCAGCAGTGGGGACAAAATGAGCTGGTGATGACAATGATTCATTTGTTTCTCCAGCTCATATTTCTAATGTTTCCCTCCAGCATGATCGTCTCCTCCTTCTACGAGAAGGCGGAACTGGAGCAGTTTCTGAAGCACGAGATAAAGACGGTGGACTACGCGCACTGCATCGAGGCGTGCTGGCCGGCGCTGTTGCAGGCGAGGCTCAGCGTCGTGCTCAAAGATGGTACGTAGATCTGTACGTCCACATTAGTTGGTCTCACAAACATGCACTTTTTTCTTTATTTGATAGCTTGGAGCACTTAGAACATTTAGCCAGTGTCAAAGTAATTTTGTCACAAGTTATACTATGAAATGAATAGACAATATTTCTTTTGTTATATGATGATGAGGAAAGATAATAAATGAGAAGAGAAATGATATTGAGTTGAGCATCTCAGTAAAGATGTGGGGCTTTACTAAGACCTAAAGCGGACTTCTTGAGAGAATTTGAAAAGTGACGTTACAATTTAAAGGTATAGCGGGCAGAACGATTTCGTTTTGAAAAGAAGTTTTTAAAAGTTGCACATTCATTTAACCTCTGAGATGGCAGATACTAGAAACCAATATGGCGTCGAGTGGCGAGGCCCCCCGCAGGTAGTCAGCTGTTTGGGTGTCGGGTTACATTAAGAGTAATATCCAGATTAATAGCGCGCGAATGAAATTTTTCTAAGAAACGTCATCAACTGTCGATTGTATTGCTATCCTACGTAATCATAGAGTCTTTTGTCACACTCTCTCTAGTCCGGCTCACTACACACTATTATTTAGCAGGGTTACCAAGCGACCCAACCAGAGCAGACATAATATGTCTGCCTGCCACTCTAGGGTATTTTGACAGAAGACATATTATGTCTGCGTGCCATCTCAGAGGATAATTATTATATATTCATTTAGTGATTGCTAAACTGTTATCTACAAAAGTATGTGTGACAAGATTTGACTCATTTTTAGGTGTGACGAGATTCTACTATGACGAATGTAAAACAACCCAATTGTCAGTTACCCTGAACAAATGCTATATTTTCCAGGGACCGGCAGCCCGGTTGCGGTAGCGCTGAACTTTGACGCGCGCGACGAGCCCGACATCGAGCTGAAGGGTGGCCTCGCCAAGATCATGGTGTTCCTGGAGACGGTCGAGTGTACTGTACGAGACTCCATGCTGCCGGAGGGGAAGGGTGAGTTACGGAACTGTGGTTGTTTGTTATATTTAAATATTTTTTTAACCAACTTCATAAAAGGAGGTTCTATGTTCCACCGTATGTTTTTTTTTATGTATGTTCATCGATTTCTCTGTCAAATGTGGTCCAATTATCAAAATTATTATTTTAATCAAAGGGGTATCTTCCTGTCGTGGTCCCATTGTCATCAAGTTAGGATCTGATGATGGGATCCCAGGAAAATCGAGGGCAATCCTCGAATTTCACGGGCACGTATTATGGGTTTTACAAGCTTATTTTTAAAACAGTAGCCTTTTCAGGAGTGACTCTAAATCGGTAAGTCAACAACTTTCTAGTAACATGGGGGTCGAAATATGACAAGCGAACACGTGATCAGCCCGATTTGTATGAAGAGTTCAACATTTTTTGCCATTTCGATTCTGAGACGCTCCTGAAAATTGGCTGTTGTTTTAAAAATAACTTTGTATATCTTACGGGTAGGTACAATGCCTTCATCTCACCTGATGTTAAGTGGTGGAAGCGCAGTTCACACGGGATCCTCAACTACTGAGGCACTACTGGCTATTCTAATCTCTCTAGTTGCCGGAACACAACAATGCTACAAACTTAGGTAGCCAAGCGGACAAACAAGCCCTATCACCAACCAAACCGTGTAGACAAACATATGTACTCCCCACTGGGAATCGAACCTGGGACCTCTAGTTCAGTGACCGGTGCCGGTGGTCCAAATCACTACACTACAGAGATATAGTAAGTCACCATCATCACCAGCTCATTTTTATATCTCCACTGCTGGAGCACAAGCTTTCCCAATGGATGAAAACACTAGCAGGGAAAACGGGCCATTAACTACCACGCGGGACGGAAAGTGAAGAGTCATGTCTGCGGTTTTGTTTTATTTTCTAAAATTTGTGTTATGTCGAATATTAATGTAAAATAATGGTGGATTATTAACCATTAAGTGTTCGTGAGTGTGCATGAGTGTTGGCAAATGAAACAAAACAGTGCAACGTCACTTTTCAAATTCTCTCAAGAAGTCCGCCCGAGGATTTAGTAAAGCCTCACATCTTTACTGAGATTCTTGAGGGGTTGGGGGGTATATCATTTCTCACTTCTCATTTCTATTATCATTCATCATCATCATACAAGAAGGAAATATTGTTTATTTATGTATTACTTGTAAGAAAAATTACTTTGATACTGGCTAAATGTGCTAATCGCACGAAGCCATCAACTAAAGGGGAAAAAACTACCACGCGGGCCCAGTTGGTTGGTGGTTGATAACGACTGATTCAGCCGGGACCAACGGCTTAACGCGCCTTCCGAGGCAAAGAGGAACTGGTCCGGTTTAGGTTCATCCATCCGATGACCGGCCTTTGTGAAAGTTGCTTAAGTTCAGCAATCGTAAACCGAGTGCGTTTACCACTGCCCTTTCGAGCTCTTCAAGTGCCCAGTGCTTATCCGTAAGGAATCAATAAAAAAAGCTTCAAAACTTATTAGATCACTTTGATTCGTCTTCAGGAGCCATCCTTCACTCCTTCATGATGGCTACAGCGTCGACGTTGAATGCAAGAGAAAACGTGGCAGCGATTAGAGCCTTGGAGAACGCCACCATGCGCGTCGCGAGAGAACACCGCTTCCAGGGCGTCTTCACCACCAACACCAGCCCCCTCACACAGGTATATTGTACTTATCATACTAATATTATAAAGCTGAAGAGTTTATTTGTTTGTTTGAACGCGCTAATCTCAGGAACTACTGGTTCGAATTGAAACATTATTTTTGTGTTGAATAGTCCATTTATTGAGGAAGGCTATAGGCTATATTAAAATAATAAAAAATAAAAGTACACCCGTGCGAAACCGGGGCGGGACGCTATTATAATATATAATACTAGCTGTGCCCCGCGGTTTCACCGAATAATTAGCGAACAATCTAATAACACCGTTTACGCAGCGCACGCAAGGAAAGCTCTCAAAAATTTTTTTTTCCCTTTTTTGCAAAAACGGGAAATAAGGCGCGCGGGTGAAATTGACACATAAAAATAGGGATGTTGACATTAGGAATAAATAATTCCAGAACATTAGACAACATTAGTATTGAAATCAAGTACCGTTTCCGTTTTTTTCGACCTAAGCTTTAATTTCTGTAACCTAAAAATTTGTTAATAAACTCAATCAAGAAGAAAAAATGGCCGATCTTAAAAATATATTTCTTTTTGTAGCAACTCGGTACGGATGTGCTCGGCTTCCAAACATTACTGGACTACCAGATCAACCAGTATGTGGACACCAACGGCGAGAGGACCTTCAGGGAAGCGCCAGACGACATGCGTGCAATCGTCTGCTGGAAACCGGTGGACTAGTGCCTTGTGCGAGGATTATTCCACCAGCCGACGAAGTTACGACGAGACTAGAGTTAGAGACGTAAAAAGGTTGAATCATATAGAGTCAGTAACACAATCTCGTCACAAGATGGCGCTTCTTTCACATACAAAATGGTAGGTAGTTAACTTTGTAAACGTAGAATTGAAATGGCGTCAAAGCAGTTACGACAATCTCGTCACAAGATGGCGCTGCTTCTTCCACATACAAAATGGTAGTTAACTTTATATGTAAATGTTTAATTAAAATGGCGTCGAAGCAGTTACGAGTTAGTTACACGATCTTGTCAATAGATGGCGCTGTTTCGGTCCCACTTAAATTGATGTAACTTGATCGATTGAAAACGGTAAAAGTTAGTTACGGATTTTTCGTCAACTTACAAGGAACTTTCATATTGTTTTAGAAAAATAGCTACCTATTGTCTTTTCTGATGATCATGAAGACATTTAAATCATCCACACGCATTGATATAAAGTCTCGCTTAATTATTTTCAGTAGGTAACTAGTACCATATTTTTTTAAATGGGCAGAAATGTCAATATAAAAATATTAAAAAAAAATAATGTAAGAATGACCTGACTTGCAAGTGTCGCCACCTGGTGACAGACATGACAAAAATTGGCACTTTATATAAAAAAATATTTAAGAAATGCAATCCAGTTAGTTATTTTACACATCTACCTACTACTTTTGACTGTAAAATACCTATAAAGTGGTGTACTCTATCACACTTTTAAGATTAAGTATTATTATAGTTAGTAAATACTAGGTAGTAGGTAGGTGTACTAGGTAGTTAGTTAATATTGATTCCTAAAATGTACCTACTTTGTCATAATATTATTTCTCACACCTTATTATATTACTTATAAGTCGTTCGTAACAAAATCGAAATATACTTGAGTAAAAACATGACATGACGAATTGTAAATGTATTCTTAAGTTTATTGTATTTTTAAAGACTCAGGTTAGAGAATAAAATGCCAATCCCTGATAGTATTTTATTTACTATTCGCTTTAGCGCCATCTATAGAGTTTAAACGTACTATCCTTACTACATCACATACATACATAACATTACATACTACAGAAACGTTTACAACAAAAAAATCTAAAATAATAAAAGTACAAATAGGTAACGTCAACCATTAACCACTTTACCCAAACAAGAATATCTGTACCCTAAATACCTAGTAGATTTGATGTAACACATTACATAATAGTGACGTCATCGTTTGCTTTTACTGCCAATGAAAGAATAAAAGCTTTGACGTCATGATAAATAGTCTCTTTGTTGATTGACCAGTCAATTACCATTGAATTGTCAAAAACATGTAAGCATTGGCATTTATATTCGGAAAACTACATAATTTAATATCTGGATTATGATTAAAATAATTTAAGGCAAATTTTGTTGCGAACAAATAACAATTTGAAAAAAGACAAAGTATGAAAAAATCCGCGAGCGGAATTCGAAACCGCACACCATGACATGCCGGGTAAGGTGCACTACCTACTATGCTATCGTGGCTCAATCCAACTCGCCGAAATTAATCAACACTATCTACTCTGACTTTGTAAGCCAAAGGAGCCCTATTCCATGTCGATAACTACGTCATGAAATATTTTCACCACTTTGTCTTTTTTCAAATTTGAGAATCTTAGTTTCAACTAGGTACCGCCTATTATTAGAGATAGTTGTAAGATTATACTAGATCTCTTTTAATACGATTGTGATGGTTATATAGTTTGTAAGGTTTATGCAGAAATACGTAAATATAAAATTATATGTTAAATCGAATTTAAAATCTAAACAAATAAACAAAGAATGTAATGTAATGTAATTTAAGAGAGTAGACAACTCTACTAATTTATGATTAATTTAATTAGTTTTAAAGTAGTAATTATGCATTGGAGAATATTTCAGCACTAAGTATTTAGGCATGTTGGCCTTTCACATAGGTTTAAAATTAATGTTATTAACAAAATATGAATTTTAGATTTGAAATCAATTACCTATTATTATTAAATAGATTACAATTACATGTGTTTTTAAGATAGGGCTATATTATGTCACTATTACTGGTTGGTAATGTAATTACATCAACATTTTTAGAAATATTCTAATGTATTATTGTTGAGAAATGTAATGCATTTTATAGTAACATATTAAATATTAATGTAAACATTGAGTTATGAAATGTGTTAATGAAAATATATTTTTAATTTGAACATTTGTTTTTGTTTCTTTCAACATAGTTTCACATCCTGATTTGCTGTCCTATCATATCATCCATTTTATGACGTATTTTTTATCATTTAGTGTATAAAATAAACCTATTGAAAAATTCAAATACTTAATAGTGGTCTGGCAAGGACAAGAAACAGGGATTGGTTCTAAGAAACCATGTAGCTGATTTTAAGGTAATATTTGAATTTTTTTACAACAAACAATATGCGCACAAAATACTGTAGAAAACAATACACCCATACAATCTTCAGTTCAATATATTCAAAATGTCAAAAGAACTCATATTTGTGTCGTTGTACTTTTTGTCTAATCCTACTAATATTATAAACGCGAATTTTTGTAAGTATGGATGGATGTTTGTTACTCTTTCACGTTAAAACTACTAAATGGATTTGGATGAAATTCGGCATGCAGATAGTTTATAACTTGGATTAACACATAGGATAGTTTTTATCCCGATATTCCCACGGGAATGAATGGAAACTGTCAAAGTGGATGTTTGTTACTCTTTCACGTAAAAACTACTGAATTTATTTAGATGAAATTCGGCATATAGATAGTTTATAACCTGGATTAACACATAGTATAGTGTTTATTCCGATATTCCCACGGGATAGAATGGAAACTGTCAAAGCGGTACAAAGTCCACCGGGTCCACTAGTATAACATAACTCCTAAATAAATACTTTAAACTAAAAACCGGATTTCATTTACAAATTTAGTAAAAATCTATCTTTTTATGTTACCATAAAACGTTAAAACATAACTTTAACAGTTATCAATCATTCATTGTGTGTACCCTCGTTTCATTGAGTACCAGCCCCCAGTTCATTGGGTACCATGGGGTGTACACAGTGAACTAATTCCCATTTTTTTTAAAAACGCTTTTCGCAAGTTTTTTGGCTTTAAGACAAAAATGATGTAGGACTTTATCAAAGTCAGTAAAATTACCTATAATTCTGAGTAAACAGCATTTAATTTGAACCCACAGAACTAAATCTACAGTCCTCGAAAATTTATGTGGTTCATTATCGACCATCCAACCCTATTTAAAATAGATGAAATGGCTTCTTAGAATCAATTTTCTTATCTCTCATAGTTTAGGATTTTCCTATACAGATTACTGATCAGATCAGATCTGATATTACATAATAAAACACAAGAATTAAGAAATTCTATTTATTTCAAAGTTATAAAAGAACATTCGTTATACCAACTTCTAATTGACTAGAATAATTATTTGACTAATAAACGCTTCATTAGATTAACCCTAGAAAACAGGAGACATTTTATTCCAAACATCGATCTAATACCCAATGTACCCCAACATATATTGCACTAAAATGCAATAAAATTTTTTTTTTTTTTATTTGTTCAAGTTCACCAGCGTTTTTTTTACATTTAATTACAATTTGACTTAAAAATAATAATTTTAAATTAATGTAACAATCTTATAATATGAAATGGTTAATTAATTGAACAATATAAGGCTTACATTTTTACAAAAATTAATGATCAGTTATAATCTAGATTCTAGAAGGTTTTTCTACCTTTAAAAATATATTATTAATAAAATTACTAAGACTATATAATTATATTTATTAGCATGCATTTTGGTACGGTAATTAAAAGCTGGAGTATTTTATATTATGACTTAGATTAAACACATAGGTGGTCAGAGGTAAGTTGGCTACTGGCAGTAGTTAAGTTTAAGTAAGTTTGTATATTAAGTAATTAAAACGACATTAAACTGTTGTAATATTTTTTGTCATTTATTTAAAAAAGTTAAGAAACAATATTTCGTCAGCCTTCCCGGTAGCATAGCGGTCAGTGCAGCCGCCCGGATTGCAGAAGACCCAGGTTCGATTCCTGGCTGGGTCGGGTAGGCGTTTAATTTTCTCACTGTATTTTATAATTATTTAATTCAGCTTCAGTGCAGCAATTAGCACTTAAAATAAAAAAGTAAAAATGGTTAATTAAGCTTATGTTCGAAGACAATCTACAACGCGCATTTTGCTAACTAAACATGTGGGTACTATTATCTCTTCTGTGCTAAAGAAGTATAAGGTCACTTTTTATCAACTGCAAATATTTTGACAAAACATCTAATTATATCAGAGAAATAAGGCCCTATCATTTAAAAAAAAATTCAGGCTAGTTTTTTTTTAAATTTCCTGACACACAAAATGTAATATTTATAAGAGCGGCCTCTCTGTCGGTTTTTTTTAATGGAACTAGGGGCACGTGTAAAAGAGGTGAAGGCATTGCGGCCTCTCTGTTTCGGCTCCTTTGAATTGAAACTACCGAAAGTGCTTTATTTTTCTTTTTAATCGAAATGTCTTTTGGCGTTTTTCTTGAAAACTAGCGTATAAAAATTTAAGGTTTTTTAAAAATTGTTTTTATAAAAATTTAATTTATCCTCAAAATATTTGCAGTTGAGAAAATGTGACCTTATATAACAAGCGTTCACTTTGAATTCGTAAATGCAAAAAATTGGTGAAAAGAGTTTTTGGTCACAAAAGTTATTAAACTACACTTTTAAATCGATCTCCTTAGAATCTCTCGAAATGGCCTTTTAAGACCTGCAAATTGTATTCTGATGCCCAAGCTACGGTTCTCGCCTTAACAGAACCACGTCTTCACCGGCGGCTGCCCGTCCACCAATACCTCATGTCAAATGGGGCCTACCCCAATCTTCGCCAAATCCGGCACATTAATATCATCTAAATTCTTCATAGAGACATATCCGTCCGGCTTTATAGGTACATAGTCGTCCGTTCCATCATTAATGTCCAAAATCGGGTCTTTAATGATGTTTGCGTCGTTGAGCAGTTTAAGCGATTCCTCGAGCGCTAGATGGCGCTGTTCGGGGGTGTGACCGCGGGATGGCGTGTCAGTGTTCGTTGAGCGGCGGTGGAGGGTGGGGGGGTAGGGGGGAGGTTGCGGGCGGTGGTAGCTGCCGGCTAGGTTGCGGGGGCTTTGGGGACGCGCAAGGCTGTTGTTGGGGCTGTATAGAACAGAAATTAGCCGGCGTTAGTTTAGTTAGTGGCTGCTTCGGTGTACAGAGAAAAATGTACTTTAAATTCGCTGATTGATAATTATCGTTATACATAGATTTACGCAAATTTTTTTGCTAACAAATCACAATTTTAAAAAAGACGATAGTGTTAGAAAATGGGGTGTGGGTTCGAATCCCGCTCGTGGAATTTTGTCAACACTTTGTTTTTTTTTTCATATTTGATGATTGAGTTTTTTTTATATGTAAGTAACTTACAGGAAAGCACTGTACCGCCATTTCATCTGATGTAAAGTGATGATAAGGCCAATGGTGGAAGCGCACTTCACCCGGGATCCTCAACTACTGAGGTACTGGCTATCTTATCTGTAGCTACCGGAACAACAATGCTACAATGTTATGGCGACGTATTTAAATAGATGGTGGTAGCTAGCCAGGCGGAGAAACAAGCCCTACCACTAACCAAACCGAGTGCACAAACATGTACGCGCCACGGGAATCGAACCCGGGACCTTTGAGTCTGAGACCTGTGGTATTTATTAGACCATTAGCGTAGTTACCATTAGACCACAAAGGCTTTTAAATTACAGCTATTTCTTAGATAGTAGTAATAGCTACCTATACGGAATGTTACAAATAATCTGCTAGGGCCTTTTTTTTCTTTTTTTTATGGCTTCGTGCGGTTTGCACATATAGCCAATGTGCTAGGGTCTTTAGTTATTATTCTGAGGCTAGGGCAGGGGTGGCCATCTTGGTTAGACCCAAGATCTACTGTTCACTGACGACACCCTGTGCGATCCACCAATTACATACTTCTTGAAATCTTAAATGAAACAGCATAGTTCAGTACACAACTATGTAGTATTTTTTATTTCATTATGAGGGAAAATATATAACTGAAAATTAATCTTAGTAACTATACTCCACCAACTTCGATATTTTTTTGGAATCTTTAAAGCGAATTTCGAAGTTTGATACCACTGCCTTAATTTCTGCCGTGTACATGTCAGGAATGAAATTGTAGGTGGTAGTTTGTTTTATGATCCTTGATGTTAACAAATTGTTGAAATTTTTTCTTTTCGATGTCAACTATCATAGACGCTGTTTGACTTTGCTTATATTTTTTGCCTTGCCACGATCTACTGGACTATTTGTCGCGATCGACTGGACTATTAGTCGCGATCGACTGGACTATTAGTCGCGATCGACTGGACTATTAGTCGCGATCGACTAGACTAATAGTCGCGATCGACTGGACTATTAGTCGCGATCAACTGGACTATTAGTCGCGATCGACTGGCCTATTAGTCGCGATCGACTAGACTATTAGTCGCGATCGACTGGACTATTAGTCGCGATCGACTGGACTATTAGTCGCGATCGACTGGACTATTAGTCGCGATCGACTGGACTATTAGTCGCGTCGACTGGACTATTAGTCGCGATCGACTGGACTATTAGTCGCGATCGACTGGACTATTAGTCGTGATCGACCAGTCGATCGCGATCGACCGGTTGGCCACCCCTGGGCTGGAGTACTCTCCAAATAGACGTAGCTTCATCGTGTTCGTGACGTAACTGAAAAACTATACCAAAGTCAAACAAGACAATTGAAAAGACAATTAGCTTACAAAGTAAGAGTGATAGTGTTGACAAATTTCGGCGGACGCTCTTGACCCGGATTGTCAGAGGGTGCGGGTTCGAATCCCGCTCGTGAAAAATTTTTTTAAACACTTCCAAAAGGAAGAAGACATAAAAAAGTTTTATTTTACCTGACGCCGCCGAGGCTGTTGTTGCTAGTGTTGTCCGCCACTTGAGTTTGGTCCGTATTGCCGGTGCCATAGCGACAGATTTCCACTGCATTAGATTTGTGGGCTCTGGAAAATTGTAAGTATCGAATCAGATATTGTTTTTGGTAAAATATATGTACTGTACAGTCAAGAGCATTAACATGTACTCATACACTTGTTAGTATGACTAGTTTTGGCTCATATTCAATTATATTAAGCCTTTTAACCCTTTATAGGTCAAGTTGCGAAATTGGTCTATATTTCGACAATTAGGTCTATATTTCGACCACTTGTATACCCATAGATATAAGGACTAAACTCCTATAAAAAAGCTGTTAACTTTCATTTTTTATAGGAGTTTAGTCCTTATATCTATGGGGATACAAGTGGTCGAAATATAGACCGATTTCGCAACTTGCCCTATAAAGGGTTAAACCGACCAGGCGTTTGTGTGTGGTCGTAAATGAAACTTTAAAAGTATCATATTAGGGTACATCTTTAAAACACTTTTAGAGGTGTTATAACACCCGGCACAGAACTAAGTAGGTGATTAAGAGTTACTTGTTTACATGTAAATGCTTGTGATTGTACCTACAGCTGGGTAAATTATTTTATAGGTCCTAAGCTGTAGGGATAGAATAAATATGAGTGAATGAAGATTATAATTGTTTAATAATTATGCATTAAGTCCTTACCTATGAAATTGGTGTTTTGTATGAAGATTTTTTATAAAATTCTATTTTTCATACTAACGTTTTTTCAATTTTCTTAGCATCTACTTTAATACTATAAAAATTGTAGGGCAGTGTGTTTGTTTCACTAGCTAAATATAGCAGACCCTAAAAAAAACAAGTACCTTCAGCTACAATGAAACAAAAGGTCAATTCCGCTAACAAAAAAAGAAGTCAATTTAAAAAAAAATATTTGGTCAATAAAGACACAAAATCAAAAAACATTGTAAAGTCTAACTAATATAGTCTTAATTAAATGTGTATGATAATATTAACAACCGGTATTGAGTTTAATAATAATACACCTATTAATGAATGAAAAAGAAAACGCCAATTTCATAGGCAATGACCCAATATTAGTAGGTAGGTACCTATCCACCGAAATATTAGATATAACGTTGGTTATGTAGTAGGTACTGTTATTTTTTTATAGTCGTTTAGTACTGAGTTTATTCATATAAACTTTTACATATTAGTCCAATTATTAAATGATAAAGTTCAAAGGTGTATTGTAAAGCATTTTAAAATAATATAAAGCGATAAATAATAATAAAATAATACAAGCGTTATAATACCTTCTTCTTTTATAATCAATACAAATATGAAATATGTTGTCTAGAAAATATTCTGACTCTGAATCTCGTCTGAAAATAAAATATTACAAAAATAAATATATAAACAAAAGTTAAATAAAATAATTATAAAAAACATATAAAGTACAAAATGCCTAACTACATACTATCAATGAGTTATAATAAAATTAAATCAAAACTTTTTAGTAAACCAGTATAATAGAAAGAATCTACAAATTAATAATACCAATATAAAAGTTTTTTTAGTTTACTCAACATCTTATCGACGTTACAGACCGATACTTTTTGTATATTAATGTTTTTTTAGTTAACTAAGGCCCGATTTTTCAATCCTCAGATAAGTTTTATCCAGCGAATATCATTGTCATCTATAGATTTTTCAAGAATGACGTGTTTTTGCATTTTTCGAAAAAAAAAATTCCTAGAGGGGTGAAATAAGGGTGGAAAGTTTGTATGGAAATCTGTCATTCCTTAAATTTCGGTATTTGGCCTGGTTAGAAATTATGAAGTGTTTCAGGATTTTTGGAAAATAATCCCTTATGTGAGCAAAGCCGGGAACAAAAGCTAGTTTTGACATACTTATTTTCTAAAGAGAATCTGTCATTATGTCAAAATTATTCAATGAATAAACTATGACGATTGAAAAATCAACCCTAAGTGCTAAGTTAAATTTAATTATTTAACTACACAATTAAACATAATAATTAAAAATTAGGCCAAAACTATATTTCTACTCCACATGGTTATAGTTTAATAAAATAATTTAACTACACAATTAAAGACATATCTAAAAAGTAGGCTGTAAATCTTATTTCTACTCAACATAGTCATTTACATAGGCCGATATCACAAAATAAAGAGATCCAGAAGCTTAAGACGACATACTGAAAAAATTGCATCAAATTTCGTCGAATAGTTTAAGACTTTAATAGGTATGACTAACGAATCTGAAATGTTGGTACACCTAGGTAAATTCATGTCTGCTAGCTCAAATACACGATTGTAAAATTTTTACTCGATTTATAATCGATTTTTTTCGAAAACAAAACAAAAAATCACTATTTTTGAAATTACAACAAAGTTACTTAATTTCTATTCTTAGCAAGCTGTATTTTGATAATTAAAACCATACCTTTAAAAATATTATTTAGATTCTGTTAATTTGCGGTTTCAATTGTCGCAGGCGTTACGTTTTTTCGACCTTATTACAGCGCTCTTAAGGTTCAGCCTTTTTGAATGTTCACAAATCCGACAGTCTTATTACATGCCGCGCTCGAGCAACGCACACAGACCATCTTGGACCATCTTGCACACGGATCTCGGAACAGTCCGAGTGCAGCTATTGCGAGATTCCGTATCCTTGAGAGAAGTGCGTTGTTTCGCGCGTTTGTATGAAGCTTACATTCTGCAATCTCCTTATTTTGTGTTCCTACTCAACATAATAGGCCGTCATAAATAAGGCCGACAGTTTTACAATCAACAGCAACTCACATCGCAGCATAATGGAAGCACAACACCGCAGTCAAGGCAGCAACCGACAGCAGAAGCAGAAGCAGCGGCACCGCCACTGCTGCGGTCAGCTGGCGAGAGTAGCTGCGGGAGGGCAGCGCGTGCCGGGACGGCGCCGACCACACGTCGTGAGTCGACAAGGACTTTACTGAGTGCGCTGCTTTGCTACTGTTTGGTAGCTCGGTTAGGTACTCCAAGTGCTCGGTTGAGCGCTCTCTGTAGATTGTGTTGTACTGAAGACAAAAGTGTTGATGGTCAATGCTTTAAACTAAGCGCTTCATGTCATCATTTTTACTGCGCACTGGCAGGGAGTGGAATTCTCTGCCATCGTCTGTGTTCCCAAAAACTTATAACCTGAATTCCTTCAAGGCGAGAGTTAATAGGTATCTTCTGGGGCAGCTCGCTTCATCGTAGACCTCATCTACGCTCACCATAAGGCGAGATCGAGGTCAAGAGTGTTTTGAATGGTCACAAAGTGTTATGAGTCTTTAACGCTTTAGAACACATATAGCACACGTCGTGAGCCGACAGGCACTTTACTGAGTGCGCTGCTTTGCTACTGTTCGGTAGCTCGGTTAGGTACTTTAAGTGTTCGGTTGAGCGCTCTCTGTAGATTGTGTTGTACTGAAGACAAAAGTGTTAATGGTCAATGCTTTAAAACGAGCTAATAACAAACTTTGAAGCAGCGAGCAGTAGATACCATATGGCTAGAAATTAATTAGTGTTTTGAATGGTCACAAAGTGTTATGAGTCTTTAACGTGAGAACACATATAGCACACGTCGTGATTCGACAGGGACTTTACTGAGTGCGTTGCTTATTGCTACCGAACAGTAGCAACTGTTCGGTAACTCGGTTAGGTACTCTAAGTCGGTTGAGTGCTCTCTGTAAATTGTGTTGTACTGAGGAAAAGGGTTTCATCATTACTAGCTCATTTTCTGTCACCACTGCTAGGGCACGAGCCTTCTCAATAGATGGGGAGAACGTGCCATAAATCGACACGTGGGCCTTGAGCTCGAAATGACAAAGTTTTGGTCTCCCATCCGATAACCGGCCTCTGCGAAAGTTACTTAACCTTAGCTATCGCAGACCGGACCCAACGAGCTCCTTGTCCTAGAGTAACAAATGGTAGGAAAATCAACAGCATTGTCTAACGAGCACACGTCGTGAGTCGACAGTATGGTTGCCAACCATACTTTAAAATAACGTATCCTACGTTATTTTCCATCCCCATACTTTATTCTTTTTAATAAAAATAAAGTATGGAAAATCCACCAACCCGCATTGGGCCAGCGTGGTGGGTTATGGCCCAATACCCCTACGTGCTACTGATCATGTGGGAGGCCTGTGCCCAGCAGTGGGACGTTTATAGGTTGATGATGATGATGAATGATGATGGAAAATACTTTATTTCCGACGTAATGCGTGCGTTTGAACGGAATATTCCTGTTGACCTTTTTTCTGAACTGAAGAGTACAAAGAAATATGTTTTTAAACATTCAAATAAATAAATTTGGAAAATACTTTATTTTTTCTTCAAATCCTTTTGTTTAATATTAGTTAGTGATAGATTTACTTTAATTGCCTGAAAAATAGTTGGCAACCCTAGTCGACAGCGACTTTACTGAGTGCGCTGCTTTGCTACTGTACGGTAACTCGGTTCGGTACTCCAAGTGTTCGGTTGAGCGCTCTCTGTAGATTATGTTGTACTGAGGAGAAAGGTTATAATGCTGAATATACAAAAGCAGAGAGCGTTAAATTCTATATGGCTAGAAAATAATTAGTGTAGTACAATGCGTACAACGTGATAATGCGCCTTTAACGCATTGAATTAAGGTCTAAAACATATTGGAGAAGTCTATTTAACTTAGAGGTGATCGTGAGGAGTCTCCCTGTGACCACGGACCCTGCAAAGGATTCGAAACGTCAGGATAAACATTAAATAATGTGTTATAAAATAAACGCGAGTAGATCCGTAAAAGTTGTTTCATTTAAATGTGTAGTGTTCGCGTAAACTTTAGAAAACAATATTAGAGGTGATCGGTTAGGTACTCTTAGTATACGATTGAGCGCGCTCTCTAAAGATTGAGCTGTACTGAAACTAACTGTTTTATGTGTGTGACCGTGAACTTGAGCGAGTGTGTCAGTGTTTATAAATAACATAAGAAATCTCACCAGTTCGAAGTTACACCAATCAAGAGTGAACCCGGCGTCTCTGAACAACCTCTCGGAAGTTGTACGTTTGTACTCTCGGGGACAGCTGGGCAGGCGGGAGAGGGGCCGAACCTCCTCGCGAAGCCACTTGAGCTGGTTGGAGAACGGCTTTGAACTGCCTAACCGGACTACCAGACTGTGAAAAGACCATAACGTTATTTAATTTGATTTTTTTTATTTTGACAGCCTCCGTGGACGAGTGGCTCGCACGCTTCTGGTGTTGCCATCTCTGAGGTCCCGGGCTCGATGCCCGGTCAGGTCAATCTATACTAATATTATAAAGAGGAAAGCTTTGTATTTTTGTATGTATGTATGTTTGCAACGAATAAACTCAAAAACTGCTGGACCGATTAAAAAAATCTTTCGCCATTAAAATGCTACATTAGCGCTGAGTAACATAGGCTATATTAAAAAAAAAATTAAAAATAAAAGTACACCCGTGCGAAGCCGGGGCAGGCCGCTAGTGTAAAATAAATAACTTTTTCTCCATAACAAGTGCTCAAGCTACTGTTTTTGGAGCTAGAGCAATGTATGTGATGTCTCACGACTACCACAAACTGTCAAATTTCCTCAATAGACTTTAATTTTTATGTCAAAAGTCATACGGTTGAAAATCTATTGAAGTAATTTAACAGTTTTGGGTAGGTTGACGTGCAGGCGTCTCTGTACATAATCGCTATGTACAGAGACGCCTTCACGTCAACGGTAACAAAATATATAAGACCAAGTTATGGACCCTGTCGGGCAAGCAATTAAAAAGAAGAAAGAGCAAAGGAGAGAGGAAGCGTCGTTATATTCTACAGTAAAGATGATGATGTCCTCCACGACGTATACGCCGATGGCGACACTTTGGCGTCATCTTCTGGCGTGCGCCCTGATGTGACTTGCGAAGCCGAACTTGGTCTTGAAGGTTCGATTACAGGTCGCACAGTACAGCTGACCACGGTCATTGTAAGTATAGTCATAAGATAGTTTTGGCCGAGTCTTTCGTAATTGGCGTTTTGCGTCAAGGTCTAAGGTCTAAATGCGAAAGTTTGTGTAGGTACATGTGTGTATATTTGTTGCTTCTTCACGCTGCAACAGATGGATGGATTTGGATTAAATTCGGCATACAGATAGTTTATAACCTGGACCAAACAAGCAAAACGAGTCGTAAAAAAGTCTGCTAACACATAGAATACTTTTATCCCGTTATTCCCACGGGAATAGGAACCACGCGGGTGAAACTGCGGGCGGCCGCTAGTATTACCTATAAATGCTAAAGTTTGTGTGTATATTTGTTGCTTCTTCACGCTGCAACTGATGGATGGATTTGGATGAAATTCGGCATACAGATAGTTTATAACCTGGATTAACACATAAGATAATTTTTATTCTGATATTCCCACGGGAACGGGAACCACTTGGGTGAAACTGCGGGCGGCCGCTAGTAAGGAATAAAAAAAATAGGGCAAAATGAGTGCTGGGATGATATTTTGGTGGTACGACAAAGAAATGATAAACCAAATGTAATAATTACCCTTCTCCATCACTGGGTTTGAGTGGTAAACGCGCTCCCAAGTCGATGGCTGATGCAAGGAACGTGGTGTATAGGTCTTGTCCGCTTTCGATCCACAGTCTTGTCTTCAGAATCTCTTTTAGTTTTGTCATCCTGGAATAGACGGTTTTTGGGTAATTCGCCCAAGTAATAGAATTTAATAACAAATAATATAAATATAAGTTGAAAAAAACCTTAAACAATTTAATACAATAAGTAAAATAAATTATTAAAAGGAGTCCCTTTAGGCAAGGTACCGAAGATACTGGCAGCGTTCCCCCTTTGAATTGCTAGACTAATTCTTTGTCCGAGGTAGCTGCCAGCTCTTCGGTCTCCTGTGATGTCGACTAACCTTTTTGCTATTTCCTTAAAAAGCCTTATAGCGCTAGGACCCCACGGACCAAGGGTCTTGACACCGAAAGGGACAAAATCATATTCGGAGCCTAGACCCCTGTATTTGCATGCTTTAGTTTTTTCAGCCGCTTCACAAGCCGCACCAGCTCTGTTGTTGGTTCCATGTAGATGGGAAGGGGCCAGCGTGTCTGAACAGGTTGCATCCCATACCAGCACCCGGCCCATCTTCCATGGAATCAAACTCATACCGTCCGGTCTCTTGCCATCGTCTCTTGCAATACCAGTCGGCTCAAGTAGACTTGGCACGTTGACGGTGGCAAGGGACCGGCGTATGATATCGTTAAGTGCGGCATGTCTCGAGAAGCGGCCTGCACTTTTTTGGCATGACAGTCCGTGATGTCCTAGCTTGTCGACATCACTACCACAGGGACATTTATGAGGAGCACAGACCGGAACCCCAAGCCGTAGACAGGTTGCGGTTCGGAGCGTGTCAGGCTTAAGAAATGTTCCTGTATTTGACGAAGGGTACGCGTGAAGCCAGTAGCCGGCCTCATTGTTATATATTAAGTATCTTCTTTATTAATTATTTAGGTATGTAGTAAAGTTTTATTTGAGTTGAAGAATATATGGTCAACCGGGGTAATAGCGTCATTATTTGAGGAACGAATTTTCAACACCGGATTTGAAGTTACCTTTATGGGTAGTTAAAAAATTTAGGTGTGTGGATATGCACCATTTATTCCGTGGATAAGTATATATTATTTTCTCTTGGCAGTAATTACAAGGGTCTGAACCTGGGTCCAATAAGGAGGGAAGATGGTAGCTGGAGAGTCCGAAAAACGCAGAGATTGAAGACCTCGTGGCTGAGCCTAACATAATAGGAGAATACAAATCACACAGACTCCGCTGGCTCGGTCACATGCTGCGAATGGGGGAAGATCGAAGCGTCAAGAGAGCATACTTGGGTCGACCGATCGGACGGTGGTCGATTGGTCGCCCCAGGTACCGCTGGAACTATCGTTCCAGCGGAACCTGGGTGGAAGCTGCCCTGCGCGACCTCGGAGCCGTCAACTGGCAAGAGACTGCAATGGACAGGGGTTCTCGTTTCGGAGGCCAAGACTCACTTTGGGTCCCTGCGCCAATGGAGTAAGTAAGTAATTACAAGAGCTATTAGTTTTTTTTTAAATATGAATTTTAAACGCATTTTACCACTTGGGGAAATGAATCTTTGTCGAGTAAATATATTATAGACGCTTTCAGAATAATGAAATATTGAGTGTTATAAGGAAAAAAGAAAATGACACTGAATAAATAATAATAAATTAATAGGTATGTACATTGCTGTGACACGATAAAACTGTTCAATCGGTCATAAAAAAAATGTTTTTGGACCGTTCAAGCCGCTATTTGTCTTGCAAGAGCATACCGACATCGGAGGGTTGATTGAATATTTTAAATTATGCATGAATATTACTTTGCGAGTAGGTTAGGTTAAGTACATCTACATAAAATCTTTTATACCGATATTAACAAAATAATATTTTTATTTGTTAATATAGGTATCAAAATAATATAAAATAATATTATATATATACTTAGGTATAAAAGATTAGGTATAAAAGAGCTCGATGGCGCAGTGGTTAACGCGCCCGGTCTGCGAGTGCTAAGGTTAAGCAACTTTCTCAAAGGCCGGTCATCGGATGGGAGACCAAAACTTTATCATCTCGAGCTCCTCCGTGCTTCGGAAGGCACGTAAAGCCGTTGGTCCCGGCTGCATTAGCAGTCGTTAACAACCACCAATCCGCACTGGGCCCGCGTGGTGGTTTATGGCCCGTTCTCCCTATCCATCCATAGGGAAGGCTCGTGCCCCAGCAGTGGGGACATAAAATGAGCTGATGATGATGATGATGATGATGATAAAAGATTACATGTAGATGTACTTAACCTAACCTAGCTACTCGTTTAAGATAGTCAATTAACCCTCCGATGTCGGTGTGCTCTTGCAAGATAAATAGCGGCTTGGACGGTCCAAAAACGTTTTATTTTTGTTTTATTATGTACCTTACTTACAATACAATAGAGCTGATTTTATACCTGTGTTCATCCAGCAAGTCCTCCACATTCAAGTTGTCTATCTTCAGCTCCACCTCATGCCGCGCTATGTTCTCTTTCGGCTTCACTGTCAGAGTCAGTAGAACGCGACGCGTCTCGTAGTCCTGGCGGTTCAGACCTATAACTTCTATCTGGAAAGTTTACTAATAGAGTTAATACTTGTACCAAATACACTTAGCACAACTGATTAAAGCTTTATCATCTCGAGCTCCTTCGTGCTTCGTAAGGCACGTAAAGCCGTTGGTCCCGGCTGCATTAGCAGTCGTTAACAACCACCAATCAGCACTGGGCCTGCGTGGTGGTTTATAGACCGTTCTCCCCGTGGTTTATTTGCTTTTATTCTTTAAATTTATTTATTTAATTAAAACGATAACAAAAATCAGTTACATTAATTAACAAAAAAAAACATTAAGTAGGTAATTATAATAATAATACAATTTATAAAAACAAAATAAAAATATGTCGCCATAACATCAATGTAGGCAGCATTGTTGTGTTCCGGCAGCTAGAGGTAATAAAATAGGACTTCTGGCCGGACTTTTGGCGGGAAAGTGAAGTCATGTCTGCGGTTTTGTTTTATTTTCTAAAATTTGTGTTATGTCGAACATAATGTGAAATAATGGTGGATTATTAACCGTTAAGTGTTCGTGAGTGTGCATGAGTGTTGGCAAATTAAACAAAACAGTGTAACGTCACTTTTCAAATTCTCTCAAGAAGTCCGCCAGAGGACTTAGTAAAAAGCCCCACATATTTGCTGAGATGCTCGAGGGGTTGGAGGGTATATCGTTTCTCACTTCTCATTTCTATTATCATTCATCATCATTTGAGAAACGTATAAATTACATTTTCGACGGAAGGATACTAGTATCCATGGTCATGAATAAATTTAAAAAAAAATAACCAGTGCCTCAGTATTTGAGGATTCCGGGTGCAGTGCGCTTCCACCTTCGGCTTTATAGTCACTTAACATGGTGAGGTGAAGGCCAAATGCCCACCTGTAGATTTGTACTATTATGTATTCTGTGCCCGTAGGTAAAAAACTATATAAACACAAATGTTGAAAAAATTTCCACGAGCAGGATTTGAACCTGCACCCTTCTGACATACCGGGTCACTTTTTTTAATGGCTTTCCACAAGCATTGAACCAATGAAAAAGTAATTTTTCTTACAAGTAATACATAAATAAACAATATTTCTCTCCTGTATGATGATGATGAATGATAATAGAAATGAGAAGTGAGAAATGATATAACCTACAACCCTTCGAGTATCTCAGTAAAGATGTGGGGCTTTACTAAGATAGGATACAGATAGGATATAATTTTGTTATCCATCTATACCTTACAGATAAATACCTTTTGTGATATGAAAAATAAATAATATTTTTATTATTATTAAGTATGTTTCACACAATTAAAACTAAGGCTAAAAGATTCTAAATTATTACGGTAATTGGTGACTTGGTGGTGCGTGGTGGGGTTCCAAATATGAAACCCGAGTGGTGTCTCCCGCTATAGATGTAGCGTAGCCACTGCGGAAGCTCCGGCTTGCCTTGCAAAGCTGCGTGGAAGCGGTATTGCTGGTCAAATTCTGGAAGGAGTTTTTATTGACTTGAGTTTTTTTGGGTCTTGAAATGAAATGAAATGAAATGAAATGAAATGAAATATATTTTATTTGCGCTTGAGAAAGGTACATTTTTGGTCTTAATCTAATTTTCTTCTCTTTCTCAGCTGACAATGTAACATGCAAATAGCTTTTACCTTTTAATTTATAAATAACAATGACTATTCTAATGACATACTTATAAAAATACAAAATTAATTCTCCAAATTGTCAAAAACCAATTAAATTACATTACTATTGTAATTTCAAAAAAAATTCAAAGTTAAACTAGAAATTGTCCATAACCAATAATATTGTTATACTTTGTTACATAACTTTTCTTTTGAAATAGGGATGTTGACAATAACAATTATAAATTCTAGAATATTAAACGCTGTTGCGTTCTCTATAAAAAATCAAACCAAATATTTGAAGTAACTCTGTGCGCGCAATTTGCTTAAAAAGGTGTACTCACAAAGTTTTCGCTTCACGTATAAATAAGTATAATTGACCAAAACTATACCTATTGAGTAATTAGGAAAAGATAATTAATATAGAAAATTATAATAATTTAGAAAAATAGACGATGTTAAAATGAGTGGGTACATGGTGATACTATTTTAAATTACAAAATAATAAATATGAAACGAAACGACTCCACAACGACTACGCTCTCCCGCCAAAAAATCTCCTCTCCTTATCTTAAAAAAAATACAAAACAAGCAAAGAAACCATTTGAAAATAAAAAGGTCATAGTTACCTTGATAAGTCCAGTTAAATAAATTGGGGCTGATTGGTATGGCAAACATTTCCGTTTCCACGGCATTGTGTACGTGATTAGATGCCGCTACTGCAGTGATTACGAGCGTCCACAACAAAATATGAGCTGCCATCTCAGATTTCTAAAAATAAACAAAATTGTCGTAATGAATTTATGCTATATTTTGTTAGGAAATTTCCCGCATTTTTTTAAAATTAATTTACAATCATTCATAATTTAACACTTAAAAACAAAGGAGATTTTCTTTACATACCATTTTCATTTGTTGCTTAAAAATTCGCGATCATGTTATCTCTTCATTAAGGCACACAGATTAATATTTGTGTAAAGACGACCTATTTCACTGGAATAGAAACAATGCAATCGATTTCTATTTTAACATTATACAAAAGGCTACAGACAGACTGAATACGGATCGCACATGTGCAGTAAAAGGAAGGAACGCCCCTCGGATGCCCAGGGAGGTACTCTGCGCAAGAAAAGTATAAAGAAAAGTAATCGGAAGTAGGTATCATAGAATCTTAGAAAACACTAGTTAAAACAAAACTAGTAATAGCTAGCTAGTCTAGCTTTAAATACCTTACCTAAGTAACCTTCTATATTATAGGTATTATTGTAATAGTAGCAAACACAATAGAGAAACATTTAAGTATAAAATATCGAATCTTGCAGAAAATCTTAGTCCGCTACGATTATAACGTTAATAATAAACAGTATTTGTTGCCAACAAACTATTATATAAAAACATTTCAGCGCGGTTAAACTTCCTCGATTGATGCATGTTTACGTGGCTTATACTTACCTTCGATAAAAATAAGCCAATACGTCCCTGAAACTAGGCGTGACGTAAATCCTGAACAGACGTCATAGGTTAGCAACCGGCCAAATGCGGGAGGTTACAGCTTTTACGTACGTTACGTTTCATTTCACGGACTCGACGTACTGAAACCAAATGGGACAACTAGAAAGTTATGGATAAAATCTTGGTTATTCTTGGCAAAATTTGTAGAAAACCTTTAATCAATTAACAAACATAAAACGTAAGCGTAAATTGTGTATATTTGACACTGCTTAATATTTTGTAAACTACTATAAACTTCAAAAGTGGTTATCCTTTTAAACTTGGCCGGATAATTATCTGTTTATACGCTGCGGGTGTGGGCGTAAAAAATTGTCATACATTTACACAAATGTCAAAAAGGGCTGGCACTGAACGGGTGATTCTGCGATTTCCTAAAAGATCGCCGTTTCAAATGAGAAAACAACAAATGTGGCACCAATAATGTGATCAGTGGACAGCGTGGATAAGGCGTGGACACGCCGAACTGCCTAGTACAGCGAAACTGCATCGCTGTCTGGACATTTTAACCTCGCTCCTTTTGGCGGAATTATTTTCGTCCTTTTACACTTTTAGTAACATGTTGAAGTTCAAAAAGATGGGATCGGATAAAGTGCCGTTGCTGCTCGTCACTGCGAACGTGGGATCAATATTCGAGGAGGTGAGTACAGCGACCTGAATTGTTCCATGTCTGATTGCTCGTTAACACCGTGTATCCAATCAAATAATTTAATTAACCGTTCGCGGGGCCGTTACAGTACACGGAACGTAAGTGTCCTAATTATGGAATTTGATTTAAAGGCGATCCTGTCACCAAAGCGGTATTTTAGGCTGTTATTGAAGAGGCAAAAAATTACAGCTTTATTTTTGATCTTACATTAGTGTAGTTTATCATTCCACGTTAATATCTAATCTAAAGGTTTAATTAGAATGTCATTTATTTAATAATTAAAACAAGTTTGTTGCTATTGTTCTAAATTTAAAACTTTGATTTTATTCTCAATAGTTCACTCTAGTTTTGGTACCTCAAGTTTAACTATTTTTTTTATTTAACTATGGTCTCGTTTTCATGAAATTGAAATTGATAAAATTATAAGGTAAGATATCCCCTTAAGAGTTGATCGATCACCAGGTGGCCGACAACAATAAAAAATTATATTGTGTCTGTATTCACGCAGACAAGTGCTTACAATTAAGATAAATTGATGTGTTGGTGAAACTGTGTTATGTACTGCAAGATATCACATGAGAAAAATTTATCCAGCAGCAGCTTTATATCTTAACTTAAAGTATTAGAATTTCTACCTTACTAAGAGTACATTTACTTACATTGATTTAATTTGAATGACAGGTTAAAATACAACCATTCTAGCTAAATTGGTTGGATAAAGTATTCCTTGAACATGCTTAAATCCCACTTAGAAAGTGTAATATTTTTATTATTTATTAGCCTTAAATTGCTAATACCTGTTATTTGATAATTCTTTAAAAAAAACCTGCTTGTAACAGCAGCCTCCTGACCCATTTAGCCCGACCAGGTGTTTATGTGTTGTTTTTTATGAAACTCTGAAAGTATCATAAGATAAATACATTATATATAATAGTTTTAGAGGTGTTAAACCACCTTGTCAAGTCAAGGCTTAGCAAATGAAAAAGTAAATGAGTGAAGTACACAGCGTTTTCATTGTCACACACCAAGTGTCTCTTGTACCTTATGAACCTTAAAACTGTTGGAAAATAGTGGATATAAAAATATTTAATCAAATTCTGTAGCAAGCAAAAGGTGGTACCTAGCTTTTTGTATGCTATAAAAACTAATGATGTTCATAACATTGCTACACATTTTTCGTTTAGGTAAAATTACTGGGACCAATTCAATGTTCCTAATTATATGTATGTCATAAATAGAAATCTTAAATAGGTGGTATTGCAAACCGTACTGGAAAGCTGGTGCTTATTATTTGGGATCAGTGTGTATTAAATATTGTGAATAGCCTTGTAGTGTGTGTACACTACAGCCTTATTAGTGTCAAATTCAAAATTCAAAATTCAAAATTCAAAAACATTTATTCAGTTTAGGCTACAAGTAGCTCTTATGAATGTCACTATGCCAACGGTTCGTAAGTCTACTCTGGGCGGGAGATCTTGTACTGAGAAGAACCGGCAAGAAACTCAGCAAGTGTCCAGCTCTTTTCTCCCTTACAGCGTCAAAAATATTGGAAAATGCCCTATCATAGCAGGACACTTTCCATTACAATAAACACAAAAAAGACAACCACAACATGTAAAAAAAAAAAAAAAAAAACACAAAATAAAAAATATACGTTAACAAATTTGCATCAGGTAACAGTTGCAATTTCCACAATGTCATACAGTACCACTACAGTACTATCGTAAAAGTAAAAAATTGTTTAAGAAAAACAAAGTCAAATTATAGTGAATAATACTAAAAATAAGATAAGTATGCGTGAGCAGACCAGCCTCCACAGGCGGCACCCGTTCACGAGTATGACATATGAATCAGCCATCGCTTCACTCAACCATATTTTAGGGAACGTAACGACCCGACGCACACGCCACCACCGCAGAGACAGTAAAGAGAGCATGACACACTCAAGATACTCTAAATAAAAACTTAGTGATCTATTTAACGCAACGCTGTTTGTTATCTGTAGGACACTGTTGATAAAGGCTATCATATCAGTATAAAAATTATATAAATTAATTTTATTATGATGATTCAAATAGAGTATAATGTGTTTTTATTATAACCAGGCTGTTTTATCATCTAAATATTCTTTTACTGTATAATAACCTTTTATGAGTAATAAAGATTTCACATGTTTTTTAAACTTATCTAAAGGTAAATCTAGTACAGTACTTGGTATTTTATTGTAATAGTGTATACCTTGCCCCAAGAAAGAACCAAGAACCTTTTGTAACCTGAACAGTGGCATTACAAGTTTTGTCTTATTTCTAGTATTGAAATTGTGTACGTCACCATGTTTAGTGAAGGAGTTGATATTGCAACGTACAAAAACTATACAATTATAAATATATTGAGATGCAACTGTCAGGACACCAATCTCCCTAAAAAGATTTCTTAAGGAAGTTCGTGATCCTAGTTTATAGATTGTTCTTATCGCTCGTTTCTGTAGAATGAATATAGTTTCAATATCAGCCGCTGTTCCCCACAGTAGGACGCCATACGACATGATACTATGAAAATAACTAAAATAAACTGTTCTAGCAGTTTCAACGTCTGTTAACTGCCTAATTTTTCTAATGGCATAAGCAGCAGAACTGAGTTTACCGGCCAATTTCGACATATGAGGATTCCATTGAAGTTTTGAGTCAAGGGTTATGCCTAAAAAGACTGTAGAATCTACCAATTCTAATTGATCACCGTTTATTCTAATATCAGTTGGTTCATTTCTGACATTTGGTAAAATAAATTTAATACATTTTGTTTTCTTAGCGTTAAGCTGTAAATTATTAATAGTAAACCAACGGAGTACCTCTGAAAGAGCTTTATTTACATTTTCATAATTAGTTCTACACCTAGTTACATTAAAAATGAGTGAAGTATCATCTGCAAATAATACAATTTCACAGAAGTTCTCTACAAAGAATGGCAAGTCATTAACATAAATCAAGAATAGAAAAGGACCAAGAATCGACCCTTGTGGAACTCCCATTTTTACATGAGAACCAGATGATTTAGTACCATTTATATCGACAGTTTGTGTTCTAGCGCTAAGATATGACTGTATTAAATTTAGAGCAAAATCTTTAAGACCGTAATAATGTAGCTTCATCACCAGAGTCCGGTGCTCAACGCAATCGATTCGATTCGATCGATCAATTGTCACATACATGAAAATAATTTTTTAATCATAAAAGTAAAGTAAATAGCCTATAACTGTCCCACTGCTGGGCAAAGGCCTCCATCGTTGAAATCAAGTCATTGATGGGTATTAATTAAATAGCTTAATTTTTTAATCGTAAGAGAGAAAGATTTCATAAGTTTGATCAAATGTGTCATTATTACATCAACTGGCCATTCATCAACGTTCATTAATATAAACACAGCACTGCTGGGCACAGATCTTCCAATAAGACCCATAGCACAAGCATATATAAGGGATAGGCCATAACCCACCATGCTAGCCTAATGCGGGTTGGCTGGTTGTATAAACTACCATGTACCAACAATATCTGGGATCAATGACTTTACCTGTCTTCTGAGCAGAGAAGCTGGAGAGACCTATAGTTACTATCAAGCTCCTGCCTACTACATGCAATTTAAGAACCATATTACATTTCATAACTGAATTTATGCAATTTAAAGTTCACTATAAGAAGTTTCAAATCGCTTAAAATCTTATTTTATTTTTATTTTTAATAACTGTCAATACTCCTGTATTTCTCCATGCAAAGAAAGTTTTATCAAAATTTGTTTATTGGTTTTGAAAGAATTTCAACTTTCTACTTTTTTTTTAGGATTCGATAGATAGTTTCTTAATTAAAAAAATACATAGGTACACAGTGAAAATGCACCAGTCAAGTAGTCTGGTAAACACAAGTTGTTTTATTAATATAACAATATAACATAAATAAGCCGATAAGCGCTTTATGTCGGTTGTTATTAAACGTTGTCGTCCTCGAAAACTCACTGATTATAGTTATTGGCACTCCAGGCGGGGTTTACCGATGGATGGATACGCCCCCGCGATTAAGGTCACCATCACCAGACCGAAAACTGGAATTCCTAACGAAAAGCTTGATTGATTGATTGATGTATGAACAATTTTCAATATAGAAACAGAAAGGTTCAATTCTGATACATACATATAGGTATTCACAACATATTAAATACCTAAAACAGTGTTTTCTAGTTAAGATTTTATGAAACTATTTTTAATATAAACTTACTGATTTTTATATTCTTGCTAGCATTCGCAAAATCTGCGTCAAACTTATATAAATGAAACAATTATACTATGTTTACTGTATCAAAAATATAACAAAACCGGTATTTCAATGAACTATATACAACTTCTGACGTTTTTTAAGTTCGGGAACGGAACAACGGATCGACTTCGATTTTTCGTTCCGGAAATCACGCGTCTTATCCCTTGAGAAATTCATGACAGGCGCATTTCACGCGGGAAACACCGCGATCGGAAACTAACCTGACATGTTTCCGAAATTTCTGATCCATCTCTAATCTCTATTCTATTTTTGATACATAAGGCTGCTATTTTTGTTTTTATATTTTGTACATTTTTGTGTTTACGTTTGTGTTGCTATCGCAGCATCACCTAAACCGGTTCCGACGGAAGATCTGCGCTAACCTCAAGACTAGCATTTTGCTAAGTCGGAACCGTTTTGCGACTCTCCTGTGCTTTTTTCCATTTTTATCTGTATGTTTGAACTGTTCTGTCCCAAATAAATTTATTTTCATTTAATTTCACACTATCTGCCTACTCCCGTAAATATCTGCCTATTCTTATTTATGAATCTATTTAGATTAAAACTCACATCATCTCTCATTTGTTTCAGTGTCATAATTTCCATTTTGTTACTGAATTCTTTTGTTTTGTAGGAAATAGCTTTACTCAAGCTAATTATGTTTACCGTTACGACGAAGACGACGTCACGTCACACTCATTAATATTATAAATGCAAACATGTGTTTGTTTGTTGGACCTTCTTTTGACGACACACACAACGGCTACACAATAATTTAGTTCGAGTTTTGTTTAGGTCTAAATGGCTCCTTTACAGGAATTCTTTTTCTCCGTCTAGTATTCTAAGGGTCGGTCGATCACAAAAATACAACCGCGGAGCAGACTTTTCAAAGAATTTCTATTTTGGGCTAAAAGGTCAGTCGTCTACGTGTTCCATATTTGAGCTTCCAGAATAGTTTAGTCGTTCAGGCAGGTAATCTTCATCTGCCCCTTACTTCCCTCAACTTGGTCGACTACTGTGACCTACAAGGTTCTCCAGATAACTAGGCTACTACCCAACAAGCGATGAAACTGAAGAACAGGGTAGGTAGAATACCCAGCATTTAGAACGCATCTATCCTTATACACTTTAAAACTTTCGCGTTTAATTTTAATCAACGGTTTAAAACGGGGATTAACGCAAACTACTTTATATAGTCAAAGATTGGTCAGCCCGTGACCACGAACGGTGCAACTCGGTCGAAACGTCGGGTTTAAAGGTATGTCTATGTTACCTGTTATATATATGTTGTATTATATGTTATGTATGTATAATATGTTATAAAACTTAGCATCTATCCCTGACCTGATAGAAGCTTTCAATGTCCATCCAGAGGCGTATAGAAAGAAGACCATACCATACTTTTTATTCCAGAAAAATAATTTAAAATTTCTAAAGGCGAACTAATTCTCGAGGGATGTCGAGTTTTCTAAAAATAATTTGGCTCTAATTCACCAGTTTCATGTTGTTTTCTTGTTATGTTTGCAAGCAGTAAGGTCAACTCGCATATACCTAACTTGTCGTTTACTGAGACAGTGACACGAAGCGTCACTCATGTCACTTTTTTGTTTGTTATTGTCTTACCCGTTCGGGAACAACTATGTATGTTGTTGTTTAGGTAGTACGTTAGGTACGAGGGGCGTTCAAAATATTCTCGGTATTGATACGTTATAACCTCTTTTATATATATATTTGTTACTGGCCGCTAAGATTCATCCATTGACATTAAAAAAAAGTAAAATTGGAACCGAGATGTTCTTTTGTTTTTCTGCAATTGCCGAACAAACATGAACACCATGAGCGAATTAACAATTTTAACGAAATTAGAGCACCGATCTGTCATAAAATTCTTGACAAAACAGGGTAAAAATCAAAAAACCATAAAAGAGGAAATGGATTGTGTTTACCGTGAGTCTGCTCCTTCTTTATCTACTATTCAAAAATGGTCAAGCGAATTTAAGCGTGGAAGGGAGAGTATTGAAGATGACCCTAGACCTGGCCGGCCTCTAGTGGCTACCTCACAAGAAAATATTGATAAAGTGGAAAAACTTATATTGGAAGACGGCCGAGTGAAGGTAAAATCTATAGCTCAAGTAACCAATCTCTCTATTGGTACCGTACATGACATTATACATGACCATCTTAATATGTCAAAAGTAAGTGCAAGATGGGTTCCGCGAATGCTGACGCTTCTTCAAAAGGATATGCGTGTGGCTTGCTGTTCAGATTTTATCGACCTGTGTGGTGAAAATCCCGATGAGGTGCTGCAAAAAATAGTTACTGGAGATGAAACCTGGGTTCATCATTATGACCCAGAGAGCAAACAGGAGTCCATGCAGTGGCACATTAAGGGTTCAGCTCATCCCAAGAAGTTCAAGGTAATCCTGTCAGCTGGCAAGGTCATGGCCACAATATTTTGGGATTGTGAAGGAGTTTTGCTTATCGATTATAAAGAAAAAGGTGTAAATATCACAGGGCAGTACTACGCTAACGTTATACGTCAATTAAGAGATCAAAGAAAAGAGGCGAGGAAAGTTAACCAAAGGTGTTCTGCTTCTGCATGACAACGCCCCTGTCCATACTGCTCATATTGCCAAGGCAGCTATTGTTGAATGTGGGTTTGAAACTGTTACTCATCCACCCTATAGTCCGGACTTAGCCCCAAGCGACTTCTTTTTGTTCCCCAATCTTAAAAAGGATCTGCGTGGAAATAAATTTTCTGACGATGAAGCGTTGAAGACGGCCGTGGAGGAGCATTTTTACACCAAAGATAAAAAATATTTTTATGAGGGATTTAAAAAAATAATTGATCGATCTTATAAGTGTATGAACATAGGGGGGGAGTATATTGAAAAATAAAAATATCAAACTTTTCGTACTTGTTTGTTTACATCCACATACCGAGAATATTTTGAACGCCCCTCGTAGTAAGGTAATGTCTAGTGGTCCCGTAGATCGTCAACTGTCGCAAATTATGGGCAGATAGGTGGTAGACCGTTAGATGGATGCAACAGATGTCATGAACGTGATCGGTCTTTAGTTATTAAACAGATTCGATCTCGTACGCGAACAACGACGGTGCTCCAGACTTCTATGACATGATGTGCGCTGCTGCAAAAGTTTATTCCGATTGTTTCGATACACGGGCAGCTTGAAGCAGTCTGGAATAGGGATGCGACTGCCTCAAGCTGCGACTGCATTGTGGACTACCTACAGTCTTTTATTTACATATATACATGGAACCGCTCAAGCAGTGCGTAGTCACTATGTAGTCGTTGCTTGAAGCAGTCGATGCTGACTTCAAGCTGCCCTTCTATGACCGCCATTAGTGAGAATTGGGTTCAGACGTGTCCGCTATCACTATCTTGTTTAAGTTTGTCGCTTAAATAGCATTGTTGTCTTCCGTTCGGACAGTTAAAGAAAAGGTAGTTCCTATACATTCCTCAAAAGCGCTTTAATTTTCTTCGTCAATTACTCTAAGCTCTCTCGAAATTATGTAAAATGTTTATTGTTTGTACCTGAAATTAGTTGGCAAAAATCAATTTGCTAATGTATTTTCGATACCCACTTGATTGATAATGGCAAACAAATCCAATGGCAACAAAGTGCCTATTGACACGCAATTGTAACAGGAAATAGCACTAGGCGACAAGGCATTAATGAAATTGAAAATCAAGATCTAGTGTTTTCTTTGTTTTGCAGTGTAAGCCAAGCACAAGGAACAGAGTGCCTGGTGTGAGTTTTGTGTACTATGCGTATTCATTCGATTACGTTTACGAAAACAAAATTTTCTATGGCAAAATTTTAACACTTCTCGTAGGTAGGTATGTAGGTATGTCGCCAAGAGACGCTGCTTCAATGCTATACTAATTTTCGTTTTCCAAACCACACACACTATAAGCTAGGCACCCTAGGCATGGCATGCAATGTACCTAACCTAACTACTACTTTCGTCACGTCGCTACTATGTTGGCGAATATGGTATTATATAATTTTATTTATTTCTACAAAAACACAAATGTTGAAAAAATTTCCACGAGCAGGATTTGAACCCTTCTGACATACCGGGTTTTCGGGTGACATATCAGGACATTTGTTTCGTAACAAAATTTGCGTTCATCATCATCAGCTCATTTTTATGTCCCCACTGCTGGGGCACGAGCCTTCCCTATGGATGGGTAGGGAGTTGCGTTATTTGCGTTAAAATTATATAAACAAAAACATTTTATTTATTTCTCTTAGGAAAACCAAGGTTAAATTATAAAATATAACACACAATAGCTACTTAGAGGTTCTCACCGACAGAAATCACACATATAATTGAAACTAGATGCTCTAAGGTAAGTACTCATCTACCTCTTCCTTAGTCGTTTTTTGCACTACAACAAAAAATATGGTAATAAAATCAGTAATTGTTCAAACTATGTTATGTAAGTTATGGCATATGGTTACGATCGCAAATGCTGAGTATTACTGGACGTGGTTCGGGTCAAGGGTAGTTTTGACATGGGTATAACATGACAGCTCAGGACGTCTCGTCAACACTTATCTTTGAACTTGAATATCTACTCCAGCATATGGAATATCATCATTATTTGATGGTAGAATTGAATGTGAACCTAACAATAGGGAAGTTGAATCACAGATTAACTAATAGTTACTATACGTGTTGAATGGTTAGTAAATAAATATAGGAACTTTTAAGCACCTGTCAAAAGGATGTTCTTTCATAGAAATTTTATGGGAAAAGCCACAGGGAAAGGTGAACTATGACGTCACTATTGTATTCAATGTACATGACAATAGGGTGTTATGTAGTAGCATGATTTTATTACTAGGTCTATGGAATCATTAATCTCATCAGGCCGTACGCACTTAAACCTATTAAAATAGTCAAATCGAGACCCTGTGTTCATTTCATTACCTAACTTTGTTGATCTATAAGTTGTACTGTAGCACTACGAAATTTCAAAAAAAATATAATGTTTTGAAGTACTGAGCCCGTAGCCAAAGTAACATTACAAAAACGATAGCGAAACGATAGCGAAATTAGAAAAGAATAAATATATGGGATTGACATTACGTCACAGATTAGGTAATAGTTACTTCGTAAGTTGACCACGTGATTTAGCGCGGCTTATGTCAATCCCATACTTTTTGTTCTTTTCGAACTTCGCTATCGTTTTTGTAATGTTACTTTGGCTAAGGGCCCAGGGCCCTGTTACTTTGGCTACGGGCTCTGTTACGTGATGTGACGACATTATGTAGGTATACTAGAATAACTTCACATTCGGCCACTTGTCTTGATAATGTTTTTACAGACTATATTCCTGTTTTTAAGTCAGTATTTAATAATCTTACGTCTGACCATTGTGGTTTGAAGTTGACCTATGATTTTGATATCAAGGATGAGCCAAAAATAGTAAAATGTAAACCAGTAACAAAAAAACGAATGGAGTGTTTCAAAAATAGTATAGTATGTAAAATTGATGCGTTACCCTTTGTACATGATGATCCAGATGTACTATATAGTAATCTTTTTGATTTAATAAAAACAGAATACAATCAAGTTTTTACTTCTAATACAATAAAAATTTCTCATAAACTTAAGTTCTGTGATTGGGCCACGACAGGCATATATAATAGTAGAAAAAAACTGTATGAGTTATATAATTTAAGACAATATAACCATACTTTTAGTTTTACAGAATATGTTAAGAATTATTCTAAAATGTTTAAAAAAGTGTGCATATTAGCAAAATCAAATTTCGTTAAAGACAAAATTAATAACTAACAATAAAATTAAAGCCACTTGGGATATTATAAACCGTGAAACAGGCAAATTTAAACCACGGGACAATACTTTCACTTTGAAAGTTCACAACACCCTTGTCAATTCGGATTTACAAATTGCAAATATTTTTGATGATTATTTTGTGAATATACCAGTGGTAACAACTTTAAATTTAGATTCATCACCAGAAGCTGCACAATCTTTACTCAAAAATTATGTACCTAAACCTAATCTATCTTTTCAATTTAAATACATTGATTCTTTGAATATTATAAAAACATTCAAATCACTTAAAATGAAAAACACTAGTGATTTGTGGGACATAAGTATTAAGGTAATTAAGAATATTATATATCCTATTGCACCCTATCTTGCAGACATTTTTAATTACTGTATCAATAAAGGTATCTTTCCAGATCTTATGAAATTTAGTAAGGTTATACCTTTGTTTAAATCAGGGAACAAAGAAGACCCTAGCAACTACAGGCCAATTTCAATATTACCAGCATTAAGTAAAATTTATGAAAAACTTATACTCGAACAATTAATGGCGTACTTTAACTCAAACAATCTTTTACATAAGAAACAATATGGTTTTACTAAGGGTCGTTCCACTACTGACGCTGGTGTTGCTTTAATAAAACATATATTCAATGCCTGGGAGGGGTCTCAGAACGCTCTTGGAGTTTTTTGTGACTTATCCAAGGCTTTCGATTGCGTTGAGCACCGGACTTTGGTGATGAAGTTACACTACTATGGTCTTAATGATTTTGCACTTAAATTAATAGAGTCGTATCTCAGTTCAAGGACACAAACTGTCGATATAAATGGAACTAAATCATCTGGTTCTCATGTAAAAATGGGAGTTCCGCAGGGGTCAATTCTTGGGCCCTTCCTATTTTTAATTTATATTAACGACTTGCCATTCTTTGTGGAGAACTTCTGTGAAATTGTTTTATTTGCAGATGAAACTTCACTCATTTTTAATGTTACTAGGTATAAGAATAATTATGATGATGTAAACAATGCTCTCGCAGAAGTACTCAGTTGGTTTACTGTTAATAACCTACAGCTTAATGCAAAAAAAACAAAATGTATCAAATTCACATTACCTAATGTTAAAACTGAGCCAACCGATGTTAGAATAAACGGTGATAAATTAGATTTAGTAGATTCAACAGTTTTCTTGGGTATCACACTTGACTCAAAACTTCAATGGAATCCTCATATATCGAAATTGGCCGGCAAACTCAGTTCTGCTGCTTATGCCATCAGAAAAGTAAGACAACTGACAGACGTTGAAACTGCTAGAACAGTTTATTTTAGCTATTTTCATAGTGTCATGTCGTATGGCCTCTTACTGTGGGCTACAGCGGCTGACGTTAAAACTATATTTATTTTACAGAAACGAGCAATAAGAACCATCTATAGACTAGATTCCCGTACTACTCTAAGAACTATTTTTAAAGAAATTGGTGTTCTTACAGTTGCATCTCAGTTTATTTATAATTGCATAGTCTTTGTGCGTTGCAATGTCAACTCATTTACTAAACACGGTGACACACACAATTTCAATACTAGAAATAAGAAAAAATTTGTAATGCCACTATTCAGACTGCAAAAGGTTCTTGGCTCTTTCTTGGGGCAAGGTATACACTACTATAATAAAATACCTAGTACTGTACAAGATTTACCATTACATAAGTTTAAAAATCATGTAAAATCTTCTTTACTTAAGAAAGGTTATTATACAGTCAAAGAATATTTAGATGATAAAACAGCCTGGTTATAATAAAAAATCAGCATTTTGTTTTATTTGGATCAATCATTATACTTTAATATCTTAGCGCTGATATGATAGCCTTTATCAGCAGTGTCCTACAGTTTACAAACAATATTTATGTTGCGTTAAACAATTTATTAAATTCTTATTTAGAGTAGCTTGAGTGTGGCATGCTCTCTTTATTGTCTCTGCGGTGGTGGCATGTGCGTCGGGTCGTTACATTCCCTAAGATATGGTTGAGTGAAGCGATGGCTGATTCATATGTCATACTCGTGAACGGGTGCCTCCTGTGGAGGCAGGTCTGCTCTTGCTTACTTATCTTATTTTTATTATTATTATACTCGTATACTTTAACTTTGTTTTCTTAGATAATTTTTGACTTCTATTAGTACTGTATGACATTGTGAAAATTGAAATTGGTAGTTACCTGATGTAATTTTTGCAAACTTATTATTATTATTATTTTTTTTTGTTTTGTATTATTTTTGGGTGTTGTGATTGTCCTTTTTTTGTGTGTTTGTTTGTGATGGAAAGTGTCCTTTTATGATAGGGCATTTTCCAATATTTTTGACGCTGTAAGGGAGAAAAGAGCTGGACACTTGCTGAGTTTCTTGCCGGTTCTTCTCAGTACAAGTTCTCCCGCCCAGAGTAGACTTACGAACCGATGGCATAATGACGTTCATTAGAGCTATTTGTAGCCTAAACTGAATAAATGATTTTGAATTTTGAATTTTGAATTTGAATTTATAAAATGTTCAAAATAATTTTTAACGCAAATTTTGTTGCGAACAAATTACAAAAACACAAATGTTGAAAAAATTTCCACGAGCAGGATTTGAACCTGCACCCTTTTGACATACCGGGTCAGGTGCTCTTTCAATTGAGCTATCGTGGTATTCGTGGTTCTAACCAGCCCGCCGAAGCCTTTGGCTTTCAAAGTAAAAAGTGTTGAATAATTTCGGCGGGCTGGTTAGAACCACGATAGCTCAATTGGAAGAGCACCTGACCCGGTATGTCAGAAGGGTGCAGGTTCAAATCCTGCTCGTGGAAATTTTTTCAACATTTGTGTTTTTGTAATTATGTAGGTACTTTTGATGTTTTGGAATTCATTGCTGATGTGTCGTTAACATCCCTATTATAGTCAATATGTCAATTTCGATTGATATTAAATATAGATAAAAATTGAAGTTTAATTACAATTTTATATACGAGTATATCTATGACGACAACCAACAAAATATAACAATGAACCTAAAACTAAAAACCTTAAACAATATAATACAATAACTAAAATAAATTATTAAAAGGAGTCCCTTTAGGCAAGGTACCGAAGATACTGGCAGCGTTCCCCCTTTGAATTGCTAGACTAATTCTTTGTCCGAGGTAGCTGCCAGCTCTTCGGTCTCCTGTGATGTCGACTAACCTTTTTGCTATTTCCTTAAAAAGCCTTATAGCGCTAGGACCCCACGGACCAAGGGTCTCGACACCGAAAGGGACAAAATCATATTCGGAGCCTAGACCCCTGTATTTGCATGCTTTATTTTTTTTTCCCTATTATTATGTCAAACTCATTTATTCAGCTTAGGCTACAAATAGCTAGTCATTATGCCATAATTATTATTGTGATTGATGATCCGAATCAGAATCCACAGAATCGTAGAACAGCAGATTTTCGCGCTCAATGTTTTGGGGGAGAGAATCTCTTAATACTACTACGAAATTATCCAGCTCGTAGGTAGGTATAAAATATTGCAATAAAAATTCTTCATCATACAAATCTTTCGGAGCTCGTGTTTATTTATTTTAGGTTTGATCTATGAAATGTACTGCGTGTCAGAAGGGAAGTGGGTATATTTATAAATATGAATGTTTATAAAACTTAGACAATTTTTTTAACCGACTTCAAAAAAACAGGAGGTTATCAATTCGGTTGTATGTTTGTTACCTCATAACTCCGTCATTTATACACTGATTTGGAAAATTCTTTTTTTCATTTGAAAGGATATACTTCCAGATTGGTCCCATTTTTGTCAAAATCCATCTGTGATGCCAGACAAGGTAACTTGAACACTAACATTTAACGACATACTATAATATAACATAATAGTACATTCAATTTTATGCATGAAATTTTGACTACAAACGCGGACTGGCACCGACTCCAAAAATTTCGTTGGCTGGCACCGGCTCCAAAAATAACAATAATTGTACCTATATGTTTTCCTAAGAAAGAATATAAGATTGAGTATAATGTAGGTTAATTGCAAGTAAATTGAACAAACTAAACACGCAATTATTTTTTACTTTTTAGTGCAATTTTGTCAGTCTAATTTTTTGGAGTCTTTTTTTTTGTTAAAATTTTTTGTGTTCAAAAAATGGTTGCAAATTTCTCGCGGCTTCGATGCCACAACTTTTAGGCTATCGTGCCTCCGCCTGACCCGTGCAAATTTATCAACACTATCTACTCTTACTTCATTAGCCAAAGGAGCCTTATTCGTGTCAACAACTACGTCATCAACGAATCTAATTTCGCTCGTGGAAATTTTTTCAACACTTTCTAAGAGGCAAGATATGGAATATTGTAGCGTAGTCGGTTTTGGTGGTACCAACCGATATATATCTTATGTTTTGTTTTCCTGATCAGTTTTTGACTTTTATTAGTAGGTCTAGGTACTATATTACAACATGTTGTAAAAATATTAATTGGTACCTGATGTGCAATATCATTATTATTCTTATTACTTTTTAATTTTGCATCCACAATGCTAACGTCCAAAAATTAGCACGTCACACTGACACCGGAGGTAGCTGGGCCTCAGATGCATCAAACAAGCCTAACTTGTCCATAGAAAAGTTTGAAGTAAATTTTTTTCTCGGTTGTTGCTCAAAGTCGAATCCATTGTTTTTGTGTGATAATAAAGTTAAGAGAAACTATCAATTTGTCGTTTTTGTACATGTCTTTTCTACTAAATAATGTTGTTTCATCATTAAGTTACTATTCTCAAAGACGTAGACGTAAAAAGTAAAAAAAAGGCTCTCTAAAAAACTCTGATACATAATTATCTAAAATTGGTGATTTTTAAAAATACCTGAAATTGGTCATAGCACTAAGTTCATGAAACTTTTCTATGGACAAGTTAGCCTTGTTCGACGCATCTGAGGCCCACCACCTCCGGTGTCAGTGTGATGTGCTAATTTTGGGACAACCTTTATAGTTAGTTACAAGATAAAATTTTACTAAAAACAATCAACCAGCCTCAGGAAGCTCGAGTAGGAATCGAACATACGACCTTTGGATAACCGGTCCAATGCCCTTATTTTTTTCTAGTAAATTTATTATTTTTCTTAATTTTGTTGAAAGTGCCCCTATTTTCTAATATGTGACGCTAGGGAGTATAAAAATGGCCTTACTGAATTTCTTACCGGTTCTTCTCAAGGTCTCCCGCCCTGTTTTGTAGACTACCGATGGCATAGTGACATAAGAGTTATTTGTAAATGTTCAAATAATTTTTAACGCAAATTTTGTTGCGAACAAATTACAAAAACACAAATGTTGAAAAAATTTCCACGAGCAGGATTTGAACCTGCACCCTTCTGACATTCCGGGTCAGGTGCTCTTCCAATTGAGCTATCGATTGAGGTTCTAACCAGCCCGCCGAAATTATTCAACACGTTATTTGTAGCCTAAACTAAATAAGTTTTAGAATTTTTGCATTTTTGAATTTCAATACCTTAGAGTGGCGGCCTAGGCATAGTTATTGATATTGTCACGAGAGGATTGAACTGAACTGAATATAATAGTATAATAGAGAGTTTTATTCACCATTCAATCACGTTAAAGGAACCGAAATGAAATGATATAATATGAAAAAGTTTTCCCCGATAATACTAGTGTTTTAGTAGGTAGAGCTCTACTCCCCGTGTCAAGCTTATTCACATATCCCGGGGTCTCCCCTGGCCCGATTCAAAGTCCATGGAAAGTTTCAAATCGCATAAAATCGGTTGAGCAAATGTTGTTTGTAATGTTTTCTATTAACTGTATACATCTCCTTAAGTTCTATTAAAATTGGCTTATTGGTGTGAAGGAATTAGAGCTTTGAAGTATGTATGAGATACCGAATGTAAAATGGCTCCTAAGACAGCATTTTTTCTAGTCTCAAAAAACAAGGGTCTCCCATGTACTTGGGTGTCCGATCTTTCCCTATTTGTTCGACATGGCCGCCGCGCCACTCCAATGGCGTGTATAGGCCTTTATCTATTCGAATACCGACGCTTAATTAACATTTCAATGTCTAGTATTTGCGTCCGCTCGTACCTATTAGACTTAACCTCGTTAAGCACATTATGCGGTTAAGTTAGTGTGGGTCTTCGATGAAATGTAATTACGAATGTTCGCGGGCTGTTCGAAATTCGCTATTGTCAAAATCCATAAATTAATTAGCGTTCCCTACGATGAAGTTATGTTTCATTTGTCTTTAGACATCATAGGAAATTCCTGAATATAGCTTTACACTTAGTACCTATTAGGTTTTCTATTTTGTTCCACAACGGAGAAGCTCTTGGTCATACTTTAACTTTGTTTTTCTTAGATAATTTTTGACTTCTATTAGTACTGTATGATATTGTGAAAATTGAAATTGGTAGGTACCTGATGTAATTTTTGCAAACTTAGATTTTTTATTTTATTTTGTTGTATTTTTGGGTGTTGTGATTGTCCTTTTTTTGTGTGTTTGTTTGTGATGGAAAGTGTCCTTTTATGATAGGGCATTTCCTATATTTTTGACGCTGTAAGGGAGAAAAGAGCTTGACACTTGCTGAGTTTCTTGCCAATTCTTCTCAGTACAAGGTCTCGCGCCCAGAGTAGACTTACGACCCGATGGCATAATGACGTTCATAAGAGCTATTTGTAGCCTACACTGAATAAATGATTTTGAATTTTGAATTTTGTCATCTGTCACTTACCCAAAATCTCAACCATAGGTACTGCCGGAACATGATAATGCTAATGCTGCATTTTGACGTTTACATGATTGGGAAAATATCAGAATCTGACCACTAACACTCGTTTTAAAATAGCAGAATAGAATTGTGATGAAAGAATTTTAAATAATTATTAAAGAATGCTTACTACTTATCCTATCGCGTTTTTAAGTAATTAATTTATTAGTGGACATTTGTTGTAAATTGTTGCTGTTTTGTTATGCTAACTGGCATATAAAAACTTACTTTAACCAAAATATTTAATGTTTTGCATGATTTTGTGTAATTTTACATGCATTTTTTTAATATATGCAACACAATATCTAATGAGGACCCATTTATGTATATAAACACCCGATGGTGATATAAAAACTACCTATTTATAGACAAAAATGTTAAAAAAATCAAAGAGAAATTAATTAGGAGTTAATTATTCAATATGTGGTTTACGGCGAAACAGAGGTCAGAGCTAATGATTAAAAAAATAACTGCTTACGTCAATACTTAATGCTCGTATCGCAATGAATGTAGCAATTAAACCTATTTACGACAAAATCCCCATTTGTGAATGAAGGATCGCCATTATTTATTTTTTTCTCTTCGCCATTACATTAATCGAGAGGAGCTCGATGGCGCAGCGGGTAACGCGCCCGGTTCGCGAGTGCTGAGGTAAAAGCAACTTTCGCAAAGGCCGGTCATCGGATGGGTGACCAAAAATGTATCATCTTGAGGTCCTCCGTGCTTCGGAAGGCACGTTAAGCCGTTGTTACCGGCTGCATTAGCAGTCGTTAACATCCACCAATGCGCACTGGGCCCGCGGCCGCGTGGTGGTTTATGGCCTGTTCTCCCTATCCATCCATATAGGGAAGTGCTCATGCCCCAGCAGTGGGGACATAAAATGAGCTGTTGACGATGATTACATTAATATTCGGTTACTAAGCATTGCGTTCAATGATGTTTTAATGCATAACCATTTGAATGACTGGCTGGGTAATGGCCTCGAGTATAACGATGTCGAGTCCCTTGTAAAAAAACTATTAAACAAACGTACACTCTCTTGTATAGACAATAAAAAACAAAGCTTAGGAGATCAAACCAAGATTTCCAATTCCTTTCTCCGAGATCCTTGAATTTTTGGTCACATTCGCCCGAAGTAAAGAGCACGACAGACGACGAATTAATTAAGAGAAGACATTGTATGCAAAATAAATAAGTAAAACATGTTTGTCCACCATTACATAATAATTATCTATTAAAATACTTACCATGTTTTGTTCAAATAAAGATTGCAATATTAAACAACAAAAAAGACTATGAAGTTCGACGTTCGCTCGCCGCTCGTCATAAAATGCTGTCTCATCTCATGTCATCTAACTAACACTATTAATGCGTACAACATTCCTCTAGGACACATTTTTCTATTATTGTTTTTTGTTTTGTTTTACATAAGTCTGTAATGTCTGCTCTAAAAAAAATATTTCATTTCATTTCAACATAAATGATAGGTATTTTAATATAATATAAAAAGACAAAGTGTTGAAAAAAGTCCACGAGCGGGATTTGAACCAGCACCCCATGACATGCCGGGTCAGGTGCATTGCCAACTATGCTATCGTGGCTTCTGTGCACCTGACCCGGTTCAACACTTTGTCTTTTTTCAATTGTAATTTGTTCGCAACAATATTTGCATAAAGTTATATGTAAATAATCATAATTTTATTGTGTTGTAGGGAAGGAAATTGATGTATTTATAAATGTATTTGCACAGTGATTTGCATTTGCGTCATTTAAATCTAGGCAGAGAGGCTTATTTATAGAAAAAAATTAATTGTGACCCTTTCGGTGATTCAAAGCTAAGCCCTTTGTCATTCGGCCAGCGACGTTTTAATTAAGAGCTCGAGCGCGCGAATACCAGACACAATAGAATTTTAATTGTTATCGGCCACCTGGGGGCCGACCGCCTAACTCTCTCGCTTTCGATTGATTTAAAGGCGAGGCGAGGAGGAGGCGTCATTTCGTCATTTCGAAAGCAATATGAAAGCAATATCGAAAGCTATAGCTTTCGATATTATTCGATATTATATTAGAAGGCGAGGCGAGGGCTACGCTTTCAAAGCGATTGAAAGCGAGAGAGTTAGGCGGTTGGGGGGCTGGTGGTCGATCGACGCTCAAGGGGTTAATGAATTGAAGCGTAGAATATAAAAAATAATACTAAAAAAATATTATTAATGTTTCTGCACGGTTATAAATTTATTTGTGCTGCATTTGACAATTCCTTACTTCAATACGTTGCCAACTTTCTTTATTCAGGTTAATTATTAGTCCATGATTCAGGTAAAGAAGGGAAGAACTTTTAATTAAATATAATTAATGGTTAAACAAACTTACCTAATGCGAGTAAGACTACAACCTTCCTAGTAACTCGGGATAAAGTTAACCCCTCATTGGGGTCATCATCATCATCATCAGCTCATTTTATGTCCCCACTGCTGGGGCACGAGCCTTCCCTACGGATGGGTAGGGAAAACGGGCCATAAACCACCACGCGGGCCCAGTGCGGATTGGTGGTTGTTAACGACTGCTAATGCAGCCGGGACCAACAGCTTTGAATGACCGGCCTTTGCGAATGTTGCTTAATCTCAGCACTCGCAGATTGGGCTCGTTAACCACTGCGCCATCGAGCTCTTCATTCGGGTACAGCTTTGAAACAAAATCAAGTATAATATTAGTAGTGGTCCTAAGTAGATTGATATCTTGGGAAAGTAGGTCTAGATCTGAATACTCCTTTGAGAAACCTGACGACCATGTCGTGTTCACTGAAAGTTTTTCCAAACATTAAAGCTAATGCTGAACGATATGTATTTAAACGTATCGTTCAGTAATAATTCGTGCCACGATTGTATTCGCTGGTTAAAAACTCGAGTAAGAACGGCACGTTATTCATGAATGGGTCAGAGTTCTTAGAGTTACAAAAAAGCCACCATTTTTAGTGTTCCGTAGCCAAATGGCAAAAAACGGAACCCTTATGGATTCGTCATGTCAAAATCAAATCAAATCAAATCAAAATAAATTTATGTTTGTCTGTCTGTCTGTCTGTCTGTCCGTCCGTTTGTCACAGCCACTTTTTTCCGAAACTATAAGAACTATACTATTGAAACTTGGTAAGTAGATGTATTCTGTAAACCGCATTAAGATTTTCACACAAAAATAGAAAAAAAAAACAATAGATTTTGGGGGTTTCCCATACTTAGAACTGAAACTCTAAATTTTTTTTTCATCAAACCTATACGTGTGGGGGTGTCTATGGATAGGTCTTCAAAAATGATATTGAGGTTTCTAATATCATTTTTTTCTAAACTGAATAGTTTACGCGAGAGACACTTCCAAAGTGGTAAATTGTGTGTCCCCTGTAACTTCTAAAATAAGAAAATGATAAAACTAAAAAAAATATATGATGTACATTACCATGCAAACTTCCACCGAAAATTGGTTTGAACGAGATCTAGTAAGTAGTTTTTTTTTAATACGTCATAAAGTACGGAAACCTTTTGTGCGCGAGTCCGACTCGCATTTGACCGGTTTTTTAAATGCTACATTGTACTGTTTTAATGAGTTCACTGAGAGTGATGAGATCATAGTATCAATAGACTCTACATTAAGTGAATGTTTTGAGTAGGCTGACTTGATAACAGACATGATACCAGGGTAAGTGTTCTCCATCGTGGATGAGGTTGTCTAAAAGGAGACAATATTATTGTTTGTCAGGATGAAAGTAGGGTAATTTCGCCAGTTCGCGTCCATTTAGTGCAGTTGGCAAGTTTGAAGGAGAAAATAAAAATGTTCCAGCTCTAATTTCAATGAAAAATTTATGTAATGTGTTCATTATATAGTCTATTTTAAGGTTAACTTTCAGTTTTGTTCGAAACATCTTGTGTTTATTTTTTAAATAGACAAACTTCAGAATTAGGCGTTTTACCCAGTTTGCGTCCACAAAATCCAAATTGCGTCCACCCGTGGACCACTTTGCGTCCACCTGCTTAGAAAAGGAATGTGGGGGTGATCTTTTAAGATAATGTAAAGAAAGATTGGATTTTAACAATTTCTTTATTTAAGAATACAGTTATTTTAAAATCAACATTATTATCATAAATAAATCACTTTAAAGAAAATAAAAATAGCAAGAAAGAAAAACGTACAAACAGTTGGGTCACAGTTCTTTAAAACCCACCGTACAAAAGGAACCAAAGAGTTCTCAGACCATACCCTAAAACTAATGGAAGATCGGCGCTCAATGGTTCTGCTTATCTGCTTTCCTCAGGTGATGCGTCTCAGTTTCGGCGGCTAAATAGACAGATCTCGAAGTCTATGATTCGCGACTCGCGTAGATGTCATACTAACCGTATTAAAGAGGCCATAGAGTGGAACAAAGGCTCGAAAGTGTTCGCAAGAGATCTGGGTATTGGGCAGTGCCAACTGACGACGCTGAAAACCGATGACAGCAAAACTGTCACGACCACCGACAGCTTTACACATCCACACGGCCACCTGTACAAAGCTTAGCTAAAGACCTTAGAGCTAAGTTAACCCGGCAGTATACCGAAGACATCCCGGACATCAGCCTTTGTGAGATTAGTATGACAATCAAACAGCTCAACAACTTCATGATTTTGTCCAATATTGTGGTCTTGGGAATAGCATTCTTTGCATATTTGTCTTACCGATTTCTTCTTCTCTCGAATATTATATTTAACGCTTCTTTAAATCTTCTTCTGTGTATGTTCTCTTTTCCTTCTTCTTTCTTCTTTCTTGTCTCCGAAGAACACTTATCCCTACAGAAAAAATTAAGAATTAAAGTAATTACTCATTTTATTCAAAAATTTTAAACTCGTACCTAGTAAAGACAATACATTTTAAATTTTTTTTACCAACAAAACAAGTCAATTGTATTTATTGAAAAAATGGACGCAATTTGCTTTATTAATATCCCCTCTAGGTAAAGTTTGCGTCCATGGCGGACGCAAAGTGCAAGTTTTATAAATTCGGTGTAGTAATTCATAATTAATATTATTCCTTTTTTCATTATCAAAGTCTAGATACAGCTATGTAACCTAAAATTCACATAAAACAATAAAAGACTTACCGTCAAACGCGCCGCTGCACACAATTTTTTTCCTAAAATCCCGCGCATCCACGCTCTCTTGTTGAACAGCCGAGACTAAATATTTTTCTAAACAGGATTGGTGGGGCGCACGGAACTTTTATCTATGTGTACGTGCCTCTTATATATTGAGGTATTGGCGGTAATGACTTTTCTTTTTAATGGTGTGTTAGTATACTTATTTTCGAGAATGTTAAAAAGGAGATCCGTAAAATGGACGCGAATTGGGCGATGGACGCGAACAGGCGAAATGACCCTATATTGGTTTCTGACATGACAGACTGGATCAACGGATACCACGGTTGGCTTGGCCAATAAGGTACCATGATAATTCCGGTTGCTCTGTCATTTTACGAAGGCATCTTAAAATTTGTGAAAAGGGAGGAAATACAAAAAAAAAAATACGATATGTTTATAGGAATCCTTATGTTTTCGTTTTCCCATCATAGCAATCTAGATATATCGGAATTCATTTCATCATTCTTTAGGTAAAATTGGTCTTGAACTAATTAACCCGTCCCGCGCTGTAGGTATAATTAGCGGGCCACCTTACGTACGACCGTGCGTACATATGGCGCGCGAGGACTTAAAGAGAGTCACATTTTTAGAAATACCTTTCCAAGAACTGAGTATATACCTTTGTGGGAATTCAATACATAAACGTTGTTTACCTACATCTACAGCCAATCTATCGCCAATATGCATTGCAGGATGTTTTCCTTAGTATATAATGAGCAAGATTTACAATGTAACGGGCCAACTTAAGCTCTGTTGACGTACATCGGTGCCTGCTGCTGTGTGCTAATACACAATTATCTTGCTACAATGTCCTGCTTTACGATAAGACTATTCTAATTATGTCCAAATGTATTGCTAACCGGTAACCGGTTGCTTCTATCTATTAGTGTTTTTGTTTAGTTAAAATGATTTTAAAAAGGGTCTAGAGGAAGTCGTTTCTTTGTCGCACATCCAAAACATGGAATAGTTTGCCAGCACACGTTTTCCCTCCTTTCTATGATATGGGGTCCTTCAAACGAGGCGTGAAGAGACACCTTGTGGGCCGGCAGAGTGAGGATAACTGATGCTGCGTTGTTTTCACGCTGCACCAGTTGTCGTCGCATCTGGATTCCATATTCACTTAACATCAGGTGAAATTGAGTCATTTGCTGTGCTACGTATAAAAAAAAGTGGTAATACTGTCTTACTCATACACTGGGGATGGGGGTGACCCCGAGTAATGTGGGACTGTCCTCTCCTTCCCTAGTCTAGTCTCAATAGCACCACAAAAAAAGGAGACTGCAGAAGGTCAGTGAGTAAGTTCGTGAGAGGGTCTATGTGTGCGTTGTTCGAGTGCGCTATGTATGAATCCTCTGGGGTCTCCTTATTTTGCGGTAGCGCTATCAGCAATCGAGACCTTTTATGCAACCTCATTCTTTCGTTAGAGAAGTTATAAACGGGATTCTTACCATGTTTATCCGATATTTCGTCACAGTTGCATGCGCCATGATAACGGAATTACTGAAGTTAATGCGGGTGGATTTTTTATAAGCAGACAAAATTATCTACCCTCTTCCTTAGTCGTTTTTTGCGCTCGATGCCTGTACCACTGGCTACTAAGTCACTATTCACTCGAAATTGCCCACGGCACACTACACTCACAGTAACAGTACGCGAAACGGCTTTATTATTGTTTTTGCGGTTTTAATCAGACTAATCACTGGATTCCAAACGCTAAGGAAGAGGGTAGATCGTTTTTTCTGCTCATTAAAAATCCACCCGCACTAACTTCAGTACTCACATATAAAAAACATGATATGAATCCCGTAAATAATTACTCTAATGTATTTAAATGAAACAATTTTTATGGATCTACTCGCGTTTATTTTACTTTACTTTATACATTATTTAATGTTTATCCTGACGTTTCGAATCCTTTGCAGGGTCATAAACATTAAATAATGTATAAAGTAAAATAAACGCGAGTAGATCCGTAAAAGTTGTTTCATTTAAATGTGTAGTGTTCGCGTAAACTTTAGAAAACAATACTCTAATGTAAGTGACCCATGATAGTTTAAAATAGTCTCATCCTTTCATTTATCCTCCTTAGTGAAAAAGAGCCCGAAGGCTTCAGGTTGGGGGCGGGCCGATCCCAGGATTCTCATCCTTTTCCTAGCCAAATAGTTTAAGTTACAGTCGCACAGCAATTTTTGCATTAACCCATTTTCTCTTCGCATGCCTTACAAAGGGCAAAGGTTTTTAATTAAGCCTATATGCGACAACTTCGAAAACCATGCAGGTGCTCTGAGTTTTGACCAATGCTACTGTTGATTAAAAATATATTTTGTTCTTCCAGCCAACTGTAATGCTGCCGATATGGACGTCGGAGTTCCTCCAAGCGGTCGCGCGCATGGACCCCAAGTTTATAGCCCTCCACCTGCAGGAAGTGGGTGGGAAGGCGTACGAGAAGTCGATGCAGTACGTCCAAGACTTCGTGAAGCGGCTGTGCGATTGTCCCGAGCTGCGGCTGTTCGACAAGATCAGGATATTCCTGGATGAGGACTTCAGCTTGCCGGAGAAGTTTACGGTACGTGCTATAATGATTTTGGATCTTTAGCCTTAGGCCTTGGCGGTCGCAACTTGGTTTCTTGCTCGTTCTTTGTGAACGCAGACGCGCGTCTTCATACCTGTAGAAGTATTTAAACCACCACGGGCCAGTGCGTACTGGTGGTTGTTCATTACCAGCTTATTTTATGTCCCCACTGTTAGTTCACGAGCCTTCCCTACGGATGGATAGGGTGAACGGGCCATAAACCACCACGCGGGCCCAGTGCAGTGCGGTGGTTGTTAACGACTGCTAATGCAGCTGAGAGCGGCTTTATGTGCCTTCCGAAATTCGAAGAAGCTCGAGATGATTTAAAAAACCGTAGAAAAAATTTCCCAATCAAGATTCGAACCCGCACCACATGACATGGCGGATTGGCCCCCCAACCGCCTAACTCTCTCGCTTTCAATCGCTTTGAAAGCGAAGCCCTCGCCTCGCCTTCTAATATAATATCGAAATATAATATCGAATAATATCGAAAGCTGTAGCCTTTAGCTTTCAATATTGCTTTCATATTGCTTTCGAAATGACAAAATGACGCCTCCTCCTCGCCTCGCCTTCAAAGCAATCGAAAGCGAGAGAGTTAGGCGGTCGGCCCCCAGGTGCACTACAAACTATGCTGTCCTGGCATGGTCCAACCCGCCGAAATTAATCAGCACTATCTACTCTTACTTTGTAAGCCAATGAGCCTTATTCAATATCGACAACTTCGTCATGAACATCGAGATGATTCATTTTTGGTCACCCATCCGAAAACCGGCTTTTGTGAAAGTTGCTAAATTTCAGCAATCGCACACCGTCTACCACTGCGCTATGAAGCTCTTTTATGTTAATATATTGTTTATAAAATACATAAACATTATACATTAATTAACATAACTAATTATACAAAGTTATTTTTAAAACAGTAGACAAAACAACTTTCTCCTAGTAACATGGTTCGAAATAAGTCAAAAATATTTAGACTTTATACAAATCAAGCTGATCACGTCGTGTTCGCTTTAATCTATACTAATATTATTATTATTGTATGTATGTATATATGTGTTATGTATGTATGTTTGCAACGACTAAACTCAAAAAAATACTGGACCGATTTAAAAACTTCTTTCACCATTAGAATGCTACATTAGCGCTGAGTAACATAGGCTATATTAAAAAAAAATGTCCACCCGTGCGAAGCAGGGACTGGCCGCTAGTACTAGAATAAAAATGTGCTGACTACTTCTCCAGGCATTAGGCAACATGTACTTCGCTCACTCCTCGCTCGCTGACCTCAAAATCTGGGACTTTGAGCTGAAGGCGTACGTCGACGCTCTGGGCAAAGAAATTCACACTGGCAACATCGAGAAGGCCACCACAAAGGAGAAGGCCAAGTTCCCCCAGCATTTCTTTCCGGAGGTAATTTTAAATCAATAATTTGGCAACACTGCCATTTTTAACACTTAAGAAATGTTAAGATTTTTTTAATGATACCATTTAACATTCGAGACTCAAGATCCTGGGTTTAACAATAATTTCTCGCTATGAACGCCTTGGTGGCCGAGTGGAAAAGCGTCCAGATCGTTACCCGAAGGTCTCCGAAGGTCCTTGGTTCAATTCCCAGGTCAGGCAAAGTGCATTTCGGTTTTTTCGATGCAGAGCCCAGGTTTTTGAGGACCAACCCGTATTTTACAAGCGTGGCGTTACGCCATATTTACCCATAAATAGTAGCAATGACTTGATAGGGCTTGTTTATCCGCCTTGCTAGCTACCACCATCTTATATAAATATGTTGCCATAACATCAATGTTTGTAGCATTGTTTTGTTCCGGCAGCTAGAGATAAGATAGCCAGTGCCTCACTAGTTGAGGATCCCGGGTGAAGTGCGCTTCCATCATTGGCCTTATCATCACTTAACATCAGGTGAGATCAAGGCACTGTGCTTACCCGTAACAATATCTTTCAAAGGAGGCATTTGCTTTGTAGTGGGACAGTATATACATAGCTTACCAACGTATATGGGCTATTTGTTTTTGATTTTTCTATATTTTATTTTAATTTTTTTATATTTAATCCTATTGTTCCCAGTGCAAATGGTCCCGCAAAGGCATCCTGCGCACGCGCTGGCTGATCCGCGGCACCGCCATCGAGTTCGTCAACATCCACCTGTTCCACGACGCCTCCAACCTGCTAGCGCTGGAGCCCTTCCCATCTGTTGGTATTACTCCGTTTAAACAATCGCGAATTTGTTAAGCTACGTCGGTCGTGGTCGGTTTGTAGATGTGTGGCCCCAGCGACACGGTCAAGTCTTAAAAGGCGAATTTAGCCCGAATGCCTCGGAGAATCTAGTAGAAAACGGGGTCAGTGATGCCATCCCCTAAAAAAGAGCGTGGCTGAAAATTTGCTGTGCGTCACTCGAGCTTTCGTCCGAAGAGCCTAGTTGGACTATTATTCCCCATTTTTTTTTTCATAAATTATGAATACCGAACGGACAGATGAACTAGTTGAATACGAAAAAATTGTATTTAAATCTAGAAATGTCCCGAATATTCGGCCATTAGTCGCCCACTTTTTAAAATAATCGGTATTCCGCCGAATACTGTGTACTATTCTATCAGTAGTAAGTTTTGATGAATCAAAGCATTTTTTTTTTCTATTAAAAAAAGATTTTTTTATATACAGACCGCACATCAAACTATCTAAAACTCTCAATTTTATTCAATTAATTTTCAACCATATGTCATACACATAAAGTTCGAAATCTAACAAGGAAGGGACTTAAGGAACGTTGGACCGTTTGCGTTAGTCTGATGTGTAGGCCTTCACGGTTTTAGGTTAAAATGTTAAGTATGTTTTTAATTTTTTGCTTCCAAGTTGGTTGAACTAATACATTATACAGTGGACCCCCGGTAATCCGACAAACATTTTGCAGGACAGTGTTGGACTATCGAATTTGTCGGATTATAGAGTACAAAATAGAAATTACTAGGTACGAATACGTAATACACAATGAATAAACAGTAAACAATGAACACACGCTAGACCGCACCGCTATCTTCTTCAAACTTCAAATTCAAACTAAGCAATCAGAAACAAAACAATACCCTACGCGTCGAGCACAATAGTGGTGGTGCGTATACGTTATAACAAGTTCAATCATGCATTAGCGAAGATTGTCAAAAAAGTTTGTTTTTGTAGGGAAGCATATTCCTTTTGTTTTTTTTTTATTCTGCCGGATAGTACTAAAACTTGACGCAAATTAAAATAAGACGTATGTAAATCTTTATGTAAAATTAAGTAGCATCTCTCTAACTGGTTTCCACTGAAAACCAGCGTCATGGCTCGCCATGACACACGCTGAGTGGCGACCATTTTGGCTGCATTACTTGTTAGTTTTAAATATTTAATTATAATACCTATTCTAGATGTAAGGAATTTGATATTATTGTTCTCAATGTGTTGTTTGTGCACCAAATAAACATTTTCTTATTTTCTTATTTCTTATTTATTTTCTTAAATAATAGACCATGTCGGATTACAGGGGATGCCGGATTACCGGGGGTCCACTGTATTATATTAAGGAAGTACTAACAGCATAATACAAACATTATTTTTAAGTATTACTAACAAATGGGTGGACATTTTTTTTTTAAATTTCATTAATGTAATATTTAATTAATGGCGGGACTACCTTGATAGGTTCATGAAAGAATGGCAAGATGTTGAGGAGTGGAATGTGTGGAAAAAGTGTGGGGAGGCCTTTGCCCAGGAGTGGGACAGTAATTACTGATATAATAAATAATAATATGTTTTATTTTATTTTTATTAATGATAACTGTTTTCCAAAGGTATACTGTCGCAGTAGGAGGCGCGCGCTCCGGCACACTCTAAGGCATCTGCATTCGGACGTGAACGCGGCGCCGTACTTCATATTCGGAGACTTCAACTTCAGGACCGACACCGGAGGCGTGGTTAAGGTCGGTAAGAGATTGTTTAGCAATTTGCAATAAGCAGTCGTATAATTGGTGGTTATACGACTGCTTATTCAGCCGGGACCAACGGCTTTACGTGCTTCCGAAACACGGAGGAGCTCGAGATGATAAATGTTTGTCACACATTGGAAAGTTGCTTAACAATGGCAGTTGCAGATCAGGCGCGTTAACTGCGCCATCGAGCTCCTCTTGAGCTCGAGGTGATAATGTACGATCGACAAATTTTTTAGGATATCCAGTTACAAACATTTTTGTCTTAACGTGGCGATCGTAGTTGACTCCGCCTACCATGAAGATGACCATAGAATGACCAATAGTAAACCTTCCGACCTTTTTTTTTGTCAAAGCCATTTGTTTTAGTTTATTGTTTTTTGTTTCTTTTTTTTTTTTGCTTTTTGTTTTTTTTTTTGTTTTTTTTTGTTTTTTTTTTAATGATTGAATTGTTAAAGTTTAAATAGAAATTCATTTCTTTCTTAAGTTTCCTAATGGTGGATATCCAGAAAATTTGCCAAAAACGAAAAAGTATTATAGCCACTGACCCCTGCACAGAAAAATCGCCCTAATTTTTTTTTATATAAGAAGGAGGCAAACGAGCAGGCGGGTCACCTGATGGAGAGTAATCACCGCCGCCCATGGACACCCGCAAAACCAGAGGAATCGCAGACGCGTTGCCGGCCTTAAATGCGCCCTATAAGGCCTAATGCTGGATATCCAGAAAATTTGTTGATAGTACCTATATGACATTTGAATGCTTCCAGAAAGTGACTGAGGAGCTGACAGCGTGCCGGCTCCAGAACGGCGCAAACGTAGAAGCTTCCAAACTACAGTACCGCGCGCAGAGCGACGACCGACTGGTACTCACGGTCGGCAAGAAGGAGTTCGCGCACACCGATCATCAGAAGATATTCAGGGATCCCTGGGTGAGTTCATACCAACACCTCATTCCATGTCCCCGCTGCTGGGGCACGAGTCTTCCATATGGATGGAAACATCACACGAAGAACGGGGCCAAGCATCAAGCGGGCCAAGTTCGAATGGTTTAGTTGGAACCAACGGTCTTCCAAAGCATGGAGGAATCGGATTTAATAATAGACTCACAAGAGCTCGATGGCTGAGGAGTTCGATGGCGCAGTGGTTAACGCGCCCGGTTTGCGAGTGCTGAGGTTAAGCAATTTTCGCAAAGGCCGGTCATCGGATGGGTGACCAAAAATGTATCATCTTGAGGTCCTCCGTGCTTCGGAAGGCACGTTAAGCCGTTGGTCCCGGCTGTATTAGCAGTCGTTAACAACCACCAATCCGCACTGGGCCCGCGTGGTGGTTTATGGCCCGTTCTTCCTATCCATCCATAGGGAAGGCTCGTGCCCCAGCAGTGGGGACATAAAATGAGCTGATGTCATGTCGTGCGCCGTTGTCACCCCACTGCCACGCGCCGCTCGCTCGCTATCATAAACAAACTTGAAACTCGCAGTTTTGCGTCCGCGCTGCACCCCCTTAAGTGTTTGCATACCTGCTAGCTTGGGTCTATGACTATGACCAACCTACAGATACAAGGTGCTGAAGTTTAGCAAAATCATTAATAATAATAATAATAATAATTTTTATTTGACATAATCTTAATCAATTAATTAATTAATTTAATTAATTGATTAAATTAATTAATTTTTTAATTTTTTTTTTATTAATTTATTTAATTTTTTTTTTAATTAATCATTACTAACATTTTTAACTTTTACGGACCGCCTCTGTGATCTAGTTGACTAAGACCACCGGTTTAGACCCAGAGGTCGCGGGTTCGATTCCCAGCGGGGGGTACATGTTTGTGTACTCGGTTTGGTTGGTGGTAGGGCTTGTTTGTCCTCCTGGGTAGCTACCACCATCTTATCTAAATATGTCGCCATAACATCAATGATTGTAGCATTGTTGTGATCCGGCAGCTAGAGATAAGATAGCCAGTGCCTCACTAGTCCATGCTCTCTGTACCCAAAAGTACCTATGTGATGTTTTGAAGTATTCGTTCCCCCCAGCTGCAGCGATTCGACCGCGAGCTGGAAGCGCTGCGGCCGCACTTATACGAGTTCCCCGTCAAGTTCCCGCCCACCTATCCCTACGAAGAAGACGTGCATCTACCCACGCACTACATGAAGACGAGGTGAGTTACATCGATTTTCCGAACTTCCGAAAATGAAGAATTCTACAATGAGCTTGGGAACTATGAAAAAAGTTAAAATTTACTCTATACAACTATAGATCTCATTATTATGAAACCAATAGTTGTTATTTCGCTTCGAAACGATTTGTATTTACAAAGTTGTGACACTTATTAATTTGTTTAATTTTGTATGCGTTACTTAGTTTTAGCGCTTAACAGCCGAAATTAATAACCTATCTCTGATAAGAGATCGGGCTATCTTAGTTTAGTTACCTAGCAACCGCTGTTATTTTCCGATAAATAACAGAAATAACTAAGCAACAAATCTCTAGTAGGCCTATCTCTTGTTGAGGATAGGTTATTAATTTTGGCTGTTAATAATGACGCGTGAATTCGTGTGACGTCATCCGGTATCTGACATGTCAAACTACGTCGCTCGCCCGCAGCTCGCATATCGTCAGTAGCCAATATTTTAACGCGACGACGCAAAACGAGAATTGATTTTGATGGAACACAACACCGCATGGTGATATTTACGAATCTTTAAAGAATTATTGTGAAGTAATAAGCATTGCTACAGAAAAAAAAACATATTTTAAGTTGAAAAATAAATATATAAAAAAAATCACAGATTTCGCAGTCCCCGCAAGAATCGGAGCATTGAAAATGAATACAATGTATCCGTATCTTTTAACACCATTACCATGACGATCGGTCAATAATCAAAGAAGCTACATCACTTTTTATTTACGGAATTACCCGTTTTTCTACAATACCAAATCTAAAGGGACCACCTACAGGTCACAATTATTAACCGATTTTCAAAATTATTTCGCCATTTTGTAGCTAAACTAATACTCTAGAACCCTTTTTTTGATTTTTTTTTTAAGTCGGTTTTTTTCAAATATTTACAATTTAGTATACAAACATCCCCCAAAAAACCCGATTTTTTTTTACACTTTTCAAAATTCCAAAGAAAGTTTGCAGCCGATTTTCATAATTCACTCACATTTTTCATAATCACAATTTTCATAATTCTCTCACACGTGTCTCGATAAATTCCTCAACTCTTGGTACTATTTCCATCTCAATTCTCCCAAAATCCTTGGAGCATGAAATGGTAAAAAATTCCACCCATTTAAAATTATAATAAAGATATTGCAATTCGACAATCCTAAAGACACAATTACCGATACACGACATAACCGGTATCAAATTCGGTGGTATTGACAGCTATTTGTTATATACTGTCGCGTCGTGAAGTTTAGGTAAATATAAGGTCACATTTTATCAACTGCAAATATTTTGAGGATAAATTCAACAACATAATATAAACTATTTTTATGAAAAAACCTTAAATTTTTATACTTACGCTAGTTTTCAAGAAAGACGCCAAAAGACATTTCGATTAAAAATAAAAATAAAGCACTTTCGGTAGTTTTAATTCAAAGGAGCCGAAACAGAGAGGCCGCAATACCTTCACCGCTTACACGTGCCCCTAGTTTCATTCAAAAAAGCCGACAAAGAGGCCGCTCTTAAAAATATTACAATTTTTGTGTCAGGAAAAGAAAAAAAAACTTGCCTGAATTTTTTTTTAAATGCTAGGGCCTTATTTCTCTGATATAATTAGATGTTTTGTTAAAATATTTGCAGTTGATAAAAAGTGACCTTATATAGTCTGCCTATTCCGATCACTGTATATTACTTTGATTATAAACGCTTGGTAAACGCATCCGTTTGTGTCCCGTGCCAGATGTCCGTCGTGGTGCGACCGCATCCTGCTGTCGCAGTCGGCGCGCCTGCTGGTGCAGCACCAGGACACGGCGCGCGCGGGGGAGGCCCGGCATATGCACGCGTCCAGGTAACATAAACATTTATTGTTTATATCTATTTGTACCTTTTAGATACCATGGCGTGTGCGTCGGGTCGTTACGTTCCCTAAAATATGGTTGAGCGAAGCGATGCCTGATTCATATGTCATACTCGTGAACGGGTGCCGCCTGTGGAGGCTGGTCTGCTCTTGCATACTTATCTTATTTTTAGTATTATTCACTATAGTTTTGTGACTATAGACAAATTTTTGACTTTTACGAGAGTACTGTAGTTGTACCGTATGACATTGTGGAAATTGAATCTTTTACCTGATGTAAATTTGTTAACCTAGATTTTTTTTTTGTTTTTTTTTTTTACATATTGTGGTTGTCTTCTATGTTTATTTGTAATGGAAAGTGTCCTGCTATGATCGGGCATTTTCCAATATTTTTGACGCTGTAAGGGAGAAAAGAGCCGGACACTTGCTGAGTTTCTTGCCGGTTCTTCTCAGTACAAGATCTCCCGCCCAGAGTTGACTTACGAACCGATGGCATAGTGACATTCATAAGAGCTACTTGTAGCCTAAACTGAATAAAATGATTTTGAATTTGAATTTGAATTTGAAACATATTTTGCAAAAATGAGTTGTAATTCTTGAAATTTCAGCAACTTTATTTATCATTTATTATTTGTGATTTAATTTTAACCCGTAATGTAACTTATCAGGTATATGGCCACGTATCATATCACGCACGATAAATCCAAACTATAGTTAATAAAATGTAAAACTTAACTTTATTAAATGACTTCAACAAAAAACTGTCTTAGTTTTTCTTTAATGAAAACACGCTACAGCGCTATTTGTGATTTTATCCGCTAGAACAAATTTTATTAAGTATTACGATGGTGCGACACGACGCTACAGTTCCACCTGAAATTATACGTTTGAACTAAATTTTGTACACACGGCGGCAGATGACCCTACCCAAAACTATCAAATTTCTACAATCAATTTTGAACTTTATCATTAGGTTATAAGGATCAATATTCATTGGAGAAATTTGACAGATTTGGGTTGGTTGATCTGCTGCCGACTGTACGTAAAATGGTCTTCTGTTGCATGACATTGATACATTAATAGGATTATACACCCGGTCAACCCGAACTGAGGTCCTTTAGAGACGCCCTCGGGTTGTTCTGCTCCCGATCAGATCCGAAACCCTCGGAGAATCTAGTAGGGAACGGAGAAGCACTAGTGCGTGATGCCTTCCCTCTACAACACCTCTGACGGTGTTTCGATAACACGGCTTGAGGAGTCCTTTAAGTTTCACACGCCCCCCTCCTCCCAATATTCCGGTGACGTTGAAAATGAGGCCAAGAGCAATCAGCAAACTCGTTCCAAAAAAAATTTTCGTAGTTTGCACATGAAAAATTAAATGAAATGAAATTAATCTTTCTTCAAGTAAACTTATTAGAAAAGCGCTTTGGAATGGTTTAAAAATGTGTAACATATAGACTTTGCCTATTGCCAGGAATGTTTGTTCTCTATTCTGAGGTATTCTTTTTTTTATTTATTTCTTCTTTTCTCAATAAAGTATGATAAGAGTTGACTCAATAAATAAATAAATAACTATAGGAAGTCAGTGGCGGAGTCGACTGACAGTAGCGGCCGCGTGTCTTCCTCAGACAGCAGCCCTGCGCGCTCCGGCTCGCCGGCTAGGCAGAACCATCAAGTAAGCTATGTTTTTGCTTGATGCTGATACAGTGTATTTTTATTTTTGCATTGGAGGAGCTCGATGGCGCAGTGGTTAACGCGCCCGGTCTGCGAGTGCTGAGGTTAAGCAACTTTCGCAAAGGCCGGTCATCGGATGGGTGACCAAAAGTGTATCCGTGCTTCGGAAGGCACGTAAAGCCGTTCGTCCCGGCTGCATTAGCAGTCGTTAACAACCACCAATCCGCACTGGGCCCGCGTGGTGGTTTATGGCCCGTTCTCCCTATCCATCCATAGGGAAGGCCCCAGCAGTGGGGACATAAAAATGAGCTGATGATGATGATGATTAACAATGCTATGTTGTTACAAGTTAGAAAAAATCTACCTAGTCGCTGAAAGCTCGAGTGGGTATCGTTGTTGAAATCATGTGTTGTTCATCTGATAAAGCATGAGACGTTTAGAGGGTGATAACAATATTAACTTTTTTTATATAACTTACAAGTAAGCACTTGACCTTTGTCTCACATGATGTTAGTCTACTAATATTATAAAGCTGAAGAGTTTGTTTGTTTGTTTGTTTGGTTGAACGCGCTAATCTCAGGAACTACTGGTTCGATTTAAAAAAATATTTTTGTGTTGAATAGTCTATTTATTGAGGAAGGCTATAGGCTATAGATTGTTTGCTAATTAATGCGGGTGAAACCGCGGGGCACAGCTAGTTTATGATAACGTGGAATGTGGAAGCGCACTTCACCCGGAATCCTCAAATTCTGAGGCACTGGCTATCTTATCTCTAGCTGCCGGATCACAACAATGCTACAAACGTTGATGTTATGGCGACATATTTAGGTAAGATGGTGGTAGCTAGCCAGGCGGACAATCAAGCCTTACCACCAACCAAACCGAGTACACAAACAATTACCTCCCGCTTTCCCGGGACCTCGTGAGTCTAAGACCGGTGGTCTCAACCACTAGACCAAAGAAGCGGTTAACTTAACTAATGTAATGTTAATATTTTTCGTTCAGTCTAGTCCCGGGAAGACATTGGAGAAGAAAAGTAGCGTGGCCGATCTGGATGCATTGTCCGTGCCCGGCATCAACGTCAGCAGGAAGAGTATCGCTGATCCCACCAGCGTACAGCAAGCCATCAACTCCAGGTAAAGGAAAATGAACCTAACTGCCTACTTTTTAAGGTCAAAAATGATGCAGACAATTAATTCGTCGCCGAAGTTACTAAATCTTGTGTGTATTAGAGTTGATTGTCACTTTTCTCTATGTTTCAAATATACGTCAGCAGGAAAAGCATCACTGATTCCAGTGTCCAGTAAGCCATCAACTAGGTAAAGGAAAATGATCCTAATTGCATACTTTTGAATGTCGAAAATGATACAGACTACTACTCAGTAAGTCAAACTGAAAATCATCCTTATTTCGTGTATACTAGAGTTGATAGTCACGTGTCTGTGTTCGGCATCAACGTCAGCAGGAAGAGTATCGCTGATCCCACCAGTCACATCACACCAGTACATCTAGTCATCAAGTCTAAGTAAAGAAAAATTATCCTAACCGTCATACGGTTAAAGTTCAAAATAATTCGAATACAAAATTTACTAAAACTAGAAAACTTGCTGTTGCTAAAGCTATCTAGCTTTAGCAACAGCTATCTAGCTATAAACTTGAGGTAATAAATAAAAATTAACCTAAGTGAAATCAAAGTCAATCTTTTTTGTTCAAATAAACTTTAGAAAAGTGCTTTTGAATCGTCCAAACATACTTACTGTTTACATACTTTACTTTATTTGAATTATTACTTACTTACTGCTAACGTATTACGGGTCGAAAATTGCGTAGATTACTAATTCACACCTAAGCTTTTTCCTACGGTCCCATTAGCCTCTAACAAGCCGTTAACTCAAGGTAAATTATCGTAACTGCATACTCGTGCAGCCTAAATGTCTGAAATGGTCTAGGCTACTGATCCATCGCCGAAGTTACTAAATCTGTCAACGGGTAGAAACTGAAAACTATCCTTATTGTATGTATATTAGAGTTGATAGTAACTGGCCTGTGTCTAAAATCAAGGTCACTATGAGAGGCATTACTGGTAGGCTACTCTTGAACGCAAACTCAATCTTAATACAATTCCAATGCGATTAATATTTATCGATATTGGGTTAAGTTTCGCAATTTCGGAACGCCCCATCTCGATAATAATTTGTTCACTCAATTTCCACGCAATTTAATTCCAATGTAGCGCTATTATCGCTTTTAAGAGTGCCATTTTAATTTTTTAGATTTTTGATTGGAAATTGATGCAATTGGTGCAATTGTGTTTCAAGAGTAACCCTACTGATCCCACTAGCAGCAGCATCCAGCTAGCTATAAACTTGAGGTGCTTAAAAATGAACCTAAATATACGCTAGTTAAGGGCGAAAATTGCGCAGATTACTGTTCGTCGCTAAAGCTGATCCGTCATCAAGTAAAGACGGAAAGTATCCTTATTTCGAGTGCACTAGAGTTGATAGTTCTGTGTCTAAAATCCACCTTTAGAACGTTGATAAGTTAATGATGAGCTCCAACTTAGTCCTTATAACTTTCGCAGGGTAACAGACGCCGACGGCTCGCCCATCCGTCGCAAACTAGTCCGCAACCAGTCGGAAGGCTCGCCTAAGCCCTGCGAGGCGCTCTCTTCCGAGCTGAGGCGATTGGTGGAGGCTCCGACTAGGAAGCGGAACGAATACGGCGTTATAGGGGATACATCCTGTATGGGGGATCATAAGGTAAGGTTTTATACATATACATACATAGTACACACGCAATACATAGTATAATAAACACATAGGGTACTTTTAGAGGACCTTTTAAAAATGCAATTTATTTATATTTAATACATTGTATATTAAGGCGAAGGGTAAGGCACACTAGCGCCGCTAATGGATTTAATTTGATAACTGCTAAACTGGATTTTTTTTCAAACATTGCGGACCTTCCGACACTAGGCAAACATCTATTATTTAATAATTGTGCACCACTTTTAGGTTTGTTTTTGTATTCATTCGCTAACACCAGAAGTGGCCATTGTTTATGAATAAATGCGATAGCCCGTTTTGTGAATAAACCACGCAACAAAAATTTGTGCACAATTATTAAATAAATACTATAGATGCTTTCCTGTTGTCGGACGGTACGCAATGTTTAAAAAAAGATCCGGTCCGTTAGTAATTGTCAAATTATCAATTGGTGGTGCTAGGCGCCTTACCCTTCGCCTTAAATTAAGGAGCCCTCGTTACTAAACTTTCGTTCAAAAACTCTAAAAAAGTGGAAGTGGTTGCAAACCAGCTCTGCCTAAAACCTTTATCCCTTAAGCCCTGCCATATCACAATAGCCATAGACAGTTTTCCATCAGGCGGGCCTTAATCACATATTTTACATGTAAAACAATAGTATAATAACAAAATACAACCACTAATTAAATTTATTAAAAAAAGCAGTAAATGAGGAGCTCATTGACCCAATGGTAAACGTTCGTTCTGCGATTGCTGAAGTTAAGCAACTTTTACAAAGGCCGGTCATCGGATAGGTGACCTATTTGTTCCGGCTGCATCAATCCGCACGGGGCCCGCGTGCTAGTTTATTGCCGTGGTGTTTCCTTCCACAGGGAAAGTTCGCGCCCCAGTAGTGAGGACATTAAATAAGCTGTTGATGATGAATAATTAAATCTGTTTCTTTGCAGCCCGTCTACCTGCGCGTGATGCTGCAAAGCGACCGAGGTACCGTCCCCTCCCCGCACCCCCCCGCCCCCACCCCGCGCCTCGCCCGCCTCCCCACCGACCCCGACCTCTACACCAAACGCTCTATCCAAAACCCGAGCCACGACAAACTACCCGACGAAAGACTCAAACGTACCCGAACCGGCTCTTTAAACGAGAAAATATTCCGAATACCCCACGTCGAAATCACTAGCGCCGATTATTCCAGCATCGACGGCTGTATATTCGTTAACGAAATCGATAACACTCTCCTCTCTGTTAAGCCGTGCGTCGATCCTTACACGCCTGAAAGTATAGATTCTCACACGCCCGACGTAGACGCTTCCAGTACTGAGGAGATAACGGAAATTGTCGATTTGATTCCTAGTCAATTTGAAGCGAAATCGGTTAAGTTGCATAGGGATAGGAGTGTGTCTCCCACGCAGCTTAAGCACCGTTTGGACAAGCTGTTGAGTGATGATAAGTATTCAGAAGTGCCGGAGCTTCAGAGACTGGATAGTAGAGAGTCCTGTAAATCGGGGAGCAGTAGAAAGGGCGGGTTGTGTTGTTTAGTGCTGAAATGCTACGGTTTTTGTAGGCGGCGGGCGAGGAGAGTCGACTGCCGGTGTAGAGGCTTGAGCGACTGTTGCACCTCGTGAGCTTTACTGCCCGATTTTGTCTTTAAAAAGATGTAAAACTCCTTTGAAAAAGTTTTGGATTAGTAATTTTTGTTGACAACTTTTTTTGTAAAGTTTGTATTATTTAATGCGCATTCTAAATGCATACAACCTCTTTTTGACTAAGTTTTTTTTAAAGACAAAGTTTTTACTGCATTTTTAATACTGTACTTGTTTTTAGGTAGTCGTAGTATAACGTGACGTTATTCGACCGTTTTGAACGGTTTTTCAAAAAGAAATGGTAGTTCTACCATTGCTTCTGTAGTAGTGACTTATGGTTTTCTACCATAGTAGTAGTTTTTTCGCTGTCTCACTTATGCTAACTTTTTCAATGCAATTTTTTGTTTGACAAAATGTGAATGCCAGTAATTTGTGTTCATCTTCTAATCGGCCTTGACTACAATGTTTTTTAAAACGTTTATTTTTTATTATTTGTATTCTTAAATTTTTATTTGTTATTCTTTTTCAAACCATTGCGAAATGACGAGATTTTATTGGATTTTAAATTTATTTGTATTGTTTTGTTGTTAAGACTGTAAGTCTGCATGTATGTTGTATTACTCGTATTGTTTAAATGTTATGATCTTAAATGCATGGCGTTTAATATTTAATATTAATAGCTTATTTTTTCAATAAAAAGCTTTATTTTAACATACAGCAACGCCTGGAGCGTTCTGTTACTTCTCAGCATAAATTATATTATTGTAAAGTGAATGTTAATCGTGTTAATGTAATCGGAGAAAACTTTCTTGTTTTAGTCACAGCTTTACACCAAAATGAACGTTATTTCATAAGAGGTTAGGCTGGTTTTCGACTCATTAAAAATCTTTGGCGGTGTTTAACGAAGGCACACTTTGTCGTTATAGTCAAAACGTTCATATTGGTTAAACGCTTTGACAAATTTGAAAAATAATGCCGTATAGAGTCGGCAAACGACTGTTTTATTTATTAATTTGTTTTCCATATAAATTTTAGTGTAAATAAAATCGTATTATCATATTATAATTATTAAAATGAACAATGTTTGCGATCAAAAATATTACAGTATAATGATTAGTAGACCTTGCTGCATGTCTTCAAGTTATAAGTGTTAAGAAAAAACTAATTTAATTAGTTTTTTAGGCACAACGCAAGAAAACAGACATGCAATGGTTGTATTGTATTATACATACACATAAATAAATATTACAATACATGCGTTTTATGTGTAGTTCCTGATACACATGAGCTTGTTACTTATAAATAAATATGTAATAATAATATATTGTACGCGCGATATTATTGCAAACCAAAAGTTTTAAACAAATAGTGTTGAACTAATTTCCACAAGCGGTTTCTATCGTGCTCTCCACCATCTATCATTTTTCTCAATAAAGTCGCGTAAATTTTTATAAATATTTATCAATATAGCTTGCTTCTTTTTAAAAGACCACTCATGTAACATAACGAACAGTACAGTTGAATTTTCATTGCTTTACAATCTTATTCCAAATGCATACTCACAAGACCGATCAGAACTGACAGCTAAGGGTGTCTTGGCCACAGTGAGAGGAATATAGTTACCAGGTAGCAGCAATTATACAATGATGTCGTCCGAGTACAAAGAGAGTTTATTTACATAATGTAGCTTTTTAAATACTAATTTTATTCTACACACAATGATAACTACTAACTATTGAGCCATCTGTGTAAACTGCAGTGGTGCATTTTCTTGCAGTTCGTCTTAAGCGTAATTCGCTGGCCAAATGTTCAAAGGTCGTTTGAACAGGTTCAATATTTGATGGCAATAGCTTCTGCTTTTGCCTTCGAAAGTGTTAAATACTTGACGTATACAGGTAAAATTGCTAGGGCATCTGGCCAGCTGTCTGGTTCTTCAGAAGGTACTGATTCAAATACCGCTTGTGAAATATGTTACGATGATTCGTTTGTCAATGAACAAAAATTATGTATTTTTATCAAAATTTGAGGTTTTGAAATGAGAATTTAATATATAAAGGTGAATCGGACGGGGTGGGGGAAATAATATGTGCAATGATTTTAAACAAAATCAGTGGGTACAATGCAATTAGTTGTGTAGTAAAGTAAAAATATTTAATTTTTTTATTATGTTTCAAAGGTAAAAAATTAATTAATGATATTTTTTTTTGTATTTATACATACATATATAGGACGTGATGTTACTTCAACAACAAGTTACATTCCTACAGTAATGGTGACATTTGTAGACAGGAATAACCGTTAAGTGATGCCGGTTCCTTATTCCGTTCATTTAAAATATAATTATATAATATTATAATTTTCTATGTTGCATTTGACTTTAAATGACTGACACTCACTGTAATTTTATTTAGTGAATGAATTAAAAACAAAATTATAATTGGTTGACAGACACGACAGTAAATGAATACTCAGACAGAGCCCTCTCCCACGTTCGATAATCGGTGACCGATTTGTTAGTCGGTGAAAATGAAACGTTCGGCCCGATTATCAGTCCTACAAAAAGTCGGTCGTGAGCGTTAAGCTAGATCTCTTGCTCGCGCCGCTCAGAACGCACACTGCACCCCACCTGTACGCTTTCTCGCTCAGGCCTTTCCCTAAAATAGACCCTATTTCACCAACAACAGTGCAGTATTTTGTTTGTCGTGTACTGATCAATATTTATACCAAATGCTTATAATAATAATTATAATCTAGTCTAGTTCAAAAACTTGTAATGCTAACGTTTGCTATTTTTAATAATCTTATTTTACTTAAGTATAAGTAGTTTTCGTTGCACTAATAATTTAGAAAAAGGAGTTGTAGTAAAATAAACTTTATATTCATCCTATGATAGTTTATAAATAAACGGACAAATTGAATTCACAAAATCGAAGTAGGTTTAAAATGAATTTTGGTTCAGCACTATTAACTATTTCAACGCTAATGTCTGGAATATCAGATAACTCATTTTCAAGCCCAATCCCGCCAATAATAGATATATCTGTCAGATAGATAAATTGGGCAAGAAAATGAGTTGTCTTCGCGTAGGAAAGTTTTTTAATCTAAAAGAAATTTAATTTCACATGTAAAGTGCAATGCAATGCACAGAGTTCTAAATGCGAGTTTTAGACACTAAAAAGTGAAAACGTAGATTGAAATTTTTAACTTGCTTCGATTGTATTGATATACCCCCATGATACTGACTCTAGCAATAATCCATTTGTGTAGGGTGATTTTTAACAACATTATTATTGGCAAGCCTAGTTATTCCAAAGTGTGTAGATAATTATAATTTTCTCATGATCTGTGTGTATTTAAGATCTATGTTTTATACAGTGAATTAATATCGTTTGATATGATAATATAATTAGTTTACTGTGCGATTAACTGCAAGATCTTTTAAACAAATATTTATACATAACTCACTTGGCTTGCCTAATTCTTGTTGGCAAGTATTAAATGTAGCAAAATAGTTACTATTCTCATATGATTAATGTTGAAAATCATTTGATAACACCATCGTGCTGTGTCTTCTTTAAATGACAGTAGCGAAGTTATCATACCTTATTTAATTTTCAATAGGATTGAAAATTAAATTAAAGTTACACCAAACTGTTTTTAAGAATTAAAAGGTCGTGCAGTGAAAATCGATGTCAATGCACTTTATACTTTAATTACATATAGTTAAGACACATTGTTACTGTAAGGTGGTGCTAATACCGATATACATTCCGCACTGAGTGACCCATTGTTTCTGTTTTATTTTTTCCATCATTCGTAAGGTTCACCGAAACAGCTTGCGATTTACGCTTTCAGTTTCACGACATAAATAGTATCCTACGGTTTACTGTAATTATTACTCAATCTAATATGAAAATACCGTCAAACTATCTAGAAACGGATTGCAGAGTGCATACTGTTTACAATTAGGGTGAAAATCAAGTGTTGCTATAAAAAATAGGCAAAGGAAGCGACATTTTGCGTTACAGCCTGACTTACGAAATAAACGTGACCGTTTGTTACATAAAACTCGACTAAAGAATGAGGTGTTATTAAAAACACCTATTTAATAATAACCAGCACTGCTGCAGATATAGTGTCAAGCCAAAATACTGTAATTGGATTTTGCTTTACAACTTTTCGGTCGGAATTTTATTGTAAGCACAATAAAGGTTAGAAAGCAAAAAAAAAAAAAACAACTTTAGTTACAGTTTTTTAATTAACACAATAATGCAGAGTTGTAGAGGAACAAACTACGTTTTGAGTAAAATTCACTTTTGTTTTGTTTTATCATAAGAGTTCATTTTGTATGCACGCAAAAAGGCTCCCATCCAATTTGCTATCGTGATACGGTTCTGTGGCTTTTACTGGACCCTATGTGTAAAAGCAAGAAGTGTTAATTATATTATTTGTGGCTTTGCTTGTAAGTATTGTTTTCTTTCCTTTTTTATTTTTGCTTTTTTGCGTTTTTTGTAAGCACAGTAGTAGATTGCACAAGATTGTTTTTCGTGTTATTTTTAAATTTGTTTTTTTTTATATATTAATGTTTGTTATCTAATCAATCGACATTCAATTTAAATTTGGAATAGCAATAATTTTATTGTTAAATAACAATAAAATTATTAAAAAATAAATATTTTGTTTACAAATATCTATAATAATAACTTTGATATCAATGTTTTCACTACATTCCGATAAGTATCAGATAGACTATACAGAACTTTAGTCACTCATTCATATCGTGTGATGGGCAAGCATTGAGGGAGTCTAGGCAGAGTCCCACATAACCATCTGCTATCTGCGTCTCCCCGGGCTCAATGGTACGCCTTTTTTATATAGGAGAAAATGCGTTATGCATACCACTGCGCTCGGGGAGGCGCAAATGGTTATGTGGGACTCTCCACCGACTCCCTTAAGGGAAAGGAGGCTATCATCACCACATCATCATCATCATCTTAAGCCTATATTAGAAGGCGGGTATACCAACTATAAACTCTTGTACTTCCCCTCCTAGCCGCCAGGATAATCCGGGGCCTGCAGTGGTATGCTACTAAGCATACCACTCATTATCTCCTGTATAAAAGCAGGCAACATCTGACAAAGTATCTGACACTTATCAGAAAGTATGAATGCGATTCTTACAGTTATTTTTAGTTATCAAAAGAAAAAAAAATCCTTCATTACCTTTACTAAGCTATTGCTATGTTATTATAAAAATAGAAACAAAAAAAATTACTTATAGGTTTTTAAAAAAAAAAATTACAGTACTCTCTTTATAAAATATACTCCTTATTGTTCGCAGGCAACTTCCGTCAAGAGTTTCATACTGAAACGTCGCCGAAACACGCCAAGAAGGATGACAGCGACAGTCAGGCTGAGAACGCGACGGAATCGCCCAACTCCCGCTACATACACTTCAGTCTGGACAGCCCGTGCAGTTTATTTAAGGAAACGGATATTTAAAAGATTAATCCGTCATCTGCCGTAAATACAGACAGAATTTTGAGTGTCTTACAAATAAACAAAGAATAAGTTTCGAATAGTTATTCCGTGTTTTGTCTCTTTCACTCTAATTTGAAATGAAGTTTACATGACGGGAACAAAACACGGAATAACTATTCGCAGCTTATTTTTGTTAATTTCTAAGACCCTGATCGTTTGGCGGCGCTGATCAGCGCTCGCGCATATTGAAGGTTTAATATCGAATAGTAAAAAAAAATAGTATACATACAGTATAACACCTTAAAACAAAATATGGAGAGTCTATAATACCGTAACACCAAATTCCCACTGTAAGTATCGGTAAGTAACGTTATTTCTATAAAGGTAATTTGGCAGCAGTTACGCAGGTAATGTTATCTGAAAAAGTATCGTTACTTTTTTAAGAAGAAAAAAACAATTTGGGTGGGAAAAAAATGCCACTTATTTAGGTAACGATAACAAGCATACCTCTACCTTTTTTTAACGGTATCTTCGTATGACAGAAATATCGTTACCACGATTGAATAACAGTATTCAATGTCCTGGTATAACTGTAACCTCCTTTTGAGCAAAAGTTTTGCTTTTGTTTTAGAAGGCTCATCTATAAAATTAAAAACAATATTTTTAGATATTGCTGTAACTGCAAAGGCTATCAGCGGCCAACAATAAATATTTATCTACAAATAAAACCGATGATGTGGCAACTCTAAATGTGCACAAGTTTTCCCAAAAGCATTGATATTTATTATCATTAATAAAAATATTTTATTCCACGTTATCTCCGCTATTTCCCGTTCACGCGACATATGATTCAGATAATGCCAATGCAGACAGGCTTCATAAACAACAATGACTAATTTTTGTTACACTTTTCCTCTTAACTGGAACGGTTACGTATCAATATTCAACCTTATCACTAGGGAGTAGAGTTAAGTAATGAATGAACATAATAATAACGCTTACTACATTACGTTTGTACTTCATGTTTTTCGTGTGTATTTTTGTAGCTTTTAACTTAACCACAAATGTATGTACTTAACATTCCATAAATGTCTGTACACTAGTCAAATTCTATCTTATACATTAGTATGTATTTAACTAGATAATATTCTAAATCTACTATGCCATATCTCGTCGTATTTACGTGTTTATTTATAAATTAAGTCATAGATTAGGTAATAAGATGGAATATAAAAGGCTTTGTCAGACAGCTGGCGTTTTTTACAAGGCGTTTTAGGCGCGGTGCTGTCGGGGCTTGAGCGTAGCGCAATAGTCTCATCAGTCACCACTCTTACCGCTCGGTCAGGATGATTTTTCTGTTCATTTCATTCTTTCCGTTACCGTTGACTAAGCCCACCGTTGTGTAACGCGCAATGGACTAGAAAATCGCTTAACGCGTCGCTCGTACTAGTGACCAAGGTTTTACTGTTGGTGGGCCGCGCTACAGTTCTATAATTAGAGTCGCTACGATATCGTTGCGGTTTGCATTGCGAGAATTAGGGTACTAGCGTGGCGTATTGGCGTCGCTGGCGGCGATGCTATCGAGTTGGTGGCTAGTGACGAGTCATATATCTTTACAGTAATTAGCACGACAAAGAAACGCTGGCATTGCGCTACGCTAGCGTCGTGCTTCGCCGCGCTAGCTGTGTCACAAAGCCTTAATATTGAAGGAAAGCACCTATTGACCTGGGTGTCTAATGCAGTTTTATTATTTTCTTCGATCACGTACACGAAAACGAGGAGTCCCAATATAGCTATACCAATTATCGGTTTCGTTAACTTTATCGAATGAATAATAAAGCTCGCAACAGCCACACTATTTATAATGTCATGTTTAGCGATTGACTTTATAGTGGAGTAACGTTTTCCTATTGGGTTAATGTTATATTTGTATAATAAATTTAACCGCCACTGTAGTCTACGACCACCGGTCTCAGACCCCGAGATCCCGGGTTCGATGATTGGTTAAAAACCGTAGAGATATCTATACTAATATTATAAAGCTGAAGAGTTTGTTTGTTTGTTTGTTTGTTTGTTTGAACGCGCTAATCTCAGGAACTACTGGTTCGAATTGAAAAATTATTTTTGTGTTGAATAGTACATTTATTGAGGAAGGCTATAGGCTATATTACATCACGCTATGACTAATAGGAGTGGAACAGTCGCTAATTAACGCGGGTGAAACCGCAGGGCACAGCTAGTAAATAATAAATGAACGTTTTAACTGACGGCTACAAAACTTTACCTTTTTATTGTATTCGATTATGCACAGGGGAATCTCGATGACGCAGTGGTTAACACGCCCGGTCTACGATTGCTGATGTTGCGCAACTTCTACAAAGGCCCGTCATCGGATGAGTGACCAAAAATGTATAATCTCGAGCTCCTCCGTGTTTCGGAAGGAACGTGAAGCCGTTGGTCCCGACTGCATTAGCAGTCGTTAAAGACCACCAATCCGCACTGTGTTTTGCGGGGTTTGCGGCCCGTTCTCCATATTCATTAGCAATGGGGACATAAAATGAGCTGATGGTCACAATGATAGACAGAAATAGTTCGTGAAAATTATACTCATCGTAAGGATTTACCTGCTTAGCACTCTTATTTGCGCCTAAACATAATATATTATTGCTAGTCTACTTAAAATTGATAATAACATGATCCACAAGTTATTTAATAATTGCACTTATGTTGAATGTGAAACCTGGAACAATAATAGGTACTTATTATGACTAATATTCGCTAATTGCAAATATTTGGTGCTGTACACATGTGTACACACCACTTAGATTATTAACCGGAAGTTATTCGTATAATAATAACACAGGGTACAGATAATTTTCATTCTTTCAAATGAAACCACAGAATACGTATAAAACATAAATAATTACGTTTCAAGCAAGCAAGCGAGTTTCGGCAATTAGTACACTTTTTTATTTTTTATTTTGGACTTTATTAATAACGATTATGGCATTAAAGTTTCATTTCTTATACTTAAGACCTTGATGTACAGTCAGTGTCAAAAGTATGTAGCCATTTAATTGAATAGCGGCTTTAAATTGGTCAAACCCGAATTAATTGTTAAAACATCTAAACGCTTAGTAATGTAAGTCATAAACCGTTCGTTTATAGTTTATTATTGCTTGAATCAAAAATTAAGTTGGAGCTTGCTTGTGAAACGGGTAGTTTAGTAACTGAAATGACAAATTTGTTACTTTCAATTAACTGCCTCGATGTTTTTTTTATTCCTTTGCGGCTTCAATATGACGTTGTCTGTTTCTACGTTACTTTAAAAAAATCAACTGGTTTATACATTTCGGTTTAGCAGTTGTTTCATTTGATGCCAACTTTATCCAGTGTTTTAAAGATAACATGATTTAGAAGGTTAGATAATAAAAAAATGCTTATCGACTTCCGGTACTTGTATAACTCTTTTTTTATCTAATCAGTCAGTAAGATAAACCATTTGAATCTCATATTAAATGTTTGCACTTTTTACTAGTTCTTACTAAAATAGCTCTGGCAAAGAGTTATAAAATAACTTAAACGAAGCGGAAAGAAAGAATGACATGGATCTTATTTTTGCCATTCAATAGTTCCGGTCCACGCGTTCGTTCTTTTCACTTATACATTGTTTAGACATATTTATCTACGTGAGTGTACATCAATTTAACCTTTGGAAGTCTTAAATATTTGGGTGTCTAAAATTATATTACCGTTCGTTGTTATAATAATGATATTGTATTACTTAGTCAATATAAAAAGCATAATTATATTTCTATAATGCCATAATGATAGTGTCAATTTTATAGAACTATATTGTTACAAATGTTTTAGTGTTGTTCAGACGCCTGCACTTCAACTTATCCAAATCTGTCAAATTTCTTCAATACATTTTCAAAGATATACCATAAACCCAAGCGCGCACGGCGGCCAGGTCGCAGGGGCCAGGCCGCGGCCAATGAGATCATTGCGACCGAGACGTAACCTGCGACCCGTAGGCCACTGGCCGCGCCGCGACCAATAGGATTCGAAAGATTGTAGGATCATCGTGCGCCCAGTATGCGCGCACTGGCCGCGGGCGGGCAGACTTGTTATTTCTTTATAGTATTTAAATTACATCATAATGTCTTTTGACACGGAGTGGTTTATTTGCGAGCTCGAAACTAGAAAGGCATTGTGGGACATGTCGTACGACGACTATTTAAACCGAGACAAAAAAGGATATTGTGGGAGGAGATCACAGAAATATTTGCTAGTGAAAATGTCTGAAATAATCCTTTATAATGTCTTTCACGCAGTAATGGATGAATCCAGAATCTTTTCTTCTTGTTTTTCGCTTCTTACAAACTGACTTGAACTGACAATTTTGGGCGCAGTTGTAGCCGCATGCTTAGTCGCGCCACTTGCGGCCAGGTCGCAATGCTGGCCGCTGCGACCTGGCCGCCAGTGCGCGCTTAGCCTTAGTTATATATTTTTATTTGAAAATGTCTTCGTCCATATTTGTTTGATGCATACTAATTTTGTATGGGGAATTTAACGAGTTAATTTTAAAAATAATAATTTAAAAAACTGCTCTATAAATCGAAAATGTGAGACGGACCATTTGTAGTTAAGAAATCGGTGATTATGTCCACATATAATAAACGCCGCCACTTGTTTCATGATTTTTGCCCAACTTTAAATGATATTGTAAAAAAAACTATAGTATGTTATGAATTTATGGATCGGACTAATAGTAAACACGTTTCCTTTGATACTAAATATATATTTAGTTTATGTAATACGACAGTTTTTTCATTATATATAAACTTAACCGTGACTACAATTTTGACTTTTTTTAGTCGGCGGTTCAAAGCCTATTGAGGAAATTTGACAATAATAATTTGTTGTAGTCTCATGTGCAGGCGTGTGGATAAAGTAAGTTTAAAGAATATACCGGGTCGTCTGAATCTATTCAAATAAAATAGTTCCTGTAACCAAATAGTATTAAGTCGGATTATAAGAATGTGTTTATAAGACGGTTAAAACCGAAAAAAAAGAAAGTTTTTTGGATAGACTCGATATTTTGATCGTCAAAAGAATTTGTGGACTTCGTCCAATTTTTCCAACTAAGCTTTCATATATCTTGTAAATCTTCACCTATTATTAGCTACTTGTTTCAATATAAATGACAAGAAATATTCCAACAGTTTAATGTCGTTTTAATTACTTACTTGAGGTCCTATTTGTTTTTATATTGAAATCGCCACACGACATTCGGTCTCGTTAATGAAAAAGAATTTGTAAGGCATAATTATAACTCGTCTCGTTTGTTCTGAGGCGGCAAATGAGGACAAATGAAATTATGCCATTCAAATTCCCGTTGTCGTTAAGGCGCTGGCAACTGTGAAAAGCGCTTAATTAAACAACGCCAAGAAAATAAATGTAATAAAAGACTATGTATATTTGCAACTATGTTATTGTTTCCAGCAGATTTACGATCTCAATAGAGAAAAATGTAATTCACCCCTTAGTCTAAACAGTGTGGTTTTTTTTCATTGACTAAAGTAGGTAGGTAGGTAGGTAGGTAGGTAGGTAGGTAGGTAGGTAAAGTAGGTAGGTAGGTAAAGTAGTCGATGAAATTACAAATAAGTATAAGTAATTATACTTATTTGTAATACTCGTACTTATTAGAAGAACGCTAAAGTTTTATTTTTAATACAACATCTGGATTTTATACTCTAGCGTTTTTCGAATTTACTGACTTGAATCCGGTGGATTACGCACTCTTTGCATCCCTTTTGCTTGTATGCAGATCGACAGTGAGCGCTGTTTCATGGTTTTCAAAGCCTTAACTTGATCATATGTCAAACAAAACTCGCTCTAGCACATAGGAGTCAGTGTCCTTATATAATTCGTTTAAGTTTTAAGTTTAAAAAAATAGATTTCCACGGTACCTGTTATTAACAAAACATTAAATAATATTAGTTAGAAATACAGTATTTACTTGACTGTTTTTAGTGTAGTTCAATCTTGTCGTTATAATATACTGTAAAAGTGTAAACCAATAAAATGTATGATTATCGTTATTCATAATATTAACGAAAATTTTGTTGCGAACTAATTTCAATTTGAAAAAGTGTTAACATAAATTCCACGGGCTGCATTCGACATTGAATAAGGTTTCTTTGCCTTACAAAGTAACATTAATGTCATGTTATTGCACTATATGTGTTCTGTGGACTACCTTTAAGCTATCATGGTCCAACATTCCGAAACTTATCAACACTAATACTCTTACTTTGAAAGCCAAAAAGCCATATTCAATGTCGGTGCGAGTTCGAATTCCGCTCATGGTAATTCTTTCAACACTATTTTCAAATCATTAATAATGTTTGATAAACCAACACCTTGTCAACAACGATTGACTGTACCGTGTTGTATCGCTGAGCACTTTAATACTATATGTTATCTATTGTAATATGATTGTAATCAAGAGGAAGTGTCAAACAAAGCTATAAGATATGTTTCAAGCATTCAGTGTCTGTATTACATTTTAGTACTAAATTCACTTCCACTTTGTTATCACAAAGATAAGTGAAATATGCTGTTATACTTCGCTTTTGTTTTAAATATTCTGAGTCATATAAGTCTGGAGGTATAATAAGTTTGACAGTAGGCCTTAAATTAACGTTTTTAACCCTTTCAAGGAAGAGCTCGATGGCGAAGTGGATAACGCGGCCGGTCTGCGAGCGGTTAAGCAACTTTCGCAAAGGCCGGTCGTCGGATGGGTGACCAAAAATATATTATCTCGAGCTCCTCCGTGCTTCGGAAGGCACGTGGTCCCGGCTGCAATAGCAGTCGTTAACAACCACCAATCCGCACTGCGCCCGCGTGTTTCGACCTGTTCTCCCTATCCATCCATAGGCTGACGATGATGAACCCTTTCACCTTCAACTTTCAAAGTTTGAAATATCTGTCAGCAAATGTTCGTGTCCAATCCCGCCAATAACAGACATATCTGTCAGATAGATAGATTGGACGCGTAAATAAAGTGTTCGATATAATATTAACAGACTTTGCGTTGAAAGGTTGGAAAGTTTACACGGTTGCACCGATTAGAACTTGTTAGTATTTTTTTTATGAATTCAGTATCTATATATTATTAAAGAGATAAAAAGTTTAACAATTGAGAATTTATTAATCTTATTAAAAAAGCCGTCAGCTAAATAGAATAGTTACATTGCGCATTGTTTACACATTCCATTTTAAGTATCTGGAATTAATTGTTTATTGTTTTATGTCATTGCTTTTAGGTCTAATAAAAAACATTGTATTGCATTCGACACTATTAGATAATTCATTAATTATTTATTTGTTTAACATTTAAAATGGCACTGTTTAAATATTTTCCGTATTCTTTGCAGCCATACTACTTATTTATAAAGTTGTTATACTTGGGTAGCTCTACCGTTTTCATAAAGTATAGAATGTCATAACGGTTAACTCTGTTATTTAACTGATTTTTAACGTTTATTTCGAAATGATATCACGTCATAAACATGATAGTGTAGTTACTAGTAGATAGTTTACGATGTTTACAGTATATTATATTATATTATTATCTTGTCATATGTCATATTAAGTATTCGCACGGTAAATGCAATGAATTACCTACCTAATCTATTATAAATATATTAGGTATATAATACTTAATCAATCACCCATCCGCACTGGCCTGGCCGCGTGGTGGTTTCCCCTTGGTTCTCGCTATCCATCCATAGGGAAGGCTCGTGCGTTTTTTTTGAAGTGAAAACTTCTTTAGCGGCGTTGTGCACTTTTTTTGGAATGGGTAAAAAATGTTAAACTCGCGTCAGAACACGTGACTGTCAGGACACGTGACCTGATCGAAACTTCGTAAGACGGATGGAGAGTAGAGGAATGGGTAAAAAATGTTAAACTCGCGTCAGGACACGTAACCTAATCGAAAATTCGTAAGACGGATGGAGAGTAGACAGCTGGCGCGGCGTAATATAAATTTTTAATATAACTTAATATAACTTTTTAATGTAATATAAATTGTCATGTTTGTGTACGATAGCCCAATAAATAAATATTGTATTCTACCACATAAATGAGAGTACTTTTATACTGATAATTAAAGCAATTCGTGCAAAATTATTCCCTAACCATTCCAAAATATCAAAAATGCACAACGTTAATATTCAAGTTTTCACTTCTGCCGGCACTCCCAGAGTGCAACCCGTCGTTTTTTTTGAGAGAGATTGCTGATTGCCTCAGTCGGCATTTTCAACTTCACCAGGCTTGTTTGGGGGCGGCGAGGAACGTAAAGGGTCCCTCAAGCCGTGTGAAACGAATCACCTTCGGAGGTTTTCTAGAGGGAACGGCATCGCGCACTAGTGCGCGTCCCCGTGCCCTACTAGATTCTCCGAAGGGTTCGGATCGGATCGGGGCTCGTGCGTGCCCCAGCAGTGGGGACATAATATAATGAGCTGATGTGATTATGATGATATAATATTTGCTATGTTTTGAAGTCAATATCCGTAGTTTAAATGTACGTTCTTATTTGTGGTTTTGTTTATTGATCTTGCGAAATTACATTTTGTTTAGTGCAAGTTTTATTCGCTATTCGATAACGAATACGTAAGTACGAGTATAACATTGAAGCAGTGCGTAGTGATAAACGAGGAGAGTTAATATCTTGCCATACAAGTTCTCGTTTTCGTTAACGTGATCGGATGGCAAGTAAACCTCGCACTCAGTTTTTTCGTAACATTGCATTAACCGTACGAGCGCACGTTTATTTATGTATTTTTAGATGTGAACCTGTTTATATACTCTTAGATAAGCTATAATAAATTCTATTGTCGTATCTCTGTCTCTAGTCATTTTCTGTGTATTGTGGTTGGTGTAAAAAATTATTAAAATATTACCAGAATACTTTTTGTTTTTTTTTTAGATAAAGTAGAGATTCCACTTTCCACGAAATGTATCTGTAAACGTAGTGTAGGACGTCCTCAGACTAGGAGGAGCGACGATCTTCGCAAGGCGACTGGCAAAAGCTGGATGAGAGTAGCCGCGGAGCGCCCTAGTCCAGCAGTGGACAGTATAGACTGATAATGGTGATGATGACGAACGAAGCGTTTTGTGTCCACTGATTCTCCGATTTTTAACTTGCAGCGCTATTCTCTAAGCAAAACAACGTCGAACTCGACGTTGAACTCGCTCATAACTTGCAAACGAATTTCAACCTAATTTTAAATAGTAATAATAATAATAATTTATGTATGAGAGAAAATAAATAAAGAAAATAGTAATAATAATAAATCTTTATTTCAGGCAACAAACAATGTAACAGATGGTAAAAAATACACAGCGGCCCATATAATTAAATACCTTACAGACTAACATACATACAAAATGAAAAAACAATTTTTTGTTAATATAAAATAACTTAATAACTATGTTAGTATTATTTGATAGGCATCTACTGTGCCAATTTGGTAGCAACAGGCAACTTTCCATGGAAGCGCCTGTAGACTACACCCTTCGGCCAGAAGTCCTCCTTCATGAAGATGTCCAGCTTTGATGTCGGGACTCGCACCACAAACGCTTTGAAGCTCGTATTATGTCGTGACTCCAGCGGTTGAATCCTCAAATTAGAGTTAAAAGCGAGAATAAAGTCTACATTCGTTTGCAAGTTATGAGCGAGTTCAATATCGAGGTCGACGCTGTTTTGCTTAGAGAATAGCACAGCTGTACCAGCGGCAGCGATGCCAGCCAGCGGCTTATGTGAGTATAGTAACCGCTCCATCTTTCCGTTACCACATGAACAACCTCTCACGGAGACCTAATCACGTAACAGCTACGCTAGGCAGGGCCGGATCTACCATATGGCTTTTTGGGCTTCAGCCTAGGGCCCCATGGATTCAAGGGGCCCTCAGCTAAGTCAAGTCAAAACATATTTATTATGTCATGTAGTCTATGGTATTTAAGGAAATCCTGGCGTCACTAGGACTGGTTTGGGATGGTCCGAGATTTCGTGTCTGTGAGAAGGTCTATGTGCGTGTTGCTCCAGCGCGGTATATATAAAGCTTGCCCTCTGCAGTCTCCTTCTTGTGTGTTCTTATAGAGTAGGCGAGGAGCCAAGACTCTAAAAACTCCCTTATATAACAGCGAAATGTAGTGAGTATTCAAGAGTTCTGGCTCGATAGATAACGCTAATATTCCTCATGCTAATTGTTCCTCGCTAACGACACCTTGGTCTTAATCACCTTTCCTGGTGACATTTCATTATGTAATCGATTGTATAAAGTCGTCTCGAGCAACGCTATTCGTTTTTTTTTTAGATTTGGTCGATCCCCGAGACTACAATTTCGAACTACTTTTCGACGCGATGATTCAGTGGTTCAGAACCCACGAATCCCTACTACGCAGTATTAAAACTCACTGTCGAAAAATATTTCTGGCGGAACGAGTTTTCTACGTGTGCGTCAGCACAGCTGGGCCACAGTGGTCCCGGGTTCGATCCCCGGTCGGATCAATTTAGAAATTATTGTTTTTCTAAATTGTCTCGGGTCTGGGTGTTTTCTATGTATAATAAGTATGTATTTAAGTATATTAAGTATGTTTATCCGTTGTCTAGTAACCATTTAACGAGTTTCATAACGAAGCTTCTCTTGGGCTAGATAATTGGTGTCAGTGTAGGAAAATATTTATTTATTTTATTTATTTTTATACATACATACATACAAAAATACAAAGGTTTCTTCTTTAAAATATTAGTATAGATCAGATTCAAAACTTAAAAAGTATTTGTAGCGTAAGTTCAGTAGTGACAGTTAATCTTCACATACAATATATATGCTGGTGCGAAACATTTCAGGTATGTCCCGATATACACTGCGAGCACTAGGTGTGACGTCAATTTAATACCTATACTGCGAAGCCGTTCCTTTATAATTAGCTATACTGGTAATTAGGTATACTGGTCATTTCTGGTGGGTTACTCTTGAAACACAATTGCAATAATCAATTACCAATCCCAAATCTAAAAAAATCAAATGGCTTTCTTAAAAGCGATAATAGCGCTACATTGCAATTAAATTGCGTGGACATTGAGTGAACAAATTATTATCGAGATGGGGCGTTCCGAAATTGCGAAACTTATCCCAATATCGATACATATTAATCGCATTGAGATTGAGTTTGCGTCAAGAGTAGCCTACCAGGTAGGCACAATTTAATTCCAATGTAGCGCTATTATCGCTTTTAAGAGTGCCATTTGAATTTTTTAGATTTGGGATTGGAAATTGATTATTGCAATTGTGTTTCAAGAGTAACCCACCTGGACGCTATTGATCACGTGATCAAAGCACTGAGAGCACCTTACCTCGAAAATGGCAGTCCTTACAGTACAAAAATGGCGACTATTTATGACATCTTATACTTCCCTAGGATACTGCGGCAGTATACTGTCAGTCCATAACGGAACAAATTTCTCACCAATCTCTCATCAGTAAGAGCACTGGACAGTGCTCGCAGTGTATGTCTATATTGGACTTCATCATTAAATATAGGGATCAACATCTGATTTTTTCATCAACAACAATTGAATTCAAACCACATGCCTCCTAGCGGACATCCCGTAAAATTTTAATATGAAATTTTAATAAAAATCTTTTTTTTTTTTGGCGACAAAAATTGTGTCGGTATTTGGGCACATTGGTGTTACTACCTTATATATAAAATAATAAATGATTTATACATCTCCATTCTCCACTAAACGGTAGGTACCACTTTACACTAACAAACAAATTCATATTCGCAACTCAGTTGTAACAACAGTCCCAGCAATCTGCGTCACAGCAACCTTCCGAGCAGTCGCAGCAGCCATCACAACAACCTTCTTCGCCACAACAGCCGTTGTCCCAACAGCTGTCATCACCACAACAGCCTTCATTCCAACAGCTGTCATCACCATAACAGCCCTCATTCCAACAGCTGTCATCACCGCAACAATTCCTCTGCCAACATCCCTCGTCGCTGCAACACCCGTCGTCCGAATAACAGTTGCAACACACTAAACACCCGCCCTTGCCACAATCCTCTTTGAGACCTCTGTATAATACCATACTGTTCTGGCATATGAGAGCTATTTGCGTGAAAACCCCTCTTAGAGTATCTGCGAACCCCGTTGCTGTTTCTTTTTCTGCCCCCTCCTCTTTTTTCTTATCTGTGGCAGCATTCTCTTCGTCTGCCCCCTCATCTTCTTTCTTATCTGTGCGGGCGGGCACTGCTCTGTCGTTTGTTTCGGTTGAAGTCGGGTTTGGATGGGTATCATGTTTGCTGGTTGATGAATTAGGTTGTGTAGTAATAACTTTGTCGCCCTCTGCTTTGTCTTTTGTTTCGTTTGGCGTCGGTTCTGGATCAGTATCATGATTGCCGTTTGATGAATGCGGTTGAGAAATAATAACTTTGTCTTTGTGCAAGTTTTTATGCGAATGCTTAGCACTCATTGCAAATCAATATGAAATGAGTAACACTGTTTATTTGTAGTCCGTTTTTATGTGGTTTTTATTATTATATTAAATAGATTTCAGTAGCACTACCATGACACCTGACTGGGAATTATCCATACCAATCAATGTTTAAATGTTGAATATTGCTTAATTATATTATACACTAGGTATGTGGTATTTTTTATTACGTCCTTATCAGCTTTAATGATTTAGTTAGCTGTACCTACCTACACGTTTCGCAGCATGTAGCGAATTTGAGAGGGGTTTTATCTAGGATTCCTTAGGAATTTATATAATGAAAATAAGGTAGTTTTATTTTGAGAGGTTGCCGATTGCCACTGGGCATTTTCTGCTTCACCGGACTTTTTTGGGGGCGGCGAGAACCTTAAAGGGTTTCTCAAGCCGTATGATACGAAGCACCGTCAGAGGTTTTCTAAGGAAACGGCATTCATGCACTACGCACTAGCTAGTGCGTGCCCCGTGCCCTACTAGATTCTCCGAGGGGTTCGGATCGGAGAGAGAGATCACGCGACACGCACTAGATTATAGGTAGTATGAGAACACCTACCTATTATAGGTACCTACCGTTTTTTTCCACGACTTTCGCGTTTGAACTTCACCACACAAATTCTCGTATACGCTCGTGGTCAAAAGACATATGCCGAACCATGGCCAAACCCCTTGGAGTCTAGAAGGGAACGAGGACACGCAGTAGTGCGTAATGCCATTCCCTCTAGAAAACCTCTGACGGTGTTTCGTTTCACACGGCTTAAGGTAACCTTTAAGTTTCTCGCCGCCCCCAAAAAGTCCGGTGATGCTGAAAATGCCGCCTGAAGCAGACAATCTCTACAAAATAAAAAGAATGGCATAAAAACCGGCGCATAGATGTTTCATGGCATCCTCGCTCGCTTTGGACCTTGGTATCATACTCTACATTGACATATAACTGTCGTAACAACGCCGCTAATAAGCGTTTGATTTTTATGATGACTTAGAAGTCATGGTGGTAGCGAGGCGGACTAACAAGCCTTGTACAAACATTACCCCATCTGGGAATCGAAACCGGAACCTCTGCGTCGGTGACCGATGGTTTAACCACTAGGCCACAGATATTGTTTATTACTTTATACTTACTTTTATACTGTGCCCTAACCAATGGTTTTTACAATATGTTTTAGTAGTAGGTATGTAGGCACAGATAAGTAATATAGTTACTACGGTGTAGGTAGAAAACAGAGGTGAATTATTGACTATGTTAGGTATTAATAGGGTTTTTAGTGTGGTGACGCGTTGATTTTTTTCAACAGGAAATTAATTATAATGCACACAATACTAGGTCACAAAACGCGTCAAGATAAGTCATGTGTATTTTGAAACAATGAGTTAGGATGGTATTAAATTCGCCTGATCCCCAACCCGCATTTCACGAGCTTAAATGACTTGTTTGTAATGTTGGAGGCCTATGCTAGAAGTGCGACAGTATTAAGGCTATTAGGTGTGTAGTGGCACCCCCACTAAATCTATTTAAGCATGCCCAAGTTATGACAGTAAGACAACTATTTATCATGCAAGTTACTATTATACTATTATTTTTCTTTTACATTATTATCTAAGTTGTATTGTTAGACGTACGTAGTTATAGCTCGGGCGGGGATCCTGGATACCTGAAATCCAGGTTTATCCTATCTTGGGCTCTAGTCCTCCCAAATATTATATTATATAGAAAATAAAGAAAATTTTATTTATTATTATTTATTTATAGTTTTCGTGACTTTAAGCCCAGTGTTCAACCGTTTTCGTCACCAAAAAAACGTAAATTTTCTACAGGATGACGAGGTAGGATGCAGGTGGTATGTAGGTACTTATTCAATTGTCGCTAAAGGATAAGTTGCTAATCCCTATTCTAATGATTATAGGGGGGAAAATGTCGATCATAGCGGTTCCTATCGGACACTGGTGCCACTAGTTATAACTACTAGTTATATACAATACAGTTGTACAATATATTGTAAACTAGCTGAACCGGCGGACTTCGTATCGCATTTCTTTTTTTCTTTTTTTTAAATAATTATTGCCTATGTTACTCAGCGCTAATGTAGCATTCTAATGGTGAAAGAATTTTTTAAATCGGTCCAGTAGCTTTTGAGTTTATTCGTTGCAAACATACATTCATACAAAAATACAAAGGTTTCCTCTTTATAATATTAGTATAGATAAATAAATAGTAGTCCCCTTATGTATAGTAGGAATAGCGCCCCTCTCGCATCCGGGAGGTACGGCACCTTCAGTGGTCAAAAGGTTGGAGGGCCCCAATGGGCCGCCGCGCGGACCGCGAATGGCTTCCGGGTTCTTGTGATTCCGCTAATGCGGTTGACGGATGTAACTGGGTTTTAGTGGGTCGGGCAGACCACCGCTCATCCCCACACACCTCCCGGCGCTTGCAACAGCCCGGTCAAGACGGTCTGAGAGCAGATTACCCTGGGTTAAAAAAAGTGTGTTGTGTTACGTCAGTAGTCTAGCAGAGGCAAACTCGTACTAGGCACTAGGATAATGTAAAGCCGCACTCGGCACTCAAGCTGCTGTACAACGCGAGAGCGCTGTTTTGGCTGGCACTTTGCTGCAGCGCTTCAGGGTTGCCTTGTGAGGTTGATTTAACTATTCGATAATTAACGAATACAAGAATTTTTATGGCTAAGTAGTCTCGTTTGGCCTGTTTTATTTTTTTTCTCCTTGTCGATGGCTTCGTGCTATTAGCACATTTAGCCTGTGTCAAAGTAATTTTCTTACAAGTTATATGATGATAGATAGTAGAAATTAGAAGTGGGAAATTATATAGGTCCCCCCCCCCCCAACCCCTTCAGTATCTCCGTAAAGATGTGGGGCTTTAGGTACTATGGTCTCACGCGGACATCTTGGGAGATCTTAAAAAGTGACATTGAACTTTTTTGTTTCATTTGCCAACACCCATGCACGTTCACGATCCACCACTAATTATATCACATTAATAAGTATTCAACATGAACACAAAAACAAAACCGCAGACGTGACTCTTCACTTTCCCGCTAAGAATTCCGGTGCTTTAATGCTATATAGGTCGTACTTTGTTTTGTTAAGCCCTCTCTATGTTACTCTCTTCCTTTCCTCACAAGGGAGACCCACTTAGAACTCCAACTTCTACTATCCCTACTAACGAGCCGCCCCAGAGGGGACCCAGCCCGCCATTATGTAGCCTGTACTGGGTTTCTTTTGAATGGAGACAGAAGAAAAATCCCAATATTATAAATAAATATTTATTATAATAATATTGTATTTCAAAATTATTAAATAACATAGTAACATAAAATCATATATTCGGCAAAAAAACAGGCTAACAGAAGAATATATGTAGGTGGTATAAAACAACGCACTTTCGGTGCAACAAAGTCACAACAGCTCATTTTAAAATTTTACAGGACAGGACTTTTAAGATTTTTTCGCATAAATTTTCTTATTACTGGAATAGAATAGAATAAAACTTTATTGCATTACTGTTACATACTGGATCATTACATGGAGTTAAAATCTTTATACAATTTATTGTTTATCGTTTTTGCTCCTGTTTCTTCTGTTTCCCCAAATAAAGACAGGGTTTCCAGGGTTTGCAATTATCAATACACCAATAAGTCACAGATAGCTATCTGCGACTTTGTTGCACCGAAAGTGCGACATGTAAATATAATTTAAACTTAATTTATTATTTTACTTTATATTATTAATGATCGAGAATGCTTAGTAGTTATTTAAGTACCTACCTAACTTTATACAATCTCAATCTATCAAAACAATTTGAGCTTAACAGTATTTATACTATGTATTGATAACAGGTAAATAAATGTTTCAAAAAAGTAGGTATATAAACTAGCACAGCAATATAAATAACGACATGATCTTTGCATGGAATTAATAGCATTAGCCTTATGTCATTGCCCGTAGTATTATTATACTTTATGCTTAAACCTACCTTAAAAGGTTAGCAAAATAGGTAAATAGGTATACCTAGTTATTTAATTTTTAAACAGTTATAAAAGTCATGAATTTTATTATAATGAGCAGGTATTTTATTAATTCATTTATTAAGGAGTCATGCAGTGTAAGAATTAATACATTAAAATCAATACAATATACCAAATTAATAATTCCGATGCATATACTTTTGCGACTAGAGATGAAAACTGCCAGAAAAGTTTGTTTATTACACATCACTTAAAACATCCTCAGGAATACAGTCCCACTGAGGTTGCGAATTAGCAAATGCAACTATGTTCTTGAGGACCGTCAACATGCTTGTCCAGATGTATAATTTCAATTCAAAGGTTCAATTTACACCGAAGTGGAAGCGGTCGGCAGCGCCACGGCCGGCCGTCAGTTTTACTGTCAAATAATTTAAAGTTTTTTGTCTACTAGATAACGCATAGTATCGCTTGAAGGCAGTAGCCCCGCTATATATAGGGTGCTTTTCGGCTAGCGGCGGCGGCCGGGGCGCCGCAAGCGGCCCCGCGTCCAACCCGACTATACGGGACAAAACAACTTACGGGATGACTCATAGGCGATACTATGCATTATTTAATAGTCATAAAGCTTAAAATGATATGACAATGAAACTGCGGCGACAACTCATTTCAGTGTGAATTGATCACTATAGTGATTTATGAGAGGAAATTCGCTATTAACAGCTACTTTGTAATATAGTTTAAGCTTAAAGTAGCAAAGCAGTTTCAAAGTAAAATAACCATTCTTGAAAAATATCTTCCTAATTTCATTAACATCTAGAAAATTTCATCCCTATTTGTGTCTCAACTTTGCATTGGAATTGGCTTTGTTAATTTACTTACTACTAGTTCATTATTACTTAATAGGTTAATAATAGTTTCTGTCAAAATACTTTTGTATTATTACCACATCATTTTAAATGCACTTAAATTACAGCACTGCATGGTGACAATATAAGTTGTATATATTTCTTATCATAAGATACATTGGAAGCTCTTTACTTGAGGCATTTAACCCACATTACGGATATCCCTTTTTTCAAAGGATCTTTGTCATTTTTCGTATATTGTCTAATTATGGCTTCAAATTAAAAAAATAAATTTCTTAAATGATCCGTATATCAAACATTAGTAACATCTGGGTTAAACTTAAGCTAATCAAACATTAGGGTGACTGTGTCAACTATTTTCACATCTGCTGCTCCACAGTTTTAAACTTGTCCTGATCAAAGAGTTGTAAAGCAAACATCATATAAAGGTGCTGTTCTTTGGAACAGCAGCTACTTTAGCATTACTTCAGTCCTCTTTCGCCACAATATACTCTGCACCAAAACAGGGGGTTTGCATTGCATTTAACTCTTTTTTAACTGAAACAATTACAATCACAACTATCGCAATCACCACAATTGCAGCCTCCACAGTCGCAGTCACCACAGTTACAATCCCCACAGTCCCCACAATTGCAACAGTCGTCGCAGCTACCATCTCCACAGCAACCATGGTTTCCATTGTCAACAGTAGGACTGGCATCGTCACCACAGCCACAGCACCCACTGCAACATCCGTCGCAATCGATGATAGCTTCAGTACGATGACCACAACTGACTAAACAGTTTGAGATCATTCGACAACAAAAATATTCATAAAGACAATCGTCTGGCTCTAAATAGAAACAGCAAGTGTCACCACTCCTGTTCTGGTTTTTTTCTTCATTACTATGAATTGAACTTGTATCTAGACCGGTAACAACTGAATTGTACTCAGTGTTAAAAGTCGGTTGGGATGTTATAGCGTCGTCAGTCATTTTCCTTATAGCTATTCTAAGTCTGACCAAGAATTCGCGATATACATAAATTACACGTAAGCCAAAATTTGATGATTTAAGGTTTCGATCGAGTACTTTTTGAAGTTTTTGAGTTGATTTGTTTTGAGCAATTTTTTAAATTAATTTGGCACACTGTTATTTGTCGAATCGATAAACAACCATTTAATTAAAGTATACACGAATAACTAACACTATAAAAAAAAAACTAAAATTGGCACAAGCAGCCTTTGGCAAAGAGAATTTAACACTACGTTTAGCCTTTGGCACAAAACTTTATTTCTGTTTGACAGATTGAGAAGTTTGTTTATACCTACATAGTCTTTTTTTTCCTTTAGTTGATGGCTTTGTGCGATTAGCACATTTAGCCAGTGTCAAAGTATTTTTTCTTACAAGTAATGCAAATATAAATAAACAATATTTCCATCTTGTATGATGATGATAAATGATAATAGAAATGAGAAGTGAGAAATGATATATAAACAGTCAGTATTCTGTCAGACCACAAACTATAAAAGGGCTCACACAAAACTTTTTAAGAAAATAGCGCCATCGTTATTTATTTATTTATTTATATTTGTGCAACATTTATTACAAGGCGGACCTAATACCTGAGGCATTCTCTACCAGCCAACCTTAGGGTGGTGCAGAATGACATTGGTATTGGTATTGGTATAATGTTTACGTATATTTAAGTCAAAAACTAAACATAGGGATACTTTTTATAGTAAATAACTACATAGCGCTGCACAAATTACAGAGGAAACTTTTTGAAATGTCTAAAAATTTTTACCCATATAATATTAATATTATTTACCATTTTGTCATTCCGCTAGAAAATCCTTTAGCCGATAGACTACCAATTTCTCAGTTTTATAACCTCATCCCAATCCACTAGATATGACGGGAAATCCGTCAAGTTGGCAACAATGTGTAGCTTTCATTCAGACACAAGCAGTGTTATTATTACTATTTAGTATCTGCACACCGTGCGGAGTTACAATAATAGATAATATTACCGAATATTATCTATTATTGTAACTCCCTATCTTTGAAATAAATGCCTACAGCCGCGCGACGTAAACACGCCCACCTACAGTATTTTATTGTGTTCGTTAAGCTAGCGTACATATGGTCGATTTCACGTTTTTTGTTAAGCCATCTTTTAGAGCGTTATTAGAGCGTTATTAGTGCAAACACAAAATAATTTGTGCCTCTTTAGTTTAAGAAATAAAGACCATTTTTAGTGTGTACGCTGCCATCACGATCAAGCTGACGTACACGTGATCATTCTCGAAAACTACTTATATTATAGCAACGAAATTTACACACACATTTAGTGCCTAATTAGTGCCCCCACTATGCAAAATTTCATAAGGATTGCTCTTAAAGGAACGGAGATATTGAACAAGACTTGTGAATGACAATTCGAGCTGGCGTCTATATAGCGTACCCATATTAGTGCTTCATCATCATCATCATCTCAGCCAAAAGACGTCCACTGCTGGACAAAAAGAAAGAAAGAAAAAAAAAGACAGAAAGCGAACTTCTCTTTTTATGATTGCTTTATGTTGTTTTAGAGCGTGAAATTTTGACTCTGTCAGTAGAAATAGTTTATGTGTATTCGCAGTGGAACTATGTAAAAAAAATATATAAAGTTCTAGGAACAACTGTGTGGTCATACAGTCGCACACAAAAGTAATATTAGTGACATATCATATTACATAGAATTAGAGAGATATCGTAACTTTTTTAAAAGTAAGTTTATTGGTTTAGCCGATTAGCAGTTCTTTTGAATACAACTCTTAAGTCTGCTAGTTATACTGTGATGTAACTCTAGCGCTAAAGTCTACATATTTTATAATTCCAATATTGTTGAATTGAGTAGAATGAATATAAATGAACGTGTAAAACGTGTAAAACAGTTAAGTGCTCGTATACGTGCATGAGTGCGAGTCAAATCATTATTTATTATTTATTATCAAACAATCTAAATATTGTAATAAAATATATATAACTCCGTTCCTTTAAGAGCAATCCTTATGAAATTAGTCTCTAAATGTGTGTGTAAATTTCGTTGCTATAATATAAGTAATTTTCGAGAACGATCACGTGTACGCCAGCTTGATCTTGATGGCAGCATACACACTAAAAAAGGTCTTTATTTCTTAAACTAAAGAGGCACTAATTATTTTGTGTTTGCACTAATTACGCTCTAAAAGATGGCTTAACAAGAAACGTGAAATCGACCATGTGTACGCCAGCTTAACGGACACATTTTATTTACATTTACCTACTTTGAGTTGTATAATTTGTGATTGTAAATATATTTTTTTTTATTTAAACAAATAAAATAAGTTGTGAATGAAATAGGAAGTGTTCAATAAAAATGCATGTTGTTTTTTGATAAGTAGATTTAATTTAAAAACCCTGCTTATAATTATGTATGATTTAAGACTTAATAACAAATCAGTCTTATAAATTTGCGACCGAAAAATATTTGCACCTCGACTGAGCCGTACAAAATGCTTTATTAATTAATGTAATAGTATAAAAATCCGCATTCGAATATAAAGCTTAATTAAAAATTGTTTTTGGAAACATGGACAAGGAAGAGAAAAAGGTTTACTTGGTTATAGATTATTGTAAAGTAGCTGCAGATATAATGAAATGCCGCCCGGATTGCGAAAGACCCAGGTTCGATTCCTGGCTGGGTCTTACGGTCACATTTGCCATATATTGTTATTAGTATTTTATTTGTTACAAGTTACAATTTATAAGTAGTGATCTATCATTAATTAAATAAGCATTTATAGTAATAATACAGTTTTAACTTTATAGAACGTGAAATATAAATTGTAATTCAATGTTGGCTCATTCAACTTTAAAAGTTACGCAAAGTTGCAACTTGACGTTTTAGTGGCAACACTTTTTGATTAACAATATTTTTTCAGTTTTTTGCAAATTTTGTGCATTATTCAATAATATTAAGACAAAATAATAGTTACAGATGAAAAGTAACGTTATCCTTTTGTACAATCGACGTTTCTGATCGCTTTTTACGGCAATTTGGCATTTTTTGCTCGGGTCTTATCGCGTGCACCGTGATTTGCAAATGACGCTGGAACACGCTGGAACTAGTTTTATAAAACGAGTATGATCGGCGGTCATACTAGTCGTGGGAAAAACGTATCCCTAAAAAGATTGGAACATTTGCATCTGCATCAGTACAATGTTCCGAATCAGTGATATGTTTCATTTGGATCAATTGGAACATCGAGTTTTTTGAAACAGAGTAACTGAATATTCACGCAGATTTGTGTCAGATGTGGAACTTGCAACTGAAACCACGTCGAATTTTTTTGTTTACTGAATATCTTATCACAAAGAATAAAATAGATTTTCCTTCTTAGGTACTTTTTCAGGCTTAGGACTGAAAGCTAGTTTATCTACTAACATGTTGGTAGCTGGCGTATTTTAAAATCGATTTTATATACATTGATTGTCATATACAAGTATGTACACATTACAATACATATCTACATATTAAAATTTAAAAAAGTGTTTTTGAGACTTTATCGTCTTTTAAAGTCGTTCGACGGCTATTTAGACTTAGGCCAGCACTCTTATCATTATATCGTTATTTCAGTCACTCTTCCACAACATCACGTACACTGTTGCGCGCGAAGTTCGCTTTCGCTTCTCTCTCATCAGTTCATCACTCGCTCTTGTCGTTCAGTCTGTCGGCTCGTCGCCGCGTCGCGTTCGTCGCTTCGTCGGCCGCAGTGAGCGAGTTCCAAATGAAACATTTTACACTGGGCAACTGTTCCGAATCAATCATATCAGTTTCATGTTTCGGAACACTGAGCCGTTTCCCTAAAGAGCGACACACGAGGTCATACTCTTTTGGCAGAGGGGAACGCCTGACAGTGGCGTCTCCAGTTGGTTTAATGCTCTAAGCCTTTCAATCATGAATTGCTCCTTGCCATATTAAGTAAGTAGGTAGGTACTTGAACTTATTTTATTTATTTTAATAAAAAAAATCGCACGCTTACTGTTTACAAAACAACACACCGCCGGTTCGTCACTGCTGCGGCACATTCGCGACTGTTGCCATGCTGAGCGCATGTCGAGATCTGAGGAGCGCGAGCGTAGGTATAGCTCAGAGAGGAAAGTAAATACACCAAGTTTATATGAAGTTACAATACTGATAAATAATATTACCGTGGTATCTGTATTCTGTGGTTATTATTCTCACATCACGTTTCCTCTTTAGAGATGGGAAACTGGGAAAAAAAATTGACGTTTCGATATATCGATATTTTTGCCCAAGCTGTTGAAACATTCCCAAAATATTTAAAATAAATTAATAATATAATCAATCAATCACCACCAGTATCTTCGGATGACATTAAGAGCAGTCTTTGTTTGACGTGCTCGCCTGTCAACCTGCTTTGGATATCCAGCACTGTATCTAATATCCTTGAAAATAATATGATTGGATAAATGATGTTTCGTATATATTGGTTAGTATAAATTGGTTCATATGACAACGAATGTAATGTATCTATTTTTTTATAATTAAGTTCTCATGTAAGTGATGTAGAATATGTCTTTATGAGAATAAATGTCTTTAAACCATAAACCATTCGTATGGATACGTTAAAAAATATTGAAATTGATACGAATTTGATAATCAAAAATAAATATCGAGTTTCGATATAACGAGATCAAAAATATCGAAGATATATATCGATTATTTTATTTTAAAATATCGATATTTTGATGTATCGATTCTTTTACCCAAGCCTACTCCTCTTGTTTTTTTGACAACCAACGCCAACCAACACTCAAGCAAGCTTGACTAACGTTTATGATTTGGTTGACACTTAACGGTTAAACTGAAAATGTGAATAATATGATATTTTACGTCAATGAAGTGTCCAAATAACTATTTAAAAAATTTGTCAGACAGTTTTAAGTACGGTTTATTCGTTTCATGGTCCATTCATAAAAAGGATTATAAAGTTCATTTTCGATTTGTTACGATTGGTGCATCCCTAAGCGAATGTGTCAATCAATCGCCATTCGCAAAATAGTTTTGTTTATGTGTCAATTTGTGGATATTTCTCCAAAGTTTACATGAACAATGTGTGATATTAATGATAATCCGTTAAAGCTTACAGTGAAGTGGAATGGCAAAGAGTATACTATACCGGAGTTTTTACCATCCGACTCAGTGGCAATGCTCAAAATTGCAATCGAAAATGCCACAGGAGTTCGACCGGAAAGGCAAAAGCTGCTTAATGTTAAGTTTCAAGGTATTTGAGAATGTGTTCCCTTTTTATTTTATGTTATAAATAGCTAGCTAGCTAGTTTTTAGTAACCCTATAAATGCTAACTTACATTGGGAAGATAACCTAATTATTTGTTTTATTAGATATTTGTAAAGGGAATTGTAGTATAAATAACATTGTTGTTTATTCAAACTCAATGCAAAAAGTTTTCTTAGTATGTTTATCGTCAGTTAACATCTTATTTATGCTAAATACTGCATATGGCTTAAATGAAATTCAACACTGCAACACTCTAAAAAAGAATAATGTTGTGAAATTGATAAATTCACTATTAACAAAATTAAATTAAAAATTAGTAGTAAGTAATTTAATAATACCAAGAGTGCATTTTAGATCGTAATTTTTTTTATTGTTCTACTTTTACAATTCATTTTTATGTGTCAGTTTATTTTTCATACCTTTCTTTGCTTTCTATACCAACCAAAACTATTGTTTGTTTCAGGAAAAGTGGCCACAGATAATTACACATTGTCTGAGTTGAATCTCAAGCCTAACCTGAAGATTATGATGATGGGATCTCTTGAGGAAGCAATAGAAGGTGCTAGAACAAAACCGGATGGCGGTGATGAAGTGGTCAATGACTTGGACATCGAGGAAGAGGAAGTAGATGTGGAGAATCAGGAGGTAAGCAATTGGGGTAAATAATAATAGCCTCGATCAACACCTAGAGAGGCTCTCGCTGAAAGGTTGGGTCAAGGGTCAGATGCAAAAAGCAGATATTATTATTATATTCTCCTTGACACGGCACGTATTGTCAGGAGGTTCCTCACTCTGCAGCCCTGACCACCGGTAGCTTGGGCCCTGCCCCACTGCTTGTGGTACTCTAGGATTAGGTTTTTATAATGTTTTATTGTTTTTATATTAAAATATTGTAATAATCTAGTTTTAAGAAAGAAAATAAATAAAGGAGACAGTAATAATAATAATAACCTCACACTATACAGACAACACACTAAACCCTATAACTACTTTGTTTGTACCTTGTGAGAAAACTGGATTGTAGCTGTAAAAAAACTTACAAATAAAATAAAATAAGAATAAAAATAAAAAGAGCTTGATGGCTCTGGTAAATGTGTCTTGGTCTCCATTGCTGGAGTTAAGCAACAATGGCTGGTAATGACCAGCCATTGTTACTTGGTTGCACCCAATGGGGTGGATGGCCAAAAATTAATCATCTCAAGCTCCATTCTCCTCCATGCTTTAAATGGCCTGTAATATGTTTGGTCCCATTATGGTTAATTCTCCTTGTGATGTCTACATCCATAAGGAAGGCTTGTAGGTGGGGACATAGAGTAAGCTATTGATGATGATGATGATGATGATTCAACTTTTTAGATTCATAATAGATTTTCTCCATTTTTGGATTGTTTAAGTAGCGAAACTCAATTTGTACTAATGATAGTGCATCTATTGAGTTAATAACTTTATAATGTGTTTGTCAACTATTTCCAGATTTATTTAGCAAAGATTAACAAACGGATTAAGGATTACAAAATAAACATACTGAATGAACCTCGCCCAGGAAAGAAATTGCTTGTTTTGGATATAGACTACACACTCTTTGACCATAGATCGGTTGCAGAGACTGGTGAGACTTAAAATATAACATTTATTCTTTTATTAAGAATAAGAATAAGAATAATTTATTTAAACATGTAATAAGTAACATTACCTCAGCATTTTGAAAACTATATAACAAAAACAGATAAACTTGTGGCTTGGTTATGCAAAAGTAAAGCTAAAAAAGTGAATCCCACACTAGGAAATCCTGAATTGTGGGCTTCCTAAGCCAATAAGATAAGCAGATAAGAATAAATAATCCTAAAACCAGATACTATGGTACATAAATACACTAGAAAAAGTGAGTTGTGTGTTTGTGTGTGTGTGCCTGAGTGTGAGTGCGTGTGTGTGTAAGGTATTGTGTGATTGCGTGCATGTATATGTGAGAGCTAATTATACGAGTCCTGTGACCAGCTTTTCCGTTTCCTGGTAAGTCATTGAATATTGAATATGTTTTTTGTCTCAGTAACAAAATTGACATGTTTCTTAAATGACATAGAACTAGTACACCTCTTGTTTAATAGGATTATAAATTGCTGTGCTGTGGTCTGAAGTTACACTGACAATCTCAGCCAGATTCAATTTCCTGTTGGAGGGAACATAATATTGTGCTTCTTTGGTGTAGCAGTAGGACTTGTTTTTAATCCGCCTGGCTATCTACTATCTTATCTTAAGTGTGTATCGCATTGTTGGGTTCTGACATAAGATAGACAGTGCTTTGTCTTGTTCGACTTTATCGTAATTAGAGCCGGTCTCTCTCCCAGTCCCTCTATGTTTTAATAATCTGTTTCCTTCCAGGATATGAGTTAATGCGACCTTTCCTACACGAGTTCTTGACATCAGCATACGAAGACTATGACATAGTGATATGGTCCGCTACCGGCATGAAGTGGATTGAGGAGAAAATGCGCTTGCTCGGCGTGTCTACCAACCAGGACTACAAGATTATGTTCTATCTGGACTATTTGGCTATGATAACCGTACACACCGCAAAATATGGCACTATTGATGTGAGTTCTGGTATTGTTTGTTAATTTCTATCAGGCATTGATAAATCACGCTATGACCCTTAAAAAAGAGTCTGAAAAAACGCTAAGCGAATACGAAGTACTTAAAAAAAAATAAAAAAAAGGAAATTAGTAAATTAATATTTGTTTTGTGTTACCAGGTAAAACCGCTCGGCGTCATCTGGGGCAAGTACCCGCAGTACAGCGCGAAAAACACGATAATGTTCGACGACATCCGAAGGAATTTCATCATGAACCCGAAGAGTGGCCTCAAAATACGACCGTTTCGACAAGCACATTTAAATAGGGACAGAGATAGGGAGCTACTGCACCTTTCAACTTACCTGAAAGATATAGCACAGTTCTGCGACGACTTTGATGTACTGAACCACAATAAATGGGAGAAGTACAAGCCGGATAAGAAGACTCAACACGCCGGCAGTAAAAGGAAAGCGGAGGACAGTTCTCCGTCCACGCCGAAGCAATGACGTTAGATTACGCTTTAGGCGCAACTTGAAGGTATTTGGCTCAGTGCCTAGTGCGACTTTTGTTTACTATCCGTATTCGTTCGATTACGATTACGAAAACGAAAATTAGTATGGCATTGAAGAAGCGCCTCCTGGCGACATACTGAGTAAAAATGTTGCTAGACAAATTGTCGTTTTCGTTAACGTCATCGAATGGCGAATGAAGCTCGCACTAGGCACCCAGTTCTTGTTTATGGTATGGCTATTGAGCTATAGACGAGTGTGAAGATTTTTGTGTAAAGTTTCCTAAAAAATGAAAAGGTTGTGTATTTTATAAATGATGTTTGTGCTTTATAAAGTACACCTTAAGGGCTTATTTTCGATACATTTTAATGATAATAAATGAAAATAGGCCTGTAAATGTTAAGGATTGCGAAATGTTGTCTAAAAACCGTCAAATGTAAGGCTTTCGTTTGTTCTGATTACTAAAGGTGCGACCAGACTAAATGACAATACATGTTATATAGCATAGTTATGTAGCATGTTTATTAATGTGGACGATAAGTGTCAATAAAACAACCTTATACTTTTTGTTTTGTAACATAAAAGTTATATAACATGTTACTTAATGTGGACTCACTTTAATACAGAGCTCTGCGTTTAAAATTCAAAATTCACAATCATTTATTCAGTTTAGGCTACAAATTAGCTCCTATGAATGTCACTATGCCATCGGATCGTAAGTCTACATAGGGCGGGAGACCTACTGAGAAAAACCGCCAAGAAACGCAGCAAGGGCATTTCTTACTACAAATACTAACTGTTAATTTGTTAAAACCTTTTTTTTAAAATTTGCATTCAATCTGCACACATGTCTAGGGGGCATAGCAGTAAAGAAATTATAACATCCTATAATGGATGCTATAGTTTAAAAAAAAGTTATAACTTGTTTAAAGACGGATAAAGGTTCGATGCGATTCGATTCTTTTTTTAACAACATTAATAAACTATAGAACTTGAGCACCAAAGCCTGTTGCAAGTTGCGCCAAGTAATCGATCAATGGAAACCCAAAGGTCCGAGTGATGCCTTAGCTTGAAAGACTGCTATTTAACAAGACTTGAAAGTTTACGCGTACTTTTCAGCAATGGCTTATTTTAACCAAACTGTGGCGAATAAAGTTGCTTCATTATTTAAGAGGAGAACAATGCGATTTCATTAATACTTGCCGGTGTACAGTTTACATATTTAAGATAAGGTTCGATTAAAGTCAAATTTAAACCTATGTGTTGACCTCTGAAAAACCTTAGGTGAAAACGCTTATGTTACAGTAAGTTTCGATTGTATTATGTACTTTGTATGAGACACACGGGCAAGGAAGCGAACTTTCCTGACAGTGCGAATGGCCTTCACATAGGACACAGTTATTGTATCGTCAAAATATAGGAAGTAGTAAGTAGATAGCACTCAATGCATTCGGTCGATAAATATGTGACATTTAACTGTTGCTCTTTAAAAAGTAAATGCACCATTAGGCTAAGAACCAGGTTAGGACTAAGCTAAGACAATGATAGAAAGTGGTCAGAACCAGGCTAGAACTAAGCTAAAATCAAGCTAGAACTAAGCTAGAATCATCAAGGCTAGAAAAAGGTTAGAACCAAGCTAGGACCGTGGCAGAAGGAGGTTAGAACCAGGGGGTCGACCGCCTAACGCTCTCGCTTTCGATCGCTTTGAAGGCGAGGCGAGGAGGAGGCGTCATCTTGTCATTTCGAAAGCAATATGAAAGCAATATCAAAAGCTATAGGCTATAGCTTTCGATATTATTCGATATTATATTTCGATATTATACTAGAAAGCGAGGCGAGGGCCTCGCTTTCAAAGCGATCGAAAGCGAGAGTGTTAGGCGGTTGGAAGGCAGGCTAGAATCAAGCTAGAACCAGGGTAGGACTAAGCTAGGATTAGGCTATTAGCCTCCTAGGCTAGAAGCAGGTTAGGACCAAGCTATGACTATGATAGAAAGTGGTTAGAACCAGGTAAAACTAAGCTAAAACCAAGATAGAATCAGGCTGGAAGGAGTTTAAAATCAGACTAGTGCCAAGCTTAAACCAGGCTAGGACTAAGCTGGGACTAGGCTAGGAAAATGTTAAAACCAAGCTAGAAAAAGCTAGAAGGAAGTTAGAACAAGGCTAGAACCAAGCTAGGGCCAGGCTAGAACCAAGCTGGGACCAGGTTAGGACCAAGCTAGGACTAGGCAAGGAGACTAGAACTAGGCTAGCACCAAGCTAGAATGAGGTTAGAACCAGGCTAGAACCATGCTAGAGCTAAGCTGGGACCAGACTAGCACTAGGCTAGGAGGCTAGGACCAGACTAGAAGGAGGTTGAAGGTAACTGTCGTTGGTTAGATAAATATCGAATGTTCATGCCACAGTCAGAAAAGTAAGTCAGATTTGCCTGACAGTCCTTATTTACTCAATTTTACGTTTAACAAGTCTCATTACATGAACATGAATAAATATTGTAACGGTATGTGGTATCTATGTAAGGTGTCATTGAATCATGTGCGGTTATTTATAAATCTATATATTAATACGTGAAGCAAAAACTTTTTACCGCTTTTTACGAAAATTGCGCGGACGGAGGAGTATGAAATTTCGCACACTTATAGTTTATATAGAGGAGGATTGCAGAATGTTAATATTTTCAAAAATTATGCATAAAATACATTAAATCAATAAAACAAACATTTACACACACTACCATGTAATTGACACACACCCATATAATATACTGTTTTCAAAAAATTCAAAAATGGAAGAGGAGCGGCTGATATCTGTCAATGCCAATCCAAACTCACATTCTATCTTTCTAAATATTTCATTGCTTATGAATGATACAATCCGTGCAGCCTTAATAAAATTACGGTCGAATTTCGACCATTGGGCGACCACTAGTAAGATTTAAAAAAGTGTTGAAAAAAATTCACGTATGCGATTTGAAACCCCCACACTCTGGATATACCGAGTCAAAGTAAATATTTTATAAACACAGTATCCGAATTGTAATTAGTTCGCAACAAAGTTTGTAAAATGTAATAAAATTAATTTTTTCGGTAATTTTTTATTTAATTTTTTTTCGATAAACTAAATTCTTGGTTTTTATAAAAATACCCGCAAATGATTAAATACCATCTTAAATGTACATATAGCGCCTTTCTGATAATTTTATTAGTAATATTGATATACTCATTTAGTTGCAAGTTGTAGAATTAATGAATTAGACAATAATATTTAGTTACTCTGTTTTGTTTCATATACTTTAACTGTCTTTTATATATTATATAATAGTTGCAAAACTAGCTGGTAGAAATATTTCTAAGTCAAATCGTTTCAACCGACAAGAATAATTATTTTAAAAATACTTTTAGTTATCAATATTAGCAATATTAGAATGATTAAAGATATAGAAATATTTTTGTCACATTACAAAATGTAAGTACTTAAAATAGATTTTTTATAGCTGGTAAAAATTATAATGCACTTTTAAAGTTAATAAAATGGACTTACACTTGCTTGGGATGGGTACCAGCAGCTAGCATTTATTAATAACTCTTAATTAATAAGTCATAATACAAATAAAAAACAAATTAATACATTTTTAATGCTATTATTGGTAAAACCTCATTATAGTACATTCAGCGTAGAATTGAAGAAAGATCGAAAAGATCTACATATTTTAGTGAAATAATGTTTTATGACGTTATTTTTAAGTTTATTTTCGCTTGAATCAGAAATGTCAACGGCGCTACTCAAAAAAATATTCTAATCAAATAACAGTAAAGTTAGTTTTTCTGTGGTTTCTCTAAAGTTTGATATTGACAACCACTATCGTGTCATTTCTGATTCAAACAAAAACAGATAATTTTGTTCCAAATAATTATGTCTTTACTTAAATTGGAGGATGTTTCTGACTATTTTCTTAAACCGTATTTAAAAAAAAACTGGTTTTTACCTTAAAAGTAGCATATAACCAAAATCATCATTTCTCATGCGAGCAAACAAACAAAATGTGCATTTCACTCAAACGCCGTAACCACAAAATAATATTTTGTGCCGTAACTTTTAACATTTTAAATAAAATATTTAAAAAGGTTTTAAACTTTTGCGTTCCAATAACTACCACAAGTGCTCAGTGTATGTGAGCTAGGCGTACTACCTGTTTATTTACTCGACGTTTTGATCTAGTTGTCGGTGCACAGGCCGAAACGTCGGGTTACGAGAAATTTTACTTATAGGTTTTGGAACGCAAAAGTGTATAGTGTATAAATATGTTTTATTCTTTTTCATTATTTGCCAGATCCTAGTGCATAAAGACATGTTATAAGCACTTAGCTACTTTCTCAAGAGGGACGCTTTAATAATATCGATAGTTTTTGTATGCAATCGTGAATGAAATAGGTATGTATAGCAATTTATATTAGTCAAAACAAATGTCTGGTTATTTATTAAGCATTTGCTATTATAATTATTATAATTACTATCTAAGTATAGAAGTAACTTATATGTTTGCTTAATTTTGTATTACAGTAAAACTTAACTGTTGTCTATTTAATAAAAAAAGTACTTTTGAAAAGTTGCAAAATAATATTGTGAATGTTTATAGTTTAATAGATTGTTCCCGAACTTCCAAATTGCGCGTTTTGTACATTATAGTTGTAATAAAAAGTTACGATTTTAATACAATGCTTTTGATTTCTTTGTTAAGGGGGTGCAGCGCGGACGCAAAATTGCGAGTTTCAAGTTTCTTTATGATAGCGAGCGAGCGGCGCGTGGCAGTGGTGTGACAACGGCGCACGACTACGAATACGCACGCACACTAATATCTGTACAGAGTAGGCTGGTGATTTAATTAGAGCAATGTTTACTTTCGTAAAATCAATAGGCGTTTGGGTAAAAAATAATAAAAGTTAATATTTTCATATTCATGTTTTTTAATTGAAAAATAAAACAGTGCCCTGCGGAATATCAATACAAACATTTTGATGTCGGATCATTGTTTCATTTGTGCTATATTTACAAAGTTTCTGAAGAAATAAGTTTTTAGATATCATTATTTTACGTATTGTTTATGCAGTTTCTGGGTATTTGTTTCAAATTCCAAGACAACCATGACCTTGTGAAAGGATCAAGCTAACCTACACTAGTCCTTTTAATGTATATGACCTATTCAGCGCCTAGCACCAGTGACTTAAAAACACGTAAATTTTCAAATTCCGCGCTGCCCTTAAATATTATTTGATTACAAAAACAAGTGCCTACATAAACAAGGAGGTTACTTTTGAATCTTGTTTAACATTGACATGTAAAGCAGGATACCCATTTGGAGGTGTATCACGTAATGTTATATAACTGTATAAAGTGAGACTGCGAGCCGCTCGTTAGAGGATCCCGTGAAAAATTGAGAAGACTGCAGAAGATTCATACAAATGCGCTCGAGTAACGCACACAGACAATCTCTCATAGCACGGAATCTCGCAACAGGTAGGCTACTCTTGACGCAAACTCAATCTCAATACAATTCCAATGCGATGAATATGTATCGATATTGGGATAAGTTTCGCAATTTCGGACCGCCCCATCTCGATAATAATTTGTTCACTCAATTTCCACGCAATTTAATTCCAATGTGGCGCTATTATCGCTTTTAGAGTGCCATTTGAATTTTTTAGATTTGTGATTGGAATTGTATTGAGATTGAGTTTGCGTCAAGAGTAGCCTACCTGGTCTATGTTCTAGGGTTGCCAACCATACTTTAAAATAACGTATCCTACTTTATTTTACATCCCCATCCCATACTTTATTATTTTTAATAAAATTAAAGTATGGAAAATACTTTATTTGCGACGTAATGCGTGCGTTTGAACGGAATATTCCTGTTGACTTAATTTCTGAACTACTGAACCATTAAACACAAATTGAAAGAACACTACCTCTCCAACTTAAGCAGTAATCGGTAACATTTTATTTATAATATTTATTTATTTATTTCTGGCTACTATATGGCCCATATACAAATTTCTTAGTCTACATCATTCTGATACAACTTGCTCTACACTATACATGAATGTCTTTCTTCTGTGATACATCTACATGCAAGTAAACATCTCCAAAGAGGAGAAAATAGATGGTGTGGCGATTTGCACTTGAGAATGTCGAAGATAAGATTTGCAATAGAAATTTCGTTTTTATAGCCTTTGCCCCGCACGGGGATTTCCATGGGCTTAACAGAAAAAGTAATTGGCGTCATTAACAACTACCAATCCACCCGAAGGGAAGGGTTGTGTCAGTAGTGGGGACATTAAATGAGTTGGTGATGTGATGATGATGATGAACAGGAAAAACTAATTAACTATTCGCGCCCTTGTCTTGATTGTCGATGGATTCTTCGACAAATTCCTCGGGTTCATAGTTGAGGTCGAGTTGTCGCGACCTGATGACCTCCTTGTAAATGTAGGCCGACTTCCTTGGTCGTCTGGTGCGCTCGGGGCTACTGAAATCCACTTCGTATAGGCCGAATTTTTCACTGTAGAAAGAAAACAATGTTTAGGTACAAACTGTGGCGATAGATAGGTTTAATTTTTTCAACACCTTATTTATTTAAGTTTTTATTTTATTTATCAGGTTACACAACATATTACTTAATTCTTAACAATGTTATAAATACGTTATAGGTTTAGCAAGATGTTATACTAGACTAATGACTTTTATTATTATGCGAGTATTGTAAATTAGGTTTTACGCGATTTTCGATAAAACACCAATTTGGTTTACGAATTTTGAACTTACGTATATCCGTTCTTCCACTCGAAATTGTCCATGAGCGACCAGGCGGTGTACGCCTGCACGTCGCAGCCCTTGTCCAGCGCGTCCAGCAGCGCGATCAGGTAGTTCCTGTGGTACGCAATGCGGTCCTCGTCCAGCAAGCCCCCTGCGGTAGACCATCCGTTCTCTGTGATGTACACTGGTGGGTTGTCGTACAAGGTCTTCACTTCTAACAGCAGTTTGTAGAAGCCCCATGGTACTTCCTGAAATGCAATGGTTTTTAGCTATTCAGTGGCGGTCGTCAGACGGAACGCATGTAGGTACGTGCGGAGCTAAGAAATCACGCGACGTAAACATGATTTGTCTTGCAGCTACAGTTTCAATGGAGGAGCTCGATGGTAAATAAAGGTGCTCGGTCTGCGATTTTGAAGTTAAGAAATTTTCGCAAAAGCCTGTTATCGAACAGGTACTCAAAAATTCATCATCATAGCTTCTCCGTGCTTCGGAAGGCTCGTGAATCCGATGGTCCCGGCTGCATTAGCAGTCGTTAACTACCACCGCACCGCACTGGGCCTGCGTTGTGGTTCTTGGCGTTCTACCAGTGGTGTTTCCATAAAAATTCAAAATTATTTATTCAGTTTAGGCTACAAATAGCTCTTATGAACGTTATTATGCCATTCGGTTCGTAAGTCTACTCTGGGCGGGAGACCTTGTACTGAGAAGAACCGGCAAGAAACTTAGCAAGTGTCAAGCTCTTTTCTCCCTTACAGCGTCATAAATATTGGAAAATGCCCTATCATAAAAGGACACTTTCCATCACAAATAAAAACCGTAAGGTAGGCTCGTGCCCAAGCAGTAGGGGCATAAATTGAGCTGGAGATGAAGCAGCGTATCCTGGCGCCAACGAGGTGAGCTGATGATAAAGACTTATCACTACGGTGCCTACCTGTAACCAAGATGACTGCGCTTGCGGCCAAAATGGATCTTTAATCATCACAGCTCCCATGTCGTCCATGTATGACGGCACAGCGTACATCCCCTCATGTGATGCGTACGTCATTTTGGTAGTGTACGAATTTATACCGAAGAAGTCTGAAATCGAAATAACTTTTTTATTTAATTTTTTTTTTACTCACTAACATATCTTATATCTATGTTATATGTGGAGTCGAGGGTGCTGCGTCATTTTATATGTCTGATACAAATGTCAAGGATTAGGTCACTAAGACGATATTGTGGATGTTTTAAAATAGTAGAAGCGAGGCCCACATCATTTACGCAAGGTCAAGTTATAGTTAGAAGGCAACGAACCGAGAAATCAAACGAGAGACGTTGTCATTATCATCATCATCACCATCAGCCAATCGGTTCACTGCTAGTCGTAGGGCCCTCAAAGTGCCAAAATGGCTACTGCGCATGATCCGCGGTTACTCTCATCCAGCTCTTGCCAGCTACCTTGCGAAGATCGTCGCTCTACCTAGTCTGTGGGTATCCTACGCACTATACGTCTTCCAATACGCGGTCTCCACTGAACGAATAGAAAAGAAGAACTTGTTTACCCCAAAGCGGTTATCAGTTCAGCGACTTATATCACCGAGCCCACAGCTGACTTAGCTTGTTACCCCGATACCTGATGATCCTCGGATGAGAGCGACCTCAGCAGCCGACAGTTCTGGCAGGCGGGAGGACGAAAAGCCTTGCTCAGCACTCCTGAGGGCCACATTCCGCTTCAGCTCGGCTGGAAAGTCACCTTGCTTGGAGAATATTGGATGAGCATACTGGCCCCACTGAAAAAAAAATGCAATTAGATCAGATTGTTCGCCGCCTGTGGTTTAGTAAGTTATTACCGGTCTTAGAGACAGTCATTGTTAACCTTTATAGGTCCCACTTCTGGGTTCAGAAAATTCTAGTTCAGATCTTCTGTTTTTTAATTTTGGAAATCTTCGGATCTTCCAGAGTAGGTACCAAAGAAATCTCCCGCTCGGGGACTTATGAATTGATACGGTACTTCCATAAGAGCTACATTACATTAATATTATCAGAACAAACAAGACATAATAATAAGAAAAGCAGAAAAGGAAAGAAAACTAAAATTAAAGAACCCTATAAAAGTAATGTGTGCCGCAGCATAGTACCTATAGTAAATAATTTCAGTGATACTCACATCAAACTGTCTAGCATTAACAGCTGATTGCTGATCTTCCAAAGAATTAGAAGCCTTTTCATACCAGGTGCAACTGATTGATATCCCAATGGTACCATTCTGCAGTTTCCTATAATGCTCGTCATACAAACGGTACACATTAGCATGAGCTAACAAAAGGTTTTTGGCGCACAAATACTCGGCTATACCTGACGAGTTCAAGAAAGGTGCTTTCATATCACTGCCGTAACCTTCGTAGCATATCGGCTTGGGTTCATTTATCGTCATCCAGTACTTCACTCTGTCACCGAATTTATCAAACAGAACCTTTGCGTAATCAGTAAACCAATTGACTACAAGGGGGTTGGTCCACCCTCCCAACTTCTGCAGGGTGTACGGCAGATCCCAATGGTACATCGTCACGAAAGGCGTGATGTTTTTCGCCAGCATTGAGTTTATCAAGTTGTTGTAGTAGTCAACGCCCAGTTGGTTCATTTCGTCATCGAAGCCGTTTGGTAGTATCCTCGTCCAGGATATGGAGAAACGGTAGAAGTCCAAGCCGAGTTCCTGCATGATTTCAATGTCTCGTGTGTGCAGGTGGTAGGAGTCGGCCGCTATGTCGCCGGTGCTGCCATCTTGTATCGGTGACGGCTCGGAGTGTGTGGCGACGTCCCATATTGAGATACCTTTACCTGCAAAGACGAAAGATATGCTATGAGTTCTAACACTTATTTTGGGAAAAAGGTTGCACGTTTTAAATCTCGCCGGTATCTTGAAGTTAATACTAATTAGCCGTTTCAATATGCCCCGGTAACTTCGAATACCTACGAGAGGAACTTTTAATTGATATCAAACTGTTGATATTGTCACTTGTTCATAAACTGACCCTGACCTTCACGCTGATTGTCAGCAGTGGCAAAATTCTGATAATAGTACGGCAGTGGGCAAAGGCAATTGGAGCTATTACATTCTAGATAAGTACCGTTGGCTACTTCAAACTAATGTTGGAAGTAAAGTCCTTATACAACACACCTTTATCATTTAGTATCATAGTATGAGAATATTTTTAACTACGATTTTTGCAACTCTGGATAGGACATGTGGAAGATGGATATGTTTCGTACTTTTTTTATTAATTAATTATTAAATACTTATAAAATACAGTGAAAAAATTAAACGCCTACCCGACCCAGCCAGGAATCGAACCTGGGTCTTCCGCAATCCGGAATGCCGGAATCCGGCGGCTGCACTGACCGCTATGCTACTGCCGCCGCCCGGATTGCGGAAGACCCAGGTTCGATTCTGGCTGCGTCGGGTAGGCGTTTAATTTCAATAAAAAAAAAAAAATAATAAAATTAAAATTTATTAATTATTTACAGGAAGATTAACAGACATATAACATCTGTTGGTAAGTCAATCTAAAAAATAAACAGGTATATTCTATATCATCAACATCATCAGCTCATTTTATGTCTCCACTGCTGTGGCACGAGCCTTCCCTACGGATGGATAGGGAGAACGGGCCGTAAACCACCACGCGGGCCCAGTGCGGATTGGTGGTTGTTAACGACTGCTAATGCAGCCGGGACCAACGGCTTTACGTGCTTTCCGAAGCACGGAGGAGCTCGAGATGATAAAGTTTTGGTCATCCATCCGATGACCTGCCTTTGCGAAAGTTGCTTAACCTCAGCACTCACAGACCTCGAGAAAAAATAGTGTTTCTTAGTTTCTTACCATCTTCGTTCCACCCCCCTTCGACTTGGTATGCGGCTGTTGAGGCTCCGAACAGGAAGCCTTTGGGGAAATTACGAATGTCTTCTTCGTTTTTTTCGCACCAAACTGCATCGTGAACAATCAGTGACAAACTGAAAAAAAAAAATGAAACATATTTTTTTAAAATCTTTCTCGGGCTTCGGTAGCTCAGCGGTCAGAGCATTGGACCGGTTATCCAAAGGTTGTGGGTTCGATTCCCACTTGAACTTTCTGAGACTTGTCGATTTCTTCTATTACATTTTTATTTTGTTACTAAGTATGTATATAAGGTCACATTTTATCAACTACAAATATTTTGAGGATAAATTCAACAACATAATATAAACTATTTTTATGAAAAAATCTTAAATTTTTATACGCTAGTTTTCAAGAAAAACGCCAAAAGAAATTTCGAATAAAAAGTAAAATAAAGCACTTTCGGTAGTTTTAATTCAAAGGAGACGAAACAGAGAGGCCGCAATGCGTTCACCGCTTACACGTGACCGGTTGTTTCATTCAAAAGAGCCGACATAGAGGCCGCTCTTAAAAATATTACAATTTCTGTGCCAGGAAAAGTGAATAAAAAAACTAGCCTGAATTTTTTTTAAATGCTAGGGCCTTGTTTCTCTGATAGAATTAGATGTTTTGTCAAAATATTTGCAGTTGATAAAATGTGACCTTATATAGCATTGATTGTGAATGCAAAATTCAAAAATAATATAAATACTTACAGTATCGAGTCATTTGAACAAAGTTCAACTATCAAAAACTTATATTATTATGTAGAATCATATGCGTTTTTTCTAAAGGGTGTATACTAAATAGATGTATATTTTTAATTTACTTAAATAAAACTTACTGTTTTTCGAAATAGTTAAGTTACAGAAATTAGCTTTGCAAACATTATTGAAAGCATTTCTTTTAATTTGCTATGGTCAAAAAATGGATTATTTTTTAAAAGAACAGTTTCGTGATGTTATACAGGTTGTAATCGTTAAGTGTGACCAGGCGATTACTCCGTAACTATTACAGATATTAAAAAACTTCAAACTGATATCGAAAGTACGTTACCTGCTTAATGAGTAAAATGACATCAATAACTTTTTTAAATCAAACGAAAAGTATCCACAATTTTGACATTAAACACTCCCATACATTTAGTATGAGATTAGTAGAAAGAAGGTTTTAGTTTCCTTCTTTATATACGTCCTTTCCTTTACACCCTTTATATACGTTTGATGTTCTGGAATGAATTATTGTTGTTATTGTCAAAATCTGCGACGCACTCGAAGAGAGTTGACGTCACTTTATTTACGAATGAATTTAATTTAATAAAGACTGACTTCCGTGCTTCGGAAGGTACGTTAAGCAGTTGGTTCCGGTCGTTATCGTAAAGGTGAGTACTCACCGGGAGGGAGCATTTGCGCGTTGCTGAAACTAGGGCTGCCATCTTTTTTTACAAGAAATAAAGTATATTTAGGTCTGAGAGGAATATTGAACAATATTTTAGAAAAATGAACAGTATTTTACAGACAGATTCGTTCTGTAACTCCATTATTGTAATTGTTTGTGGCTGTGACATGTGAAAATGCAAATTTTTATGGAAACTGTAGACTTTAAAAAATAAATGGTATGTTAGTTATTATTTGGTGTGAAATGCGTGGTGTTAGCACATTGTTTCCCTTGGTTTGTCCAGTTAAGATTGTGACTCGCTACCGAGAACCGTTGCATAACTAACCTTAGCGCGTCCAAGTCGCGCATTATCAAAACGGGTACTTATACCTAATTTAATTCCAGTATATGCGATAGCACCCCGGATAGCTCCAAAGAGTTTAGAAACTCCATGGGATATGCTCGTAGTGTCATCGGATGACATGACTGTATCGATGGAGTTGTACCCACACTGATGTCTCGCTAGTTATTTCATTTCATCTAAGATTTTTTTATTTGTTTTCTTAACAGTTAAATTTTTAAGTGACAGTTTCGCCCTTAGAGCATGGTTTAATGCTCTAAGGTTTCACCCAACAATTTTTTGACAGAATTGTATTGTTGCAATAAGCGCTTAAGTTTTTTCGAACCCATCGCACTACATCCTCGTCGTATTTTGAATCAAAGTTGGTGTGTGAACAGAACCATGCCTTCCTTCACAACGACCGGTTTTGTGCATCCAGCAGCTACCTGCGATCTTCACCAGATCGTCTGTCCATTGTTGGAGGCCTGCCGACACTGCATTATTCAGTGACCACTTGAGAACTGTCCCGCTCTAGCTGCCACATTAGCCCTGCGACCGATGTGTCCTGCCTACTGCCACTTGAGCTTTGCAACTCTTTGGGCTATGTCAGTAACCTTAGTTCTTGTACGGATTTCCTAATTTCTGATTCGATCACGAAGAGAATCTCCAAGCATAGGCCTCTCCATTGCTGTTTGGATGATCTTCTTATGAGGCCCATAGTGAGCGAGCACGTCTCGGTCCCGTCGTGTGTTATGTGTGTCCCTCGGGTGTCATCAGTTGCATCACGCAATGGTCAGACTTTTGTTTTAAGACACTGTGGTGTATCGGGTGAAATATATTTCGTTGCTTATCGAAGTCTGCCCAGCCTAATTTGATGATTGATCTATTTGCTGAAGTTGGACCTACCTAACTGAACTGTTTGTCCCAGATAAACATAATCGTCCACAACTTCAAAGGCAGAGTCTCCAATGTTCAGAGGAGTGGGTACGACAGGTAAGTTCTACTTAACTTTCGTCTTCTCTATTTTCATTTTACTTGTTTAGGTCTTCTAGGGTCTTATATCATTTCATTTATATTGATTTCAATCATTCTATTAGCTTAAAATAGGAGCTCGATGGCGCAGTGGTTAACACGCCCGGTCTGCCAGTGCTGATGTTAAGCAACTTTCGCAAAGGCCGGTCATCGGATGGGTGACTAAAAATTTATCATCTCGAGCTCCTCCGTGCTTCGGAAGGCACGTAAAGCCGTTGGTCCCGGCTGCATTAGCAGTCGTTAACAACCACCAATCCGCACTGGTGGTGGTCCCTCGTGGTGGTTTATGGCCCGTTCTCCCTGTTCATCCATAGGAAAGGCTCGTGCCCCAGCAGTGAGGACATAAAATGAGCTGATGATGCTGATAATATTTAGCTTAAACTTGGCTTGATTCGTCATCTTGGCACGCTACCGCGTGTGTAGATGACGATTTTTGAACGATTTTGATTTTTTTAAAATAACCGTTTGAGGTGTGGTTATGAAATTTGTAGCACATATGTATCTCGCAAGTCTCAATATATCGAGCCAAGTTTGACATATTTATGTGAAATAGTTTTTGAGTTATGAGGGGGTCAAAAGTGGCTCCAAATGGTTCGTGTACGCGGTGCTGCTCGCCAGTTCTGTTAGCTTAAACTTGACTAGACAAGCGGGAGCGTGTCACGCTACCGCGTTTCTAGATATTTGTCTAAATTAACTAATTTAACTCAAGAAGATAATGCGCTTGTCAAACAGAGAAAAAGAAAACAACCAGATTTTGAATATGAAATGAAGGAGCAGATAAGTTCGTTTCGTACAGAAATAATGTCATTTTTTAAAGACTTCGCGAAAGAACAAAAGGAAGATTCCTCTCGAATACGCCAAGATCTCAGCGAAATTAAAAAAGAAATTAAAATCTTAAAACAGTCAACTGAAAATTTATCTTTGAAGTATGACAACATACACAAGGACTTAATTTGTATGAAAGCTGAGAATTCTGAAACACAGAAAAAAATTACATTACTCGAGGAGGATGTTAACTTACTAAATACCCATAAGGCGGGACTATCTCAAACTCTAGATGCAACTATACAAGAGAACATCTTTTATGAATTCCAAGATCGTTGGGAACGAACTAAAAATGTCGTTATGACGGGCTTAGGGCTAATGATTGTTCGGCGAATATTGTTCGGCCATTTGTGTGTCGGCCTTTTGAGTTTTCGGGCTTATGAACCATCGAGATTTTAATCGTTCGAGCAAGTAATTCTTCGGGCCTTAGTGTTCGGGCATTTGTTATTCGGGCTTTTGTCATTCGGGATTAGGTACCAGACTCGTAAAAGGCAATATTTATCTAAATTATATCGTCATCATCATCAGCTCATTTTATGTCCCAACTGCTGGGGCAGCCTTCCCTATGGATGGATAGGGAGAACGGGCCATAAACCACCACGCGGGCCCAGTGCGGATTGGTGGTTGTTAACGACTGCTAATGCAGCCGGGACTAACGGCTTTACGTGCTTACTTGCTAAATTATATATCAGAAGCGAAAAATGTATTTATTTTGATGAGAATCAGTTTGTTACAACAAAACACATTTTGCACCACCAGTGCCCTCACTGGAATATATATAGTATCAAATTTTATTGTGCTTATGCTAACTGTTTTGGCAATAATGGCTTACATATAAAACATTGATAATGCTGTCGCGGACTTTTTTGTAGAACAATAAAGGAGACATATTTCCACCATAGGGATATTCATATAGCTCGTATTAGGTACGATTTTTGCAGCACACGCCACAATAGCTCGCAAATGGCAGTTTTTTGCCTGTAACTCTTAATAAAATATAAACTATAACCTATAAGCCTATAAACTATATTACTGTACAGTTTTATTAAAATCCATTCAGTAGTTTTTGCGTGAAAGAGTAACAAACATCCACCCTCACAAACTTTCGCATTTATAATATCAGTAGATTTATTTCAATATCTATTCATCTTAGCTTACGACTATCTTTACAGTTTGACATCAATGCGATAGAAAAGACATATCTGTTTATGATCAATTTACTGAATACAATGTGATACAAATCTATAAATAAAGTATTATATTGATAACAGCAAAGGGTCACATAGAACAAACATTTTAAAGATACTTACTCGTGCAGTAGATAACAAGAAGATCAACCAACAATTTTTATTTTTAAGATTGTTAATGCCTAGTATATGATATACTGAAATATACTACCTATATACAAAATCTCTACCAAATCTGATAGACTTAAATATTATTACAATAATCATTGGTGGTGCGCATTTCACCCAAAACAAACTTGTTGTTCCCCGCGGGGAATCGAACCCGGGGCCTCTAAGTCTGAGACCGGTGATCACCAGTGGTCTAACCACTAGACTACAGTGGCGGTTAGACTTACCTACAGCTGTTAAAAAACAAGGTAAGTTAATAAGGTACTCTTACTTTTACGATAGACTAATAATACAGTCGATGCATTCACTAAAAAAATTATTTTAAAAACGCGTAAGTTTAAAAATAAAAGAAATAGTTACCAAGCAAGGAGAAGTAGCCGTAACGCCATTGTCCGCTAGCCGCGATAGTCAGACTATTGTTTTCGCTACGAAAATTCACAAGGTCACAACACTTCATAGTAGGGTTATTCTTTATTCTGATACGGTCAGACTTTGACAATTTAAAGTTATATTAAAAAAATTGGTAAAGATGTTGTTATGAGATAACAGGCTTGTATAGTTCAAAATTATACACGTTAAGTCATGATAAGGGTATGTCAAGGCGAAGGGTAAGGCACACTAGCGCCACCAATTGATAATTTGACAATTACTAACGGATCGGATCTCTTTTTAAACATTGCGTACCGTCCAATAACAGGGAAGCATCCATAGTATTTATTTAATAATTGTGCACTACTTTTGTTGCGTGTTTATTCACAAAACGGGCTATCGCATTTATTCACAAACAATGGCCACTTTTGCTGTTAGCGAATGAATACAAAATCAAACCTAAAAGTAGGTAGTGCACACTCAGACCAAATAAAAAGTTAAGACGGAACTCTGCGAACAGCAAAGTGAGGCCGGTTTTTTAAATGTGTGTGTTTAAACGGGTGTTGCCATGATAATTCAATTACCCCAAAAGTACAAAAATAACGTTAAAAATTAGCAACATTATTTTTAACGTTATTAGTTAATAACGTTATCATACGATATAAATAAAAGTGATCCATTCCGACGTAAGCTGTTGGTAAAAAGTGGTGGCGGAAGGAGAAAAGAAATGGAAAAAGTGTTTCAGGAATAAAACTTGTCATTATTTATTTAAATTATTTAATTAAAAACCTTTATGTTTAATTAATTTCTTGTATGCTTCCTTTTACTTTCTTTAATCGCTTTGCATCTTTGACTTCACGTCAGGTTCATTTTATCAATTTGCTATTACACCGAACCAATTTTGATAACATCATTAAGGGATGAGCATAAGGAATTAAAATATTTATTTATTTATTTATTTATTTATTTTATAAAAGAAGGAGCAAACGAGCAGGCGGGTCACCTGATGGAGAGTAATCACCGCCGCTCATGGACACCCGCAAAACCAGAGGAATCGCAGACGCGTTGCCGGCCTTTATTTAACGAAAAAAAAAACATATACTTAATCAGTTCACCAATAGCGAAGATATCGCGTCGCGTATTCATAAACATTAAAAAAATACAGTCGAATTGAGTACTTACCTCCTCATTTTTTAAAGTCGGTAAAAATTTACTGATAATCATTACAAGAAACAAGTAACGTTACGTTGCGTGTCACAGACGTCACAGTACCCAATAATAGGGTAAACAAAAACACTTCATAATGGCAACACTTGTGTTTCAAGCAATGACGTCTAAATTTTATTTTGATTTATTGAAAAATATTGGTTTCCAAATTACTTACGTGTGAAATATGATTCCATCCCGCTTTTTATCATTTGAAGTTTGATTCTTAAACTCTTTCACAACACAATTCAACATTTTCACAGATAAATTTATGATTTTTCAAAACGACTTGCTCCCACGAGCCGCGGACCTACACTAACAAGTTAAGGCGTAGTTTCATTGTACGTGTGTGCGTGTAATTGTGTATGTACACGGCGAGGCGTAGTTTGACCCGGCCTCACTTCGCTGTTCGCAGAGTTCTGTCTTAACTTTTTATTTGGTCTGAGAGTGCACAATTATTAAATAATAGATGTTTGCCTAGTGTCGGAAGGTCCGCAATGTTTGGAAAAAATCCAGTTTAGCAGTTATCAAATTAAATCCATTAGCGGCGCTAGTGTGCCTTACCCTTCGCCTTAATCGACGATTCACAAATGTTCTGTGCAATCCCATGCTATTTTAAGTGTACATGTACATTAAGGGGGTGCAGCGCGGACGCAAAATTGCGAGTTTCAAGTTTCTTTATGATAGCGAGCGAGCGGCGCGTGGTAGTGGTGTGACAACGGCGCACGACTACGAATACGCTCGCACACTAATATCTGTACAGACTAGGCTGGTGATTTAATTTTAGCAATGTTTACTTTCGTAAAATCATAGGCGTTTGGGTAAAAAATAAGAAAAGTCTTAATATTTTCATATTCATGTTTTTTAATGGAAAAATAAGACAACAGTGCCCTGCGGAATATCAATACTAACATTTTGATGTCGGATCATTGTTTCATTTGTGCTATATTTACAAAATTTCTGAAGAAATAAGTTTTTAGATATCATTATTTTACGTATTGTTTATGCAGTTTCTGGGTATTTGTTTCAAATTCCAAGACAACCATGACCTTGTTAAAGGATCAAGCTAACCTACACTAGTCCTTTTAATGTATAAGACCTATTCAGCGCCTAGCACCAGTGACTTAAAAACACGTAAATTTTCAAATTCCGCGCTGCACCCCCTTAAGTGAAGTTAAAATAATTTTTGTAATTAAGTGAACTTTTACATAATACAACATCATATTGATTTTGACTGTGGTGGTTATATATCTACCCAACTAACCCACTATGACCGACTTTGAGCAAGGCCTTCCTGCGCCTACAAGTACATGAATAATAAAACAAATCATTACTATTTACAAATGTTTATTGGTTTAGTAAAATTCTACCGTCCTCCAAATAAAAACTTAATATTTCGAGCTTATTCCATAGTTTTACCATGTTGTGCTAAGAATAGTTATGATATAATAATATTTCTTAAAAATAAACTCAGTTTAACTCAACTTATTTACTCGCACGTTGTGTCATAGAAGCCAAGCGGCAACGTCGCGATTCATAGATAAACTTAATGAAAAATCACAAATTCGCCTATTGTAGTTGTTTCTTCAGAACAAAAACTAGTTAAATTGTTGAGGTTGTTCCAACACTGACATTTCAGTTTGCAAGAATTTTTAAATTCTATTGTACTTTTTCCGTTTGTGTTATTGTGCATTCTTTAATAAAAATGACAAATAATGAACGAGAACGTACGGTAAATGAGTGAATGTCATTTTTACAGAATAAACAATAGAAGGCAGCCGTTTTTGGCCTCTGTTGTTAAATAATTAATTAAATCTGAAGAATATTATAAAGAAATAAAATACAAATACGTAACAAACAAATCAACTACCACGATTACGTTATTCCGACTATAAACTTGGATGAAGGTCGCCGCGCCGGTTGGAATAACTCTATAGGGCTTTTTAATAAACAAAGTGTAAGCTTGGAGTAGTTACGCCATGTTTTGTCTCTTTTACTCTAATATGAAATGAAGTTTACATGACGGGAACAAAACACGGAGTAACTAATCCAAGCTTACACTTTATTTATTAATACGGGGGTTAAACACGAACAGTTACGCCGATGTTATACTCTGTGTAAGTTATTCTGAGTTTATTTGTAGAAATTTGCTTATTGTTAGGTTATTCTTGGAATAACTTTTATTCAGTGTTTATTTGTAAGACGGTTAAACTTAACTCCAAATGCTGATGCAGATAAAATCCGCAAAGTTGAAGAGGGTACGGAAGTGTGGAAAGGTCATAATCTGTAGAGTTTAAAGTAAGTTAGTTTAATTTAATCTGCGGCTTAAGTGACCTAAAATCTACACAAAAAATTCTAAAAAAGGGAAAAAGTAATCAAGGAATCATTACAACGGAGAACAATGGACCAGACAGAAATGGGGGGATGAGCTAGGCGCAAAAGATAGGCCCGAAATAACTCAGGATACAGACAAATGAAAAATGGGAAGCCTTTACTCTGCAGCAGGAAAACTATGACTTAGGTATTATGTAAAATATAATATAATAGATACATGTGGTGGATATCTCCATGGGAGAAAAAGGATGGCGTAATGATTTGAGCAGTCTCTGCAAAGATTGGCAATTCAGCCGAATTGCCAATTAGTAGCCACTAATAGAAAACGGGAAGGGCCTTTGTCCAGAAACCTTGCATTCCACAGACTGACTAACGATAAATCTAATTATTCAATTCAACTCGGGACTTGTCTTGATTGACGAGGTATCTTCGAGAAAGTTCTCAGGTTCATAGTCGAGGTTGAGTTGATGCGACTTGATGATCTCCTTGTAGATGTAGGCCGACTTCCTTGGTTGTCTGGTGCGCTCGGGACTGTTGAAGTCTACTTCATATAACCCAAATTTTTCACTGTAAAAAGAAAACAATTTTAAAAGTTATGATTAGTTCGCGCTCATTATGCCGGGCTGCAGCGGGGCGGGTCGCAACGCAAAAATCCGCTCAAATCGTTCGTATGTATTTTATATGAAACTAGCTGACCCGGCGGACTTCGTACCGCTTTTACAGGTTCCATCATAGAGTTAATTATATATCAATGGTTTCCATGACAACAAAACAAACAAATCATTTTGTATTGGAAAATTAAATTGTCGTTTTTAGTATTTTATATATATATTTTTTTTAAATATAGCCTATGTTACTCAGCGCTAATGTAGCATTCTAATGGTGAAAGAATTTTTGAAATCGGTCCAGTAGTTTTTGAGTTTATTCGTTGCAAACATACATACATACAAAAATACAAAGGTTTCCTCTTTATAATATTAGTATAGATAACGCACACTATGCCGGGGCGCAGCAGGCCGCATATTCCGCCGCGGATTTTGGATGCGTGCGATGCGGCCCGCCCCGCCCGGAAAATAAATACATGACATCTTGTTTTTTGCTTTTTAGTTCTTTTTTTTGCCTTTTTTGTCATGGCAGTAGTGTTTTTTAGTTATTTATTTTTATTTTGTACCTTTTAGTGATAAGTTTATTTTAATAAAATATGTCATGGTAGGTAATGTAAGCATTTTTATACAAGAACAACCAAAAATTTACCTCTACAGATATCATGCCAAACATCGAGTTCTAGTCTCTAACTCCAATAGAACGACGAATTTTCATCATACAAAATTTCATCCCCTATTTTACCCACATAGAGGTTGAATTTCCAAATTTTTACTATCCTTTGTTAGTCAAAACGATGCAAGGATTGTAATGATACCTTATATATCTAAATCGGTTCAGGCGTTTAGAAATTATGGTGGAATAAAGAAACATCACATACAATGCATGAACCCTGAAAACATTACACTCCTTTTTTTGGCAGTCGTGTAAAAAAAGAAAGTTCTTCGTCAGAACTATCCATAACGTACAGTTGCACGCGACGTCTGGCATCACACTGTATTCAAAATCCGTCAATGCGCTGCCACCCGGCCCGTCACTAATGTGCTATGTAAGCACTTTGTGCTGCGATGCGGCCCGCCCCGCCTCGCTGCGGCCCGGCATAATGTGCGCGAACCTATATTGTCTAACTCTAATAGCTACCGTAACACATTTCAATTTGACATTTGAAAGCTGTCGTGATAGAGGTTGAAATTAGACAATTAGCCACCAGGCAGTTGCTAAAACCCTGGAGGTGAGCGGGGTTGAGCATCTGCCTGATCCACTAAAACTTCTCGCCAGTTTGACCCGTTGCGAACACCGAGCACTATAACGCGTCTTTCACAGAACACTTCGGTGATTCTTTCGAACTCGCCTCATGCTAGGCGTCTCACTCCTGGGTACAGGAGGGGTCGCCTGAAACCTTGAGGAGTTTTGCAGGGCGTGTGGGAAGATGAGGTTTCCTACCTGCGCGTTCAAATACGATGAGTGCAACTCCCATGTAACCGCATCCTCCGAAAGATACAAAAGACCATCCCCCCGATTTCCATAACAAAAACCGTAGCGACATCGTAGCGACTTAGTTGATGAAACCATTTTCATGCTAACATCCGATTTAAAGTCGTTCCAACGAAGTTACCAACCAACCGTATACGGTAGATCTGGGTGCCTAGTGTAAGTTTTGTTTACTATCCGTATTCATTCGATTACGTTTACGAAAACGAAAATTAGTATGACATTAAAGTAGCGCCTCCTGGCGACATACAAGAAGAGTTAAAGATTCGCCATACAAATTCTTGTTTTCGTTAACGAATACGATTGGTTGGAACTTTGTTTGTATGGTTCGAACGATTTTAAAATAAGCTCGATTGACCGATTGAATTACGAATATCGTTACGATTTTCATCAAGGCACTGGCCAGGAATTACAGTTAACCTACGAATGAACGTGTGTCGTTTGCACTTTTAATTTTAAACTATTTAGGATAAATTGAGACATGCTGGTGATGAACCAACTTACGTATATCCGTTCTTCCACTCGAAGTTGTCTATGAGCGACCAGGCGGTGTACGCCTGCACGTCGCAGCCCATTTCCAGCGCGTCCAGCAGCGCGGTCAAGTAGTTCCTGAGGTACGCGATGCGGTCCTCGTCCAGCAAGCCCCCGGCGGTAGACCATCCGTTCTCTGTGATGTACACTGGTGGGTTGTCGTACAAGGTCTTCACTTCTATCAGCAGTTTGTAGAAGCCCCATGGCACTTCCTAGAATGAAATTTAGACCATAGATACCTCTGCCCTCTGTAGACAACTGAAAGTCAAGGGAGTTTTGTGCCGGTGACCATAGTCAAAGGTACACTCTAACTCTCATCATCATCATCAGCCCACTTCCGCTCACTGCATGGGTGGCATAGGCCTATTTCCTCACACGCAGAGTGGCGTGTGAGGAAATAGGCCCAGTCCTGCGCTATCTTCATCGTCTTATTTTTTGTAGACCTAATTAACATTGGCACACAAACTATAGTTAGTTAATACTTTAATAGTTTTTCGCACAATTTTTACTTATCCTTAACTTGTTTCGCCTATTTTTACTTAGCTTTAAAAAAGTTTTTAACTTCCCAAAATTATGCGCAATAAAAATATTAAAAAATAATATAATAATAATAAATATATAAATATAAATATATATAAATATAAATATAAAAAAATATATAAATATAAATATATAAATAATAATAATAAAAATAAAAATATTAGGTAAAAACCTAATTTTTTTTTTTGGCCGATTCTCATTCGTTAAACTTTTATTTTAACGCATAATTATTCTTTACCCTAACCCGATGTTTTGGCGTATAACGGTATAACGGTGCATACCTGCAACCAAGCTGACTGCCCTTGCGGCCAAGACGGATCCTTAACCATCACAGCTCCCATGTCGTCCATGTAAGAGGGAACACTATACATTCCCTCCAGTGACGCATCTCTGTACGTCAGTTTAGACGTGTACGAATTTATACCGAAAAAGTCTGAAAACAACATTTTTATATTATGTATAACAAGATATTTTTTTTAAAAAAGAATCCACTCCACTTTTCTATACAAAAGAACTTTCACAGCGATCCTGGGTCCAATTTCCAAGGGCTTATGCCTGTCAACAAACTAAAATATCAATTGCCGTGCATCCTATTAGGTACACCACTCAAGAGACAGGGAAATGCTTAAACAAGTTCTTGAGTAAGTAAGTCTTATTAACCATTCGACAAAGTTAATGTAAACTGAATTTGTATGACCTTGAAGCAATTATAAGTCGGTTACACAACTTTGTCATTACATAGGTGCCAGTTTCGAATTCATGCAAATTGTTCGAAATGTCAAAAGAATTAGATTCTGCATACAATTCATACTGAAATGAAGACCGAATCTCTCGCTCGCTATAAAGAAACCCGTGCCACCCTCATACCTGATGATCCTCGGATAAGGGTGACCTCAGCAGCCGTAAGCTCTGGAAGGCGGGAGATTGAGAAGCCTTGCTCAGCACTCTTGAAGGCTACATTCAGCTTCAGCTCTGATGGGAAGTCGCCTTGCTTGGAGAATATTGGGTGGGCGTACTGGCCCCACTAAAAAATAATGCTCTGTGATGGCATATGGATAGTATTCACCGTCTCTACGGTCTACTATTTATAGTAGACTGCTGTCATTACCCATTAGACCCGTCATAATTACAGATGACTATATCGGAACCATCTAAATCAGTAAAGGTATACCCAACAATAGATACATATTTTTCTTTTTCTTTTTATAAGTGTACGATCGTCTGGCGCCTTTCGTATAACATGGTAGGGGGTGCCAGTATAAAACTTAGAAGTCTTGTATAGAAGGGTTGTAAGAGATACGCTACCCAATATAACATAGGGAAAAAATGAAACGTTCAAGTTTCTTGCTGGTTTTTTTTTTGGTATAAGGCTTCTGCCGTAGACTTAATATTTGATAGATAGGAAAGTGACTCTTTTACGATACGTTTGGTCGTACTTGTAGCCAAAAAAGTAATTTAAAAAATGCGATCGTAATACTCACATCAAACTGTCTAGCATCAACAGCTGCCTGGTGATCGTCCACAGTATCAGAAGCCGGCTCAAACCAGGTACAACTGATTGATATCCCAATGGTCCCATTCTGTATTTTCCTATATTTCTCGTCATATAAACGGTACACATTAGCATGAGCTAGCAATACGTGTTTGGCGCACAAATACTCAGCTATACCTGTGGAGTTCAAGAAAGGTGCTTTCAAATCACTGCCGTAGCCTTCATAGCATATCTGCTTGGGTTCATTTATCGTCATCCAGTGCTTCACTCTATCACCAAAAGATTCTAACAAAACTTTCGCGTAATCAGTAAACCAATCGACTACAAGGGGGTTGGTCCACCCTCCCAACTTCTGCAGGGTATACGGCAGATCCCAATGGTACATCGTCACGAAAGGCGTGATTTTTTTCGACAGCATTAAGTTTATCAAGTTGTTGTAGTAGTCAACCCCTAGTTGGTTCACTTTGTCAGTGAAGCCGCTTGGTAGTATCCTCGTCCAGGATATGGAGAAACGATAGAAGTCCAAGCCGAGTTCCTGCATGATTTCAACGTCTCGTGGGTACAGGTGGTAGGAGTCAGCTGCTATGTCGCCGGTGCTGCCATCTTGTATCGGTGACGGCTCGTTGTGTGTGGCGACGTCCCATATTGAAATACCTTTACCTGGAAAAGAAGATAGACCGAAAATCTAAAAAAAGGTTATATTTTCACCTTTTTCTATCGAAAATTTGAATGAATCCTTGGATACTTATTAAGTGGAGACCGCGTAACGGCAAACGTAGTGTAGGACGCCCTCAGACTAGGTGGAGCGACGATCTCCGCAAGGTGGCTGGCAAGAGCTGGATGAGAGTAGCCGCGGAACGTGCTCGGCGCCGTGCACTTGGAGAGGCCTATGTCCAGCAGTGGACGTGTATAAGCTGAAGATGATGATGTTGAGGTACTTGTACGAGTATATTAAAAATAAATTAAGGCGCTGCCCACCATGAAACTGCGCTCTCTGTCGATCTGTATACTAACTGTCGTACTCAGAGACGTCAATTAAGTTTTAATGACAATTAAATGTCTTTCCTTCTATATTTAGCATTATACATAAGAAAGTGACAGCAAGAGACTTAATTGTCATTGAAACTTAGTTGACATCTCTGAGTACGGCAGTAAGTCTTAATTTTTCAGGAAAACACTATTGGATTTTAAATAAATATCATGCACTATTTGCATCCCTTTTGCTTTTATGCAGGCGTGTAGGCTTTAAAAGTTACTCACTTACTTACACACATATTTTGCGGAAATCCATGATAAAAAAAATGTAATTGAAATAATATGTAGTGTTAATTCCGCTAAACCACTCGTTTATCGAGTTTAACGAGTGATTTAGCGGAATTAACACTACAGATTATTTTTTAATTTTTTTATTTCATAGTCAATTCTGCATTTTGGAAACAATAGCATTGTTGCTTGTATAGTCTGTTATAATATAATTAAAACAACTTAGTGCATCTTGTTGAATTAGGCTGTCACGCGTTGTTTCACACTTGGGTCCATTCAATATTTCTCAAGACAAAGACATGTTTTTGCAAACATCCTGAACTTAATACAATAGCAACTGATTCATATGTTTTGATAGTATGTGGCTGTTATTTTGGCGAGGAATATTATAATACTTCGATATGGATGACTGGAATTTTCTTCTGGAGCTCTTAGTTTTTATCTTGTCTGACTGTTAGCATAATAGTGCCTTCACCTCACCTAATGTTAAGTGATGATAAGGCCAATGGTGGAAACGCATTTCCTCCGGGATCCTCACCAAGTGACGCTATCTTATCCCTAGCTGCCAGAACACAACAATGTTAAGCGACATATTTAGATAGGTTGGTGGTAGCTAGCCAGACAGACAAACAAGCACCTACCACTAACCAAACCGAGTGCACAAATATGTATCCCTCACTAAGAATCGAACCCGCGGGACCTCTGGGTCTAAGATCGGTAGTCTTAACCACCGATAGATGTTAAGGGGGTGCAGCGCGGAATTAGAAAATTTACGTGTTTTTAAGTCACTGGTGCTAGGCGCTCAATAGGTCTTATACATTAAAAGGACTAGTGTAGGTTAGCTTGATCCTTTCACAAGGTCATGGTTGTCTTGGAGTTTGAAACAAATACCCAGAAACTGCATAAACATTACGTAAAATAATGATATCTAAAAACTTATTTCTTCAGAAACTTTGTAAATATAGCACAAATGAAACAATGATCCGACATCTGAATGTTTGTTGATATTCCGCAGGTCACTGTTGTCTTATTTTTCAATTAAAAAACATGATTATGAAAATATTAAGATTTTTATAATTTTTTACCCAAACGCCTATGATTTTACGAAAGTAAACATTGCTCTAATTAAATCACCAGCCTCTCTGTACAGACATTAGTGTGCGTGCGTATTCTTGTCGTGCGCCGTTGTCACACCACTGCCACGCGCCGCTCGCTCGCTATCATAAAGAAACTTGAAACTCGCAGTTTTGCGTCCGCGCTGCTGGCCCGAAATGAAAGAGCTATTCACCCGTAATCATCGATCTATCTTACCTCAACTGAAGATATTGTTATCGTGACAGACATTACATCGTAACGTTATAATATTTGTATCATTGTTGAGATCCGGCAGCTAGAGATAAGATAGCCCGTGCTTCAGTAGTTGAGGACTTCGAGTGAAGTGCGCATCCACCATTGGCCTTGTCATCACTTAACATCAGGCGAAAGGCACTGTGCTTATCCGGAGATCATCACCATCATCATCATAAGCTCATTTTATATCCCACTGCTGGGGCACGAGACTTCTCTATGGATGGATAAGGAGAACGGATATAAACTACCACGCGGGCCCAGTGCGGATTGGTGGTTGTTATTGGTTGTAATAAATGATTGGTTAGAAAAATACCAACTTCCTTACCATCTTCGTACCACCCCCCTTCGATTTGGTATGCGGCTGTTGAGGCACCAAACGAGAAACCCGCGGGGAAGTTACGAATCTGCGTCTTGCACCAAACTCCATCGTGCACAATCAGTGTCAAACTGGAAAAAAACAGTAGTCATTTGAAAAATACCTTTTCTTGATATTCTTGATTACACGTTTTTCAAAATATCGCTATCGGTAACTGCCTCTGTTTGCTTCGGTTTAAAATCTAGTTCATCTTTATATATTACTAGCTGACCCGGCGGACTTCGTACTGCTTGACAGTTTCCAGAGTTAAATATATGTCAATGGTTTCCATGACAACAAAACAAACAAATCATTTTGTATTGGAAAATTAAATAGTCGTTTTTTGTATTTTTTTTAATATAGCCTATGGTTACTCAGCGCTAATGTAGCATTCTAATGGTGAAGAATTTTTTAAATCGGTCCAGTAGTTTTGGAGTTTATTCGTTGCAAACATACATACATACAAAAATACAAAGGTTTCCTTTTTATAATATTAGTATAGAAAGATCTGGGGCTTTACAAGTCTTCGGGCGGACTTCTTGAGAGAATTTGAAAAGTGACCGTTGCACTGTTTTGTTTCATTTGCCAACACTCATGTGTTCCACACTCACGAACACTTAACGGTTAATAATCAACCATTATTTCACATTAACATTCGATATAACATAAATTTTCGAAAATAAAACAAAACCGCAGACATGACTCTTCACTTTCCCGCCAAGAAGTCCATCATTTGACATTGACTTTACTGCCGCTGCGTTCGAAATTCGAATGAAAAGTTCGAAGCAATTAATGCGTTTGTTTTGTATTCATCATACTCGTTGACCGTATTGTAGCTCATAATATCATTGCTTACATGGAACTATGCCGCAATATCGGATAACCACTTACAAAAACAAACCATTGTAATAATACCGTTACTAATAATTATTCTTATGTCATCACATAATTCCGACCTCTGGCCATCGCCAGAGGTCGGAATTAGATAGAGTTATTTATGTACTTGCATCGAAATGTTGATATTAATATGGATCTTCCCGGGATTTCTAAAGGACAATCCCGTGTGGCCAACAATATTACAAATAAATAATAATAAAAACTGGTGATGACCATGACAGTTTAAAAATTAAAATTAACATAACAGGGCGTCACATAAAAACCTACCTTGTTTACGTTTTGTAAAGTGATACTTTCGCAATAAAAAAATTAATTTGAAGTTACAATATCTAGTTTTTTGGCTTTCACTACACATACTTTTCTTCAAACTTTCTACTTATACCAAGCAGTTTGCATTAGGTTTAAGACCCGTAAAAAAACATTATACAAAAAAAATCACAGATTTTGCAGTCCCCTCAAGAATCGGATCATTGAAAATGAATACAACGATTTACGAAAAAATAACTCAATTCCAACTTGAATGTACTTCTCGCCTGCATCCGCATCTTTTAACACCATTACCATGACGATCGGTCAATAATCAAAGAAGCTACCTCACTTTTTATATACAGAAATACCAGTTTTTCTACAATACCAAATCTAAAGGGACCACCTACCAGGTCACAATTATTAACCGATTTTCAAAATTTTTTCGCCAATTTCTAGCTAATTTAATACCCTAGAACTTTTTTTTCATTTTTTCTTAAGTCGGTTTTTTTTAATATTTACAATTTAGTATACAAACACCCCCCAAAAAACCCGATTTTTTTAACAATTTTCAAAATTCCAAAAAAAGTTTCCAGCCGATTTTCAAAATTCAAACGCTCACACGTGTCTCGATAAATTCCTCATCTCTTGGTACTATTTCCATCTCAATTCTCCCAAAATCCTCGGAGTTATGGCCAAAAATACATCTCAGGCGATTTGCATCTGATAACCATTTTCAATGGTAAAATGAAATGTTATCTTAGTGCACGCAAACACTACACTTTAAATAGAAACTACTTTTACGGATATTCTGATCTACTCGCCTTTATTTACACATTAATTTGATTTAATGTTTATCCTGACGTTTCAGGAAAAGTAGTTTTATTTCAATTATATATGAAGGAAAAGTTAAAAAAAATAGTTACCAAAAATATATAAGCAGTCGTGACGCCGCCATCCTCCTGCAGGCACAATCGACAGACTATTGTTTCAGTTACGACGATTCACAACATTTCATGGTAGGGCTATTCTAATACGGTCGCGAGTATAATATGTTTAAATATTTTTAACTTCTAAGTTTTGTTTTACTAAACATGATTATTCAATTTATTATAATTTTCTTAAACATGCTTGAACTGAGGTCATTGTTTGAAAACATTCATCGAGATAAATGGAAATTGATATACTGGCCTTATACCAGAGTGAACGAGAGTGCGGCAACTAATTACAAGCGAGCGCGCCGAAACGCACGGACATAAGCTCGTAGTTCACCTACATTATAGTGCTACAAGGATCTTTTGGCACGTGGATGACAGTGACATGAGGGCGTGGGGGTGAAATTAGGGTTACCAGCTACAAATATATCCTTAGTTTTAGGGAATTGTTTAAACCTGTCTCCGTATTCCGTAATTAAATTTTAATCTAGGGAATGTTTAAATGATAGGATTTATTACATAAAAATAAAGTTAAAATGACTATTTTTTTGTGGATCAATTTATTATTTCTCAAAATAAAATTAAAATGATGTAAATATAATTAAACAAAAAACAATTTTTCATTTTTTTTTGCTTTAATTATGTTCTGCATGAACTATGTCGAGAGGTTGCATACTATTAAATTCTTCATCTTCATTGTCTTCACCATCGTCACTGCTTTCTTCACTCTCAATAAAATTCGTGAATCTTTCGTCGAAGAACACCCATATCAAAATTGTCCAATTTTGTTTTTCTTTTAACTTGTTTTTCTATTTTTCCTTGGTGTAACTATTTTACTGGATGATGCTTCAGCCAATCTTCCTTCATTTTCAATTCTTGCAACTGTACGTAAAGATATACCTTTTCAGGTACGATTTCTCGTATTTTCCTTTAATATTTTGAAGGAGAAAATATGTTTATTTACCAAGTAATAACGGGGACATTTATAAGGTATACTATGATATCACTTATCTGTTGCAGCTGCGACGCGGCCATTTACTCTTTCAAATGGAATACTCGGGGTGCTAGATTGCTTTTCTTTCATAAAAAAGCCTTCACTTTTAGCACCACCTCTCTAACTCCACTTTTTATCACTTTTGGCATATTTTGAGATATTTTTATTAAAATAAAAGCACGAAATATCCACAACAAACATCAACTTCAGCTATCTGTCAAAAGTGACGCTTTACAAGATAACGGCGTTAGTTCTGATTTCGGCCACGTGCCAAAAGATCCTTGTGCACACACGCATGAGAACGGAGGAGGTTCTTTTGAAGTCGGTTAAAAAGAACGCGAAAGGAGTACGCGTCGACGCGAGCTGTTCCCGCAAAAGCTGATCGGGCAGCATATGTTGCTGTAGTAACGGAGAATAACAAGTATGTCACTGAGCGCTGATTTGTAAAGATATTTCTCTCTCGCGTTTCCTTTTCATCCACGTCATAGCGGCACGGCGCCGGCGCCTCGTGCTCACGCTCACGCTCAATTCGAAACGCGTGCCGATCAGTATACACATATTTTTCTTGGTTTGGGTGTCGCGATTGCGTGTTGCATATCGAAAATGTCTGGAAAAAAACCCTGTTGTGTATGGGGGGGGGGGGGGGGGATGTCTCGACACACACAACCATAATCCCAGTTTGTCCTTTTTACTTTGCCGACAGATATTACAAAGTAAGATTTTTTTTTTTAAACTTATTCTACAGATAACTTAAACACTATTTTGATATACAATCGCATACGGATATATTACGTTATTAAATTTAATAACGCACCTTTCAAAACTGGCCGAGCGTGGCGTAAATATTTTGCTGTGTCCAATTTGTAAATTAATAATTGATTAGGATTGTACATTATAATGATATAAGTATTATATAGTGTACACCTAAATTGTGTGTTTAATTTATAATAGAAAAGACACCCAAATTCACACAATAATAAATTAACTATGTGTGGCTCAACCCTAGCCGTTAGGTACAGCTCGGTACGTCGATTCAAGGTCACGGCATCGGCACTGTCAGTTGTATACCGCACTTTCGTTCACTCTTCTTATCCCTTTAACGGGCACAGCATGTTCAAATTTTTATTCGTTTTCGACCGAATCTCAATTGCATACGGTTCAAAATATGGTGGCAATATATATGCCACTGCCTTATAAAAGGTTATACCACAGTATGTGGTCATACCGACCAAAATGTCCAAATACATCATGCGAGCAGCGGCTAGTAAGGTTTGTATTGGACTTCTTGGCGGGAAAGTGAAGTCATGTTTGCGGATTTTGTATTTTATTGTTTCAAAATTTATGTTATGTCGAATATTAATGTGAAATAATGGTGGATTATTAACAGTTAAGTGTTCGTGAGCGTGCATGAGTGGTGGCAAGTGAAACAAAACAGTACAACGACAATTCTCTCAAGAAGTCCGCATGAGGTCTTAGTAAAGACCCGCATCTTTACTGATACTCAAGGAGTTAGGGCGACTATCATTTTATCACTACTAATTTCTATTATAATTCATTATCATTTATAAACAAAGAATAATATTTATTAATGTAACTTGTAAGAAAAAAATACTTTGCCACTGTGCTAAATCACATTACCTAAGGGGAAAAATAAGTTTTGGAAGTCTAAGTACGAGAGATACATTCATGTGAAATTAAGAAACAACAACATTTTGCAAAATATATATTTATAACTAAAGGTGGATTTATATTTGTCTGACGTGTCGTGTCGTGATGCATCAGAACGGAATCGTTTTCATACATTTAGTATGGAAACGTTTATACTAGAGTGTTGTGGCGTGTCGTGATGGCTTAGTACGACACGACACGTCAGACAAATATAAATCCACCTTTAGTAAGTAGCTAATATTTTATTAGTTGCTAATACCACCAGTCAAGCTATAGGCAGATAATTTACGAGTGGCTGCAAAGGAATCTAAGGCCACAAATCGTCGAATAAAAAACAGACTTAAACACAAAGTATGTTAAATGAGTTTTTGCACAACTACGCCATGTCCAATTTATTTCCTATATTTTCAGTGACAACTTTTGATCGAATATTATCAAAGACTTATTATCACATACTGGTTGTCTGGAAGAGATCGCTTAAATCGATAAGACCGGCTTTGCCCATGCTAGCTTTAAAATTTTGTGTACCTGTTTTTTGTTTTACTTGTGTGAGCAATAAAGTATTTATCTATGTACTTATCAATATACTTGAGATGAAACTGTTGTCATTAGAGATAACAATGTTTTTCATAATCTTTGCACATTTTCGTAGAAACCATGTAGAAATTTATCTTAGTACAGACGTCTTCGTGTGCGTCAGCACAGCTGGGCCACGGTGAAAAACAGACTTTTTGACGATGCCAGGAATTAGTCGATAATTAGTCGAAATTAGTCGCCAAGTAATAGAATTAGTTGGTCTCGCGTTTAAAAGTTATACGGGGTTATTTGTGGCCCAGCTGTACTGACGTCAGTACAGCTGGGCCACAAATAACCCCGTATAACTTTTAAACGCGAGACTGACGTCAGTACAGCTGGGCCACAAATAACCCCGTATAACTTTTAAACGCGAGACGACTAATTCTGTTACTTGGCGACTAATTTCGACTAATTATCGACTAATTCCTGGCATAGTCAAAAAGTCTGTTTTCCATCGTGACCCAGCTGTGCTGACGCACACGATACCTATACAAAACTATAAAATTTCTTTAATATCTACATATACCATACTTTGAACTTTATGTATATGGCATGTGGTGATCGGGACTCCTTGCAATAGGAGCTCTCTGGTACACGACGTGACCTGAGTTTAAAAGGAGTACATTAGAAAATATCTAGAAAGAAACAAATGAAGATCTGTGGATGATTGATTCGGTGTCAGCCCGCCGCCCGTGACGCCAGAGCTGATTATTGTAAACTAATACGATTTGATAATACTACATTAATTCAAAGTTATATTCGTTTTGTTATTGGCGTACCCCCGGTCATTATAATGGTATACCTACGTAAAGTTCAAGGTCTATTGAGGAAAGTCAGTTTTTCGTTGTCTGCTGTACAGGCGTGTGTACATCTTGACGGGTGGCACCTTATCTTGAGGAAATAAATTAGCAGCGATTGTTAAGGGGGTGCAGCGCGGACGCAAAACTGCGAGTTTCAAGTTTCTTTATGATAGCGAGCGAGCGGCGCGTGGCAGTGGTGTGTCAACGGCGCACGACTACGAATACGCACGCACACTAATATCTGTACAGAGTAGGCTGGTGATTTAATTAGAGCAATGTTTACTTTCGTAAAATCATAGGCGCTTGGGTAAAAAATAATAAAAGTCTTAATATTTTCATATTCATATTTTTTAATGGAAAAATAAGACAACAGTGGCCTGCGGAATATCAATACAAACATTTTGATTCCGGATTATTGTTTCATGTGCTATAATTACAAAGTTTCTGAAGAAATAAGTTTAAAAAAAAAAAAAACACAAATGTTGAAAAAATTTCCACGAGCAGGATTTGAACCTGCACCCTTCTGACATTCCGGGTCAGGTGCTCTTCCAATTGAGCTATCGTGGTTCTAACCAGCCCGCCGAAATTATTCAACACTTTTTACTTTGTAAGCCAAAGGCGCCCATTCAATGTCAACAACTACCGTCATTAACATCCGATCATAATATTTTTACAAATATTAAAGATCAGTTAAGAAATAAGCAAGCTATTTTATAAAATGTTCAAAATGATTTTTAAAGCAAATTTTGTTGCGGACAAATTACAAAAACACAAATGTTGAAAAAATTTCCACGAGCAGGATTTGAACCTGCACCCTTCTGACATTCCGGGTCAGGTGCTCTTCCAATTGAGCTATCGTGGTTCTAACCAGCCCGCCGAAATTATTCAACACTTTTTACTTTGTAAGCCAAAGGCGCCCATTCAATGTCAACAACTACCGTCATTAACATCCGATCATAATATTTTTACAAATATTAAAGATCAGTTAAGAAATAAGCAAGCTATTTTATAAAATGTTCAAAATGATTTTTAAAGCAAATTTTGTTGCGAACAAATTACAAAAACACAAATGTTGAAAAAATTTCCACGAGCAGGATTTGAACCTGCACCCTTCTGACATTCCGGGTCAGGTGCTCTTCCAATTGAGCTATCGTGGTTCTAACCAGCCCGCCGAAATTATTCAACACTTTTTACTTTGTAAGCCAAAGGCGCCCATTCAATGTCAACAACTACCGTCATTAACATCCGATCATAATATTTTTACAAATATTAAAGATCAGTTAAGAAATAAGCAAGCTATTTTATAAAATGTTCAAAATGATTTTTAAAGCAAATTTTGTTGCGAACAAATTACAAAAACACAAATGTTGAAAAAATTTCCACGAGCAGGATTTGAACCTGCACCCTTCTGACATTCCGGGTCAGGTGCTCTTCCAATTGAGCTATCGTGGTTCTAACCAGCCCGCCGAAATTATTCAACACTTTTTACTTTGTAAGCCAAAATTTGCTTTAAAAATCATTTTGAACATTTTATAAAATAGCTTGCTTATTTCTTAACTGATCTTTAATATTTGTAAAAATATTATGATCGGATGTTAATGACGGTAGTTGTTGACATTGAATGGGCGCCTTTGGCTTACAAAGTAAAAAGTGTTGAATAATTTCGGCGGGCTGGTTAGAACCACGATAGCTCAATTGGAAGAGCACCTGACCCGGAATGTCAGAAGGGTGCAGGTTCAAATCCTGCTCGTGGAAAAAATTTTTTCAACATTTGTTTTTTTGTAATTTGTTCGCAACAAAATTTGCTTTAAAAATCATTTTGAACATTAAATAAGTTTAAGTTTAAGTTTTAAGTTATTCAGTGTTTTGTGTATGTCAATAATTTTCATGTTTGTATTTAAAATAAAACACTGTTAAAAAGAAATAGACAGTTTTATTATTTATAGAACAAACAACAAAACAATACATTAAACACACAAAACTACTTTTCTTCCTCATTGTACACATCAGCCATTGTTTATAATTTGACATATGCGGAGTTAGCGTGGAATACCTACCTTTCACACAAAAGTACTTGTTGAATTATTCTGGACGTCTAAACTGATATCTGTAAGTGAAATATAACATTAAATGATTGCTGCTCTGGTGGCGCTAGACCACCTACATATCTACGACGCTGTGGTCCAGGGTACGTTTTCCAGCAGGGGTTCGTTTTCCAACCTACTTAGTGCCTACATATTAAACTCGATTTGGTTGGCGGTAGTGTTTGCTTAAAATCATCCAACAAAAACTGTGTCGGCGGCTTTATTAAATTTTGGTCGGTACTGTCGACCGCACATCACGGTGCTTAGTGTGAGTTTGATTTGCCATTCTTGTTAACAAAAAACAAAAATTTGTATGGCAAATTTTAACTCTTTCATTTGCAACCAAGAGGTGCTGCTTTAATGCCATACAAAATCTCGATTTCGTTAAAGTGATTTAACGTTAATGTTAAAACATGATTTTAATATATCAATTCACTAGGAGCTCGATGGCGCAGTGGTTAACGCGCCCGGTCTGCGAGTGCTGAGGTTAAGCAACTTTCGCAAAGGCAGGTCATGGTCATGGATAACCAAAAATTCATCCTCTCGAGCTCCTCCGTGCTTCGGAAGGCACGTTAAGCCATTGGTCCCGGCTGCATTAGCAGTCGTTAACAACCACCAATCCGCACTGGGCCCGCGTGGTGGTTTATGGCCCGTTCTCCCTATCCATCCATAGGGAAGGCTCGTGCCCAGCAGTGGGGACATAAATGAGCTGATGATGATGATGATTGATTATGATATCAACTCATAATTACTCTTTATAACAACAGATCATAATTTGTCATTCGATCATGTCAACGAAAAAGAGATATTATTTGGAGTGTTTGCTGACGCCTCAGGCGTCCTTTAAAGCGTCCTCGAACTCATTAGGCGGGTGGTGAGAAACTTAAAGGGTTCCTCAAGCCGTGTGATCGAAACCCCGTCAGAGGGTTTCTAGAAGGAAGATTAGGCAAGCGCGTCCCTGTGCCCTCTATATTCTCAAGGGGGTTCTGATGGCATCGGGAGCTGAATAACCCAAAGGCAACGGCTAGGACCACCCACGGCCATAGCCAAAGGGGGCATTGTGGGGCAATGACCTACCTTAAAATACCAATGCCTTACCTTAATAAAATACCTTAATAATCAACTAATAATAAGCAAAGTACTGTAAAGCAGATTTAAGACGGAAAAAAAATAATAGCGTATAGTGGCATCTTGTCTTATAGTCATATTATATAGGGTGTTACAAAATTCCCTTAAATGCCGAATGGAATATTCTACCCATTAATACGAACAACTTTTACTATGGCACCAACTTCGAAATCGCAATTTAAAGGAATTTTGTTACATCTTGTACCTATATCACCCCGACAATTAAATAAGTATTTAATATAATACCTGACTCGCACATGTTCACAAATCAAGGACACCAAAATTCGATTGACCAGAACAGATCAAGTAACATTTTTACTTCCGTCCTACCTGTAACCACAGCTGCCCTACATTAAATTCAAGTCTAGCTTCAAGGCCCTGGGACCATCTAGCTGTAACTTCTCTCGCCTTACCCGGGCAGCCCGAAGAGGTCTTCCAGCTGCCCGGGTAATGCCAGAGAAATTGTATAACATTGAAGCAGCGGGCTCTATGCACCAAAAATCCTGTCTCAATTATTACTTAAAGTAAGTACTAAGTTATATCAATAAAAAAAGTTTACCGAAACACTAAGTTGTACCAAACTTTTTTCTATTAAGAATATTTCCATAAAAGCTGTAAAAAAACTAACTTTATAACAAGCAGGCATCGTTTAGCCTTGGGGCGTCTCTGCTCTTCAAACAAGTGGATGATACGCCCGTCCTGACAAATTAAAAACTTTTTAGAACATTATAAAGCAATTATATTTGTGAGTATCCGATATGTATATTTTATATTTTTAGAACATGTTTCTGTAGTAGTAAGTAACACAGGCATTTGCTGAGTCAAAGCCCATAGTTGTAGAAAGGGTTAGAGGAACCAATGTTCGACAGAAACCTTTGGGACGGTTCAGCAAAATACCAGCTCGCCGCGCTTGATTCGGTGGAACGCAGAGCCAGAAAAATTATAGGTGACGATAAGCTTGTGAAAACCAAGCTTCACAGTCTCACTCACCACCGCACAGTTGCCTGCTTGTCGGTTTTTACAGGCATACTTCGGAGTGTGCTGTTGAGCTGCATGAGCTCATTCCACCTTCCCCATTTTACCATCGGGAATCCAGACGTACGTCTGGCTACCACCCTTACCTGGTTGACATTCCACTTTTGCGCACCAAGCGTTTTGCTTCTACATTTATAATGCGTACAGCCAAAGACTGGAATTCCCTACCGGCGTCTGTATCCCCGAGTGCATATAACCCTAAAGTCGTCCATCGTCGGCCTCTTCTTAGCCCTAGGGATTATGGGCCAATATAATGAGGCCAAAAGCAAGCCCATCTTGCAATAAAAAAAATAAAAAAAACAGTAATCGACATTTTTTTCCAACAACATGCATAAGCAACTGATTTCAGTCGTTGGCAACAATTAGACCACCTACTTCCTATCTGTCATCTCATAAAATTTCTATAAAAATCTATGTTATTTTTTGGTGACGGAAGACTGTGTCGAAGAGTGGGCTGTTTTTTAGTAAGTAAGTAAGTAAAGTAAATAAAAAGTCTATAACTATCCCACTGCTGGGCAAAGGCCTCCATCTTTGGAATCAAGTCATCACTACAATTGGGGTTTTTCCCAGGCCTCCAAAAAATGTTTCCCACCGCCTCCAAGAATTTAAAATGTTATTTATTTTATATTTTATTTAGTTCCCATCGCCTCCAGAAACACGAAAGTACAGTCGTAGATATCCAACACCCCGTGCAGGAGGATTTAGCTAGATTCTAGTAGAATTGTTGTGAAGCACGCGTCTGTAGGCTAGGGGTGGCGGGCGACGCGTGGTATTTTTTTACAAGGATAAGTTAGAGCGGGACAGCACGAAACTTGTTTGTTGGGAATCGGTCATCCTTCATAATTGCAATGTTTTGTTATCAGTTGACCTTGTTCTCTTCTCTTGCAACGTGCACTCTATGTACATATTGTTATTATATTACTATTTGTGCTAGTGTCAGTTAAAATGAAAGAGTGTCAAACCATTGATGATGATACTGCTGGACCCAGCACGGGAACAAATTTGGAATTTATCACTGGTCCCAGTAAGTAAACTTTAGTTTTTATAATATCTTTAACTATGCAAAGTCATAAATAGTAGGTACCTACCTAGTGAAAGTCCTGAGAATACTGAACAGACACAGATTCGGTATGCTCCGAACTTTTTCTGTTTACATTCCGGTATAATTAAATTTATATCCACTCCCGGAATGCGTAGTAGTTGCTAGTCACAAACATTACAATAAAACGATATTTTAATGTATTATTATTTATTATGTTTTTGAATTATAAGTTCCTTGAAATTATTTTTTTCCTAGAACACTTGGTTTTGGGATCCATTTATTTATATTAGTAGTGGAAGTACTATTCAGTTCTTAATTCATTTATATATAGGATGATGAATGGAGATAGGTTAAAATATGATTTAGCGCAGATTGATGCTGTTAATTTAATTTGGAAAATGAGAAATTAATAATATTAATCTATTTATTTGGTTTAATGTAATGTTTGTCGCTAGTGTGTACTCCCATTCACGGAATTGAAAATAAAATAATAATATATAAATAAATTTGTAACAACTTTTAGAAGAGTTGAAACACAAGCTATGCTCTGTAACTCCCCTTAAATGAGATGGTATAAAAATGGCAAATTAAATTATTTCAGATAACAAGAAAATCCTCCTAAGAGGCCACTACAGACATTTTCTTCACCACAAATTGAAAAACGGTTCGCAAATGTGGCGATGTACGCACAATAGAACTTGTAATGCAAAAGTAAAAATTTTAGGAACTAGAATTCTGAGTGAAGATCATCATACTTGTTTACCACAAACGCAGCGTTCGTCACTGACACAAGAATTCAAAAAAGAATGCCTAGAGTACGTTAACACTCCAACTGCTATAACAAAAATTTATAAAAATACTAAGAAAATCTTCATTGATAAAGGTTTTGATTTGTTACAAGATGTGCCCAGTTTTAGCAGTGTTAAAAGTAGTTTATACAGAACAAGAAATGCAAGTTTTGATGTTACTAGAACTCTGTTTACTGACACGAACGATGTGGAAATCCCTGCATGTTTTAAGGATTTTTTATTATTGGACTATAACAGAGAGGAACGCATACTCATATTTTCGTTAAGCAAATCTCGAAAAATAATAAGTGAAAAAGAAACTTTTTTTTTTGATGGCACATTTAAAAGTTGTGCATCACCTTTCTATCAATTATACTCGATGCATGCGGATATTGGTAGTAATGAACATGTAACGAATATAATACCTCTACTTTTTGCACTTTTACCTAATAAGCAGCAAAGAACATACGATATTTTTTTTAACTCCGTCAAACAAAATCTGCCAGAATGGCGTCCACGTAAAGTTTTTCTGGATTTTGAGTTAGGTGCCATCAATGCTATTCGAACGTGTTTACCGGACGTCATCGTGAAAGGCTGTAACTTCCATTTTAAACAGGCATTGAAGAAAAAATCAAAAGTTCTTAATATTTCTGCTAACGAAGACAAAGATCATGTAGATAGATGTGCTGCTTTGGCTCATTTACCGGTTACTGATGTAGAAGATGGATGGTTAACCATCATGGAATCAGCGCCAGTAAATGAAAAGATCACAAAATTCAACAACTACTTTGTTGATACATGGCTCAACAATGCCAGTATACCTTACGCGATTTGGAATTGTGAAGGTGAGCGTCACCGCACAACTAATTTAGTTGAAAGCTGGCATAAAAATCTTAATGGTGAGCTTAAAAACAAACCACGATTACTGGAATTACTTTTTACTATTCGTGAACAAGCGGAGTATTATGAAAAATATTATAGTCCCTCAAAAAATCGAAGCCGAAAGTCCATAAATAAAGATTTAAAAATACACATAATTGAAAATAAGTATAGACAGAAAATTATAACCATCGCCGAAGCCCTTGACCAGTACAAAATAATTTGTAAGCGATTTTCTTAAGATTGGCATCTAATAAGCATCAAAATAATTATTAATTATAAGTTTGATTACCTGTGATAATGATAACACATTGTTATTAAAAAGTTACTAAATGTTATTGGAGAAGGTTATAGAAGTAGTTAGCACATAAAGTTGATTTTCTGTGATATGATCATGTGATCAATACTAAACTAATTTGTATTTTTTAACGATTTAATTGTTGAGGATTCGAAAAAGATTCTAACTATTTACAAAAAAAAATATTTACATGATTAATGACTTATATACATCGAATTTATATTTTTATATTTTAGTTTTAAGATTGTCATCTAATGAGCATCAAAATAATTAATAATTATAAGTTTGATTACCTGTGATAATGATAACACATTGTTATTAAAAAGTTACTAAATGTTATTGGAGAAGGTTATAGAAGTAGTTAGCACATAAAGTTGATTTTCTGTGATATGATCATGTGATCAATACTAAACTAATTTGTATTTTTTAACGATTTAATTGTTGAGGATTCGAAAAAGATTCTAACTATTTACAAAAAAAAATATTTACATGATTAATGACTTATATACATCGAATTTATATTTTTATATTTTAGTTTTAAGATTGTCATCTAATGAGCATCAAAATAATTAATAATTATAAGTTTGATTACCTGCGATAGTGATAGCACATTCTAATTACGTGTTACTGAATGTTATTGGAGAGGGTTATCAGCTTTATGTGCTAACTACTTCAGTTAGCACATAAAACTGATTTTTTGTGATGTGATTAAATTATTATGATAGACAACTAATTACCTTTTAGCCTGTGATTTATATAAAAAAAGTTTATTTCACTATAACAGTAACTATACTAGGCATCTTTTATATTAAAATAAACTCCTTTTAACCGACTCATTATTAATACGTTGTATTTTGTAATTATTATTATAGACCGTATATTTACAGCTAGTTCTTTGATTTTATTTTAAAAAACAATCGAAACTCAGTAATAAAAGGATTTAAATTTAAATTGTTTTTCATTCATCTTTTCTTTGATCGAACTGAAATTATCGTTTCACGTTTACGTTTTTTATGGCAACTGTACTATTTTGGAGGCGGTGGGAATCAATACAACAGTTTTAATTTGATTTAATTTATTTTTGGAGGCGATGGGAATCAATGTATGAACTTTGATTTTTCGAGAACAATGGGGTTTTGGAGGCCTGGGAACGACCCTACAATTGATGGGTAAAATAACTTTATTATCACGCACGTCAAATGCGGGTTGGTGATCGATCACAAACCCGCCCCAAAACCGCCTAACACTCTCGCCTTCGATCGCTTTGAAAGCGAGGCCCTCGCCTCGCTTTCTAATATAATATCGAAATATAATATCGAATAATATCGAAAGCTATAGCCTATCTATAGCTTTGATATTGCTTTCATATTGCTTTCGAAATGACAAGATGACGCCTCCTCCTCGCCTCGCCTTCAAAGCGATCGAAAGCGAGAGAGTTAGGCGGTCGACCCCCCGGGCTATGCATCGAAAATACGAAACACGCTTTGGCCGACCTGGAAATTGAACCTGGCACCTTAGGGTACCGGGCCGAGCGTTCGGAGAGACACTAGACCAGGGATGAGCAAACTTTTTCATTCACGTGACAATATTTACTAACAAAATCTATAGCAGGCCAGGCATTGAATTTTTTGCTGTATTTTTTCAATAAATAAATATTTATTTTGTAAAATAAAAATATTGATAGATATGCATTTTCTGAAACACACACGCATTTGAATTTTTGTTTGATGGTCGCGGGCCTAACTTCGATCATTCACGGGCCGAAGATGGCCCGCGGGCCGTAGTTTGCCCATCCCTGTACTAGACATAGATAGACACTCGGCAACCTAGTGTCTATGTCTAGTGTCAGACTTTGACGAAGTTTTTATTTGGTTTCTGAGGACGAGGTCTGGTAGTAATCAGCGTAGTGATTTAAGAATCAATTTAACGCATATCCTTTACTAGCTGACACGGCAGACTTCGTACCGCTTTGACAGTTTCCATGATCCAACAAACAAACAAATCATTTTGTATTGGAAAAATAAATTTTCTGTTACTTATTATTTATGTTTCTCACCGTTCAAACTTTCCCTGAACTTCCACAAATATTTCAGAATCAAAATAAGCCAAATCGGTCTAGCCATTCTCGAGTTTTATCGACTCAAACGATCAGCATTTGATTTTTATAAATATAGATAGACTTTAGAAAGAGATAGCTGCAGAGTTGGCTGCCGATGGCGTTTACAGCGCAACCGAATTTTAAGGTCATCGGCGAGAAACTTAAGGTTCCTAAACCGTAGTGATCGAACATCCTCAGAGAGTTTCTAGAGGGGATAGCATAACGCAAGCATGTCCCCGTCCCCCGCTATATTCTCCGAGGCGTTCGGATCAAAATCGAGAGCGGAACAACCCGAGGGCGCCTCTAAAGGCTGGGACCTCGGCCCGGGTTGATTGAGACGTGAGGCCCCAAGTAACATGCAACAAAGAAAATAATAATAAATATTGAATTGAAACAACTTTTACGGATCTACTCGCGTTTATTTTACACATTACTTTTTAATGTTTATCCTGACGTTTCGAACCCTTTGCAGGGTAACGTCTCCAATGTAAGGGCGCAAGGATCCGTAAAAGTTGTTTCACTTCAATATGTAGTGTTCGCGTAAACTTTAGAAAACAATAATAATAAATAATTAATTGCAATTTTTTTTTCTTGTTTCTTGTACCGTTATCCATATTCACATGCTCTGCGTTGGTAAACCAGACGAACTATATGTATACATATAAACTACCATCACTGTACCTACTTTATTTTCAGTGAATAAATAATTTAAATCAATTTGATTTGATTTGAAAGAATACTAAAGCTATATTCACATCTTCAGTATTCTTATATACAGGATGTTTGGTAATATGTATATATACCCGAAATGTACCCATGTTAACATGTCTATATAATACTATGCCTACGTCAGAAAATGGAAATTGTAAAAAAATTAACTTCGAATCTCCATACAAAATGATCCCTCAGCTGATCGAGTAAGTATAGAAAGTCGATATTTTTTTTATAATTTCCATTTTTTGACATTGGCATAGTATTATACAGACATGTTAACATGGGTACGTTTCAGTATTATATACATATTACCAAACATCCTGTATATATATATAACTCTTATCTTATCATCAACATAGGGTGAGATGATGGCCAAGTGCTTATTCGTAGAAAAAATTATGTTCTTTTAACCTGTGGTTTTTCTTTCGCTTATTCATCCATTCATCACCAACATGTTTCCACTCATAGCCGGCGGCGAGAAGTCTGCGCGGACTAATCTGTAGATAGAATATTTTTTAGAAACAAAAAAATAATAGAAGATTTAGGAGAGGAAATATAAAAGAGAAATAATAAATTGATCCACAAAAAAATAGTAGGCTGCACCTAAAATACTAAGTTAGCATCTAAATAGTAGTTTAGGTGCTAACTTAGTATTTTTGTGGGTGAGGTTAGGTTAGTTTGGTGATCGATTAAATACAACCCAATATAAAATACTAGCTGACCGGCGGACTTCGTACCGCTTTGACAGTTTCCATGACAACAAAACAAACAAATCATTCGTCCGCCCATCCCATGATCGACACCTATAGCAGCGCCACCTACCGGGTCAAATTGTAAACCTAAACCATTCTAGAATTCACTTGAACACACACAGAAAATTTCATCCAAGTCAGTCCAGGCGTTAAGAAGGAGTTCAATAACATACACACGCACAGAAGATTTATATATAATATATAAAGATTAATCGATAAAAACAATTACCATACGGGGTGAATAACATTCCTCGAGCCTCTTAGTTTTGTATTCTGAAAAAAAAACATTCCGTTTGTGAGAGAGACAGAGCGAAAAAGAGAAACTTTTACTGACACACAAAATAATAATAAACATTAGGTTAGGACCCCGTCACAAAATAAGGACACTGCAGAAGGAAAGCTTAATACAAACGAATCTCTGAACGGGTGGGTTACTCTTGAAACAATTTCCAATCCCAAACCTAAAAAATTCAAATGGCACTCTTAAAAGCGATAATAGCGCTACATTGGAATAAATTTAATTCCAATGCGCTTTAATGAAATTGAAATTAAGTGAACAAATTATTATCAAGATGGGGCGTTCCGAAATAGCGGATGGAATACTGTTTTAAGGAGGACATCGATGGCGCAGTGGTACACGTGCTCGATCTGCGATTGCTGAAGTTAAGCAAGTATACCAAACGCCAATCATCAGATGGGTGACCGAATATTTATCATCTTGAGCTCCTCCGTGCTTTGGAAAGCAGGTAAAGCCATTGGTTCGGGTTGTATTAGCGTTTTCAATTACCGCACCGCACTGGGCCTGCGTGGTGGTTTACAGCCCACTTTTTCTTCCACAAGAAAGTCTCGTGGCCCACTAGAGGGGACATAAAATCAGCTGGTGATAATGATGATAAAAATAAACTCACTTCTTCTATTGTTATGATGGGTTCCCGTTACGTGACAACGTCTTTGTTTACTGCTGTGGCATGAGTATTTCTGCAAAAAGTGATTGTATTTACATATTATCCTATCTGTATAATATTACACAATATTGAAATAAAACAAATTTTACGGGATCTACTCGCGTTTATTTTACACATTACTTTTTTATGTTTATCCTGACGTTCTGAACCCTTTGCTGGGTCCGTGGTCACAGGGAGACTGAGGTGTTGGTCGTCTCATAATTAGTTAGTAGCTTGTATACCCTTATTTAAATTTAATCAGGTGCGTTTCGTTTTATGCAGAAAGAGCTTACAGTATCTTTTGGTCTGGCAGTTTGGTGTTGGTGCTGGGATTTAATATTTTGTATGATGGGAGTAGTTAAGCCAAGATTTAGGCGATTCATAAGTTTAGTGCAAACGGGTGTAAGTTATATAGAAATAAATTTATTCTTCTATTCTTCTTCTAGTAATATTATTAATCTATTAATGTACCTGAGGTATATGGACAGCAAACAGATGCGGCGAATAATATTTTTTATGGAAAAGCTCGTTGTAGTATCTTTGCGACTGAAAATGGTAGAAAACACATTTAAATATTTATTCATCATCATCATCATTGAGATGTTGATGATGATTTCAAAGAAAAACCACCAAAAGCGTCCACTGCTGGACAAACGTCTCTCCCAAGGATTTTCACAACGACCGGTTTTGAGCTGCTTGCATCCAGCGGCTTTCCGCGACCTTCACCAGATCGTCAGTCCATCTTGTTAGAGACCTGCCCACCCTGCACTTTCCGCAAAATATTTATTAATAATTATTACTTTGATTTAAGCCCGTTTGATTTGAGGCCCGTTCTCCCTATCCATCCATAGGGAAGGCTCGTACCCCAGCAGCGGGGCCATAAAATGAGCTGATGATGATAAATACTTTGATTTAATGCCTCAGTGGCGTAGTGGCAAAACGCTCGATCTGATGCCCGAAAGTCCTAGGTTCAATTCCCAGGTCGGGCAAAGTGTGTTTTGGATTTTCCGGAACATAGCCCGAGTTTATGATCCCCAACTTGTAAACAAACAAAACCGAATAGGTAAAAAATTTAAGTAAAAAATGCGAAACTAAGATATGACTTATTATTACAAAATAGTACTGATCCCAGTATATCAACAATATAGAACCCTGTCCCTCTATTTTTTGCTTTGGTTGCCATAGAATCTAGATTACAAAAGCATACGGTGTTGAAAAAAAAATCCAAGAGCCGGATTCTAACTCGCATCCCATGACGTGGAATTAAAAATATCGCTTGTCGCTCGTCTGTCCATAACGTATAACAATGGTTAAGTAAATCAATTGTTACGTACCATAATTTGGCGTTTCGATAGACTTGGGGCTAATTTATAACTGACTTTTAATATTTGCAAAAATATTAGGATCTGATGTTGATGAAGTAGTTGCAGACATTGAATAAGACTCCTTTGTCTTACAAAGTAAAGAGTAGATAGTGTTGATAAATTTCAGCGGGGTGGATAGAGCCACGACAGCATAGTTAGTAGTGCACCTGGCCCTGTATGTCATGGGGTGCAGGTTCGAATCAGGCTGGTGGTATATTCTTCAACACTTTTTCAAATGTGGAGGCGGGTACATGTTTGTGTACTCGGTTTGGTTGGTGGTAGGGCATGTTTATCCGCCTGCCTAGCTAACACCAACTTATCTTATTATGTCGCCATAACATCAATGTTTGTGGCATTGTTGTTCCGGCAGCTAGGAATAAGATACTCAGTGCCTCTGCAGTTGAGGATTCCGGGTGAAGTGCGTTTCCATCTACGGCCTTATTATCGCTTAGCATCAGAGATAAACGCCAAATGTTTACCCGTAATAAATAACAAAAAAAAATACTATTATACACCGTGACTGGCTAGACGACGGACGCGTTAAAGGAGGTGTATAAGAAGCCGATACCTGTTCCATTAAAAATGAAAAAAACACTACGATAATTTTTTACTTTTTTTCTAAGTAAAATGGTTTTTCTGCTTATTTACAATTTACTACGCGGGCGAGCGAAGCGACTAGCGACCGACGCGTTGTCCGCGCGTGCTGTTGACCTTACTCGTGCGTGTAGTACATGCGAAATGCCGATAATTCACATTTTTAAAAACGCGTAATAACTCGCGTGTTTAAAATTTGCTATAACCTTTTTTAACGAAAAGGGATGTAGATTAGTTACTAGTTTACCTCCTTAAACGCATCCGTCGTCTAACCTGTCAGATTACTACAATCTGTCAAATATCCTCAATAGACTTTAATATTTATGTACATGGCATATGGTTTATTGAAGAAATCTGACAGTATTGGATAGGGGTGAAGTGCGGGCGTCTGTAAATCTATCTGATAAGAATTACCTCCAACAAATACCGAGATGCTGTCAGTGTATAGTCACAACCTGCAAGAGACAATAGAAATTAAAATTTGTTACATTAATATCCAGGAGACAAATTAGGAGACTGCAGAAGGTGAGCTTTGAGAACGCACACAACAATGAATGTCGCAACAGCTTCCGCTCGGAGTGTTCAAGATAAAAGAAAGAAAGAAGAAAGAAAGAAATAAATTACTATTAAATAGTAATTTATTTACATCAGATTCAATTCAATTACAATCCATATTTTGTGCCATAAATATTTTACTAAAATTGATGAAAATCAATCATTTCTTTGAACATTATAACTGGTAATCGAATTGGTCTTATTCACAATAAACTTTGGGATGATTTCGTGTTAAGAATACGATTTTACAATAAAATGATAAATGAAACATTTTGGAATATGCTGGTATTCATGACAGGTAACGCATATGTTCATTTACTTTTAATTATTTTATGATACACTTAACAGTCGTGAGCATTACAGTTATACAGTCAGTCATACATTCAAAACAGTCACTAACTTTGTACGGATTAATTGTGGATCCGAAATAAATAAATAAAATTATCATGGATAACTACTGTTCGCGCCAGAAACGCGACGGTCTCATTCGCTCGTTACCCAATCACTTATCAACAAAAAGATACGCCGCACAAGCCGACGGCGGAGGCAGTGAGTGTTGCTTGACCCATGCGTGACGCGTAAGGACGTGAGTTCCGATCCGCTAAGCTCTCCGCTCAAACCTTCTGGATTATCTCGTTCGATAGCCTACTGGCGTGTGGCTCATCTTGGCGTGGCCACCATCATCAACTGGAAATCTGACTTTTTAGATAATTTGTCGGAATTTGTCGTGAAATCTCAGAATTTGTCGATCCACCGTTCAAAAATTATAAGGGGTTCAAGGTGGCCCCGCCAGGATAAGCGCTCATCCTGGCGTGGCCACCTTGTATATCTGAAACTACAGGTCGTAACGAAGACCTGATTACACTAATAATTTGTCGATAATTTGTCGGAATTTGTCGACAAACTACGAATGAGTACGTTGTATAGAGCAGTTACCACTCTTAAATTTGTGAAGCCTACAGATTTTATTTGCAAAAAGGAATTTTAAACATCAATTAAGAAACACCAACAAGATAAAAGTGTCAGAACAAACCATGGTAGAAAAAACTTAATGTTTGAGGGAGCACAATTATTTAACGACTTACCCAATGACGTGAAGGAGTGCAGTTCATTTAACGTTTTTATATCAAAATTGAAAGAATATGTGTATAAAAATGTTTTGTAAAGTAGAATTACGCGTAATGCTGAACTATAGTTAATTATGTTTATTTGTAAGCTCATTATAAGTGAACTATGTTCTTATGAGTTTTTAAATAAAGTTCTTTGAATTCACTTTTGAACGGTGGACCGACAAATTCTGAGATTTCACGACAAATTTCGACAAATTATTGATGTAATCAGATCTTCGGTTTCAGAGAAAAAAGCGCTCATCCTGGCGGGGCCACCTTGAACCCCTTAAAACTTTTGAACGGTGATCCGACAAATTTTGAGATTTCACGACAAATTCCGACAAATTATCGACAAATTATCTATTAAGTCAGATTTCCAGTTGGTAATTGGTGGCCACGCCAAGATGAGCCACACCCTACCGGCCCGTACTTAACCACTTTGATAGTGCATTCAACTCAAATATTCAATTGCGTGGGTGAAACCCCCTTTATAAAGTACGTGTGCGCGTGTGTGTGTGTGCGCAAACTAAAACATGCTATAGTTGGAAATAGACATTATCCAGAAGAAGAGGAAGAGACTTCTACCAGATCAGCTCCATCTCCATGACAATCGTATCGTGGCTACGCCAACAACGTCTGCTAGAGTTTCCCCATAGTATCAAGTAAGTTCCCATATATTGTCAATATTGTCATCCACCCCTCCTCAGCTCCCATCGCCGTACTGGCATTGCCTGCCTTAGGCAGCCGATAGAGATACACTTTTGACAAGTTCTGTCTGCTTATTTCATAGTATTAAGAGTTACATTGTATGCATGCTAATGCTCGGGACTGTACAGACGCCTACACATCAACCGTCAAACTGTCACAACTGTCACAACTGTCACATTTCATTAATAGATTTTGAACTTTATGTTTGAGGCATATGATTAACAATTGATAGACAGCCGGATCGTATTTGTCTGCACAACTCATGGAAGGGGTATAAAATGAAACGTATTGGCTCAGGAATAATCATTTTAATTACGAAAGTCTTCATTAGCTTTACTACAATATTTATTAATGTAAACATAATTTGCAAAAGAATTATGCAGCACAACAGTTGTACCAATGTCCATACTAAGACGCGGACCAATCACAGCGCAGTACAACACGATCTCTGTATATATACTATAGAATGTTTGTATTACTTTAGCTTGTAAGTTTCATATTGTTTGTCATAGCGCTAGTTGCGATATCATGTTTTAGTACTTTTGTAAGTTAAGTTTTGTAAATAAATATTCTTCTTCTTCTCTACACTAACCACGGGTATCATTACTGACCCTAAGCAGACCCTCAGTAATACATGCATTTAGTATAAACTATAGTAAATAATAATGAATAATCAATCATACATACATGTTGTAAGTAAATGACAGTACAGCTCTGTCACAGATTGGCCGAGCAACAAGACTTGGTTCGAGCTGTGTTTGCATTGTAGCGCAGGAGACGAATTTCGAATTTAATAAAAATAGTCGCCGAAGTACTAAATTAGTAATACCAGAGCCTAAATTAGAAATGTTTAAAAGTAGTGTATATTATAAAGTTCGAGGAAAAAGATATAATTTTTAACAGGAAACTCAAAGACTTGCTCATAAACAAATGTTACTATTCAATCACAGAATTCTTTGCTGAGTTTTATCAGCAAAGAATTCTGTGCCTAATTAAAGTAATAATACATTTATAACTATTTAAATGTCAATCTCGTAACTGCCCTTCGAAATAGATATCTAAAATACAAAGATTTTAAAAATTATATTAGAATAATAAAATAGTTTTATATAATGAATAATAAATAGTTTTGCCCTCGATCTCAGATAATTGTAATACCTACCTAGATTTAAGTAAATTTTATTCTAATTCTAGTTTTGCTATGCCCTTACAGGGCTCATGTAACTTACTAACAATTTATATAAGACCTTAATTTTGTGTACATGACAGCTGAATATAATAATAAAGTAATAAAAAATAAAAATAATGTTGTTTGTGCGAAAGCTTTTTTATAGTAGGTACACGCTAAGCGGCCTCGGCTCGGCAGTGGGCCGTTCTACTTGCGCGCACCGGCCGGCGCGCACGTGTAACAAGTTACACTATTAAGTATTGACAATGGTCTTAGTTCAGTAGGTAATAAGTGCTGACACAATGGAAGTATGACATGCAGGCGTGTGTACATGGGTACAAAATCTATAAAGCATTTAAAAATACTCACGTGGGATGATTTTAGCTTGACTCTGAAACGTAACAATTTTACCATCGGCTCTCACAGTGGTTTGCTTAGCCCGTCCCTTGTTATCCACGGTTGTTGCTCTCGCTCTCGCATTATCAACGTACGAGACCTTTTTAGGGCGCCGCCTATCAACTATAGGGCTCCACCAATCCTTTGTTGCTGTACTAACGTCGCGGTACTTAGGCCAATCCGTATCTGTTGTTTTGTCACATTTCGATTTGATTTGGCACCATTTCAACTTTCTCCTCTCTACTAAATTAGGCTTCTTTTCCATGTAAACTGCCAGATTGTAGATCGTAGGGTTAGAGCATGAGCTTTCATACAAACTGATTGAGGAACTGTGGCCGCCGGAACCGGTGGTCAGACAGCGAAGTCTGTCTGCAAGTTCAAGGAATTATCACCATTATTGTCATCATTGAAATGAAACAGCTTTTACGGATCAAAATAAGCCATTACATATCACTATATTTGATGGGTAATGGCTTAATCACCACGCTTGCCATATGCCATCATCATCATCATCATCATCTCAGCCAAAAGACGTCCACTGCTGGACAAAGGCCTCCCCGAGGATCTCAACAACAACCGGTCAATAAAGTTAAATATATCTTTTAGATTTAATTTGTTAGATTCCGGCCTCTTTTCACACAGATGGATGACTGGAAACTAGTGCTTTGCCTCAGGGCAAAAAAACCACAATGAGCCTGTGATAAAGGGCCACCTTATGCACGGCAGCACATGTGTGCTTTGTGTAAACATATGTATACCTTATTAAAGCCAAAGTCAACATGTTTTATTCAAATAAACTTAAAAGTAAGTAACTTTTGAATCATCCAAAAAACTGTTACCTTCTACTCATTTGGGAAGTCTATTTTTTAGCTGTGGAGAAGAATGGCCACAAAAAACTGCACACAAAAAAGTAACAAAATCTCCAAAAATAAAAATTTGTTATCAAGTCGTACAATATTATAATAAAACAATTATAAACTTCAAGAGCCCGGTGTTGTTTAACATATACTCCTTTGAATTGTAGGTATTAATTTTATTTTATTTGCGAGATTTTGTGTATGTGTGTCTTATGGTGATAATAAACGTCTTATCTATCTATCCATCTATCTACATACATATACGTTGTTACATTATATATCTACTCGGCTACTCTGTTGTTCTCACCGTCAGGATTATTGACCATTTGTTTTAGTAACTTCATATCATTGCAACCTGAGAACAAAAATACAACGAAAAAGTTACCTTATTCGTTCACTGACCTACTTTTTTTCATCATTATTTTTTTTCCTTTTCTCAACATAAAGGCACTTGGCCTTCAATTCACTTAAGGGGAAGTGACAATAAGACTGAATGTGCTTTTACATTCGGCACTTCACTTCCAATCCTCAACTACTGAGGAAATGGCTATCTTATCTCTAAAGGTCCCAGTTGGCAGTAGGGACACGAAAAAAGTATCGATACTTTGTGGTATCGAGTACTTTTGTTTTCGATACCGATACTTTTGTACTCGATACTTTGTGTTCGATACTTTTACTCAATGAGTACTTTTTGACAGGTATCGTATCGTAATTAATTCGATAATTAATCTTAGAAATTACTCACTTAAAACTTGGCCTACGGCCCTAGTTCAATTGTGATGAACCTTCTACAACATTACATTAAGTTAATTCAATTCAATTCAATTCAATCATTTATTGCTTTCCATAAGTATACATGAGTTGTTACAATATTAGTTAAGTTCGAAATCTTTCGTTCCGTTAACAGTTCATCAATTATCATTCCTTTCCTTTATTTAATTCATTTCACTAACAATCACTCACTTGTTCGCCGTTCGTTGTTTGTTTTTTAATATTATTGCTTTATATATTCTTCGTGTTCCTTTCATGTTTTGTTTTTCTGATATATCAATGCGGTTATGCGGTTGATCATTATTGTGCTTGACTATTATTTTATTTAATAAATCGTAATTTAAAAGTACTCATTATTATTCTGCGTTGTCTATCAATATTGCAGTCATTAGAAGAATGCCGCCTAGTAAAAGTGAACTTTGGCAGTATTTTGTCAAAGTTAATCAATACGAAGTTAAATGCAAGACATGTTTCAAAATCAAAAAAACTTCAAGAAATAACGTCAAACATGCATAAACATTTAAAGAAACACCTTAAACTTAATCCGTCAAGGTAATTTTTTTGTTGATGTTAGTTGCTGCTGACTGGCATTGACGTCCTCCTCCTGACTGACGTATGCTCAATAGGCATAGGCATAGGCCCTAAGAAAAGTACTCGATACTTTGAAGTATCGATACTTTTGTCTCGATACTTTTATGAGTACGATACTTTTCTTTCGATACTACTCATGAGTACAGTATCGATACTTTCTATTCAATACCGTGTCCCTAGTTGGCAGCCGACTCCACGCAGCAGCAGCAGACGATGTGTCGTCGCGAAACTACTGGTTTCTATGTATTTCTATGACGACGACGCCGAGCGACGTGTCGATAGCTACGGAGTGAATTTCATAGAAATACATAGAACCATAGACCATAGAACCAGTAGTGTCGCGACGACACGTCGTCTGCTGCTACTGCGTGGAGTCGGCTGCCAACTGGTACCTTTACTATTCGAACACGAAGAGCTCGACGGCGCAGTGTTAACGCGCCTAGTCTGTTATTGCTAAAGTAAAGCAACCTTCGCAAAGGCCGGTGATCGAATGGGTGACCAAAAATGTATCATCTCGATCTCCTCCGTGTTCGGAAGGCACGTAAAGCCGTTGGTCCCGGCTGCATTAGTAGTCGTTAACCCTACAGTGGTCGCGCCCCCAAAAGTCACACAACTGGTCGCGCGGATTACATATGTAGTCCACTTTAATTTCAGGTTTTTTTTAAATAAAATTTATTTTTATGCCGTTTTCTTTATTAATATTTCGAGAAAACTTATCTACTACTCAATATAAACAGAAAAAACACTCAAAATCAACATAATTCTTCTAAAAATCAACAAAAACATAACCTTCTTGAAAATTGTCTTTAAATAATCACTTTGGATAATATGAGATCAAAAAATGAGTATTACTTATATTTATTCATTATTTTCTAAACATGAATTGCACACATATCTAGAATGGTCTGGACAAATGTGTTTGCTGGTCACATTCGTAAAGCCAATTCATTCATTCATTCTGGATTCAGGCCCCTTTTCTCGAATCCATTTTTTTCTACAAAATCACAATAAAAATTATAGTTTTCAATACTCTTAGTCGATATAATATCAATACGTACCTAATTACACAATCAATATAACTAATTTTTACATTTGAAGGTAGTTGTATTGTTCGTAGTGCATAACTACGAACAATACAACTACCTTCAAATGTAAATATTAGTTTGAAAAAAATACTCACGTAATAGGTCGCGCGGATTACATATGTAGACCGCGCACTTTCACACTCTCTCCCGAAATAACCACCCATCGCCAATGCGCGAGCGCAACCGAGCGGGGGCGGGGACTATCGAACTTAAAGTACATGGAGTCTGAGCTAATAAATTTGAACATTCTGCGAAATATTCCGTTTTTTACCACCCTGGATTACATATGTAATCCGCGCGACCACTGCAGGGTTAACAACAACCAATGCGCACTGGGCCCGCCCGCGTCGTGCTTTATGGCTCTTTCTCCACGTGAAGATTCCATCGATAGGGAAGGCTCGTGCCCCAACAGTGGGGAGATAAAATGAGCTGGCGATGATGTGATCTTGATGATGATTAACACACGAACACTGCATTGCAATGCTACCAATCATGTTGGTATGGAGAAAAACTTACATTAGGTGGTGGTATAGCTACCACCATCAGCTAAGCTGAGTTATATCAAGTCCTATTTAGCTTTACCAGCAGCAGTTTCCGTAAAAGCGTACTTGTTAAACAAGTATTTTGGGGAATAAATCTAATTCGGGTGGTATTAACAGCTCCACATTATGTTCCATTTTTTTATAGATAGCTGGGCAAATGACTCCATCCCACCTGATGTTAAGTGGAAATAGAGTCCAGGCGCGAAGATAACTGGTGCAGCGTGAAAACAAACGCAGCATCAGTTAACCTCACTCTGCCGGCCCACAAGGTGCTTCTTCACGTCTCTTTTGAAGGACCCCATATCATAGGAAGGAGGGAAAACGTGTGCTGATAGACTATTCCATCTTTTGGAGGTGCGACAAAGAAATGAGTCACCAAATTTCTTTGTGCGCGATGGGATATAATGGAGGAGGAGGTAAACGCCTCGCTCACTTAGTCGCCAGTCAGCCGCCGTTTTGGACGCTCGCTCGGAAATAATGAGTTCCGATACTGAAAAAATTATGTTGAGACGCCATGGCCACTCGACATGGCGACTTTCGGATGCCAGAAGTAGCCAGGCCTGCGCCGCTGGCATCGTCGCCATGGCATCTTAATGAAGCAAAGCTCATAAAGTAGGTGTCATACAACCTTGCGCAAGCACAAGGGACCATCTGCGTCAGGTCATAACGCCAGATCAGGACGCGCCGAAGTGCATTCTTCATCCGGAACTTTTAAGATTAGTGTCTCGAGCGAGTTGCCCCGTGGACACGTATAGTCCATTACCTAATATACAGATAGGTTACCGGAGCTGTAAGCTCGCTCACTTCTCGTCGCACTAATAAAGGTGCACTAAGAGTACACTTCGCAGTTTCTACCTATCCTGATCACTAATATCATAAAAGGAATATCACGTACTTGAACTGTACTGCGTGGTACACGAGGACGTCGTCTCCCATTTGGATTCTTTATTACACGCTGCAAACGACAAAAAGAAACATAATTAATTTTCTCCTGCAATTACTGATCCAAATGTAAAGTGGAGTATAATAGGACACTTGGTCAAATCAGTGACCCTTCGACGAGTGAAGAGAATGTACAGTGGTTTTAGTGGGTAGGCCCCTCCTTCTCCCGAATCCCTGTCAAGGCTCTCGGAGCTGGGCAGGAAGACAGAAAGCTGAAAGGGAGACATCCACATACCATCCGCGCCTTCCTGGGCGCGGTTGCTATTTAAAACAACCTGCAAAAACATTTTGAAATTTGTTCAAATTTCAAACGCAGGTGCAGCACAAATATACATTTTTAGTTTCAATTGATAGTTACCTACTTGATTTGCTATATTGTCAAAATAATACAAAAGAGACCGATCGAAAGCAATTAGAACGAAAAAGACATTATAGTGTTTGTGATTTGGCATTTTTCTAACGAAAACTAAATTTAAATTTGGGATTTATAGCCGGATTTGTCAACCGGATACTTTTAATCTTTCTTTTATTTCATCGGAACGTCTTATGGGCGCCATTAACTTGTTTCAATTTTCGTCAATAAGAAGAAGTATGAATAATGAAGATTATTGAAATAAAATATAGTTCGTCTCAGGGCCGTCTTTAACCTATTGGAGGCCCTGGGCACTTACGAATAATGGGGTTCTTATGCTACGCTAGATTTTAGTAAAACAGGCAAAAGGAGTGAGATAAGCAAAACTCTAGATTTATTCAACTGGTATTTTTATTTATTTGCAGCCAGATAGAGTTCCCAGGCCCCTGGTTTATTTGAATTAAAAAGCAAAAAAGTCAATAAGCTAGTAATTCTTGTTTCGCAAAACAAATATATTTATCGGTAATATCGATTTATCGGTTAGTGATCTGGCGGGAACAAGAGGGCCCCAGCGATTGCGGGGCCCTGGGCACTTGCCCAGAGTGCCCCATGGTAAAGAAGGCCTGATTCGTCTTATTTAACTGTTTTCTTTCCTTGGAGTGTGTCTGTTTGTATTTCCTTAACTGAAATAAAGGTAAAAGAACTTTATTTCTCAAAAACGAATTTACATAACTTATTTACTTGAGGAAAATTACAAAATACATGATAATATTGACGTTTACATAACATCACCAAACACAAAAGAAAAAAAACCATCACAAACCTGAAGAAACAGGTTTTGAAATTATGAAGTGCCTATAGAAATGATTAGTTCGATGTTTGGAACGTTTTATGTAGTAAACGTTCGATGTAATAACAATTCGATTATATGACTTTTCGATGAATAGTTGTCGATCAATTGATATTCGACCAATAGGGAATATGCATAGAATTTAAATTTGTCTCAAATGTTTTGTCTTTACACTATACTTAAAAGGTATTTGTTTTATTTAGCTATTATTTAAACTCAGAAAATATTATATAAAAAGTGAAAAATAAGGGAAGGAAATCCAAACTTACAAAACGCGTCACCATTAGTCGAAACGAAATGTGACGTCAATGGTCACGTCACGTCATTGGATTTATCGGCGCGCCGAAAAAACAAATATAAATAAAAAATATAAAAATAAATATATATTTAAACATTAATTACAACAAAACATAACCTATACTTACTTACATAACTATTTGTCATAAAATTGTTCCTAAACTCCTAATTTACTTCTATATCATTATAATTTATAACACGTAATATTATATTATTGAAGCTCACTAAGGTTGATATGTTTATATACTTTTTGTAAACATTAGATATCTTATCTTATCTTAGTGGGGCCTGCCGAGGTTTCCCTTTCGCAGCAACACTTCGACCTATTGGGATCTTTTGTGCAACCCCATCCTTTTACTCTTCTTCATCTGTAAAGATAGATGCCATAAGCTTGGCAACGTCCTTAAGAGCGAAGAGCCTGAAGTCCTCCGGTTTCGGATAGGCCGACCCCAGGAGTCCCATTCTTTTCCTAGCCAGGAAGTGGCAGTCACACAGTAGGTGCTGCATTGACTCCGTTTCCTCCCCACATGCCCTACACAAGCTATTTGTTGATAGATGCATTCTGTGGAGCATTTGTTTTGTGGCGTAGTGCCCTGTCAAGGCACCGATGGTTAATCGGGCCTGCCCTCTACTGCCTCCGCATATGAACTTACTCCGTCCTAAGGCGTTTTCGCCTAGGAAGGATTTGGAGTGTTTCATACCCAGCTGCTCTTTCCATTCGATGCTGTGCATGTTTACGATGTGATCTTTTAAGGTCTTGTTAATGGTACTTGGTGCAAATGCCACGAATGGCTCAGGACCAATGAGCTGGGTCTCCGAGCCCTCCCTGGCAAGTGCATCCGCCATCTCGTTGCCATGGATTCCCATATGGCCTAGGGCCCAGATCAATCTCACCTTGTTATGTCCACCTCGCTTGTTACGAGTTTTAGTGGTTTCTAGAACAAGGCCAGAGTCGATCCGGGGCGATATGAGTGACTTGAGCGCAGCTTGGCTGTCACTCAGAATGAATATATTACTCTTTTTCATAGCTAATTTTATATTCTGCTTTGCGCATAGGAGAATTCCGAAAGTTTCTGCTTGGTAAACAGTGGCAAATTTTCCCATGCTTTGACTATGCTTGAAGTCGTTATTAAAGACGCCTGCCCCTGTGCCCGACTTCATTTTTGATCCATCGGTATACCAGATTAGGCTGCCTTTCTCTAGAGACGGTGGCCCTCGTTTCCATTCGTCAGTGGTTGGAACATAAACTTTAAATTTCTTTTCGCACATGATCTTGTCAGGAATGTGTCTTGGTTCCCATTTTGTGTGTCTAGTCAGAGGTTTAGATGCGTCCCGCAGTCTGGCCACCTTTAACCTATGTAACGCTTTTTTTGCCTCTGTTTTTATTACAATGTGCAAGGGTAAAAGGTCTGTGAGGATCTCCAGCGTTGCTGTTGGAGTGGTTCTAAAGACACCAGTGATTGCCAGACAAGCTGTTCTCTGAAGTTTGCTAAGAGCATTCTTACAGATCTTCAGCCTGGTTCTGGGCCACCAGACGATGGTGCCATATGTGAGGATCGGTATCACCATCGTCATGTAGATCCACCTAATGATTTTAGGGTTAAGTCCCCAAATCTTGCCATAAGTAAACCGACACATGCCAAAGACTCTGTAAGCCTTGGCTACTGTCATGTCCATATGCTGTTTCCAAGTAAGTTCCCTATGTGGATAGGTTAACGCTGGCGTTAAGCCTAGATATTTCACTTCTTTGAACCAAGAGAGCTAGGTACCATAAAGTGTTAGGTTACCCAGTCTCGGTAGTGTTTCTCATTCTTGTAAAGGGGAAAGCTGTTGTTTTCCCCGGGTTTACAGAGCGGTGATGGGCATTGCACCATTCTTCCAGCAAACCCAGGGCACGTTGCATTAACCACGATACCGTTGAGGGAAACTTCCCACTGACTGAGATGACCAGATCATCCGCATAACCAACCGTATGGAATGGTCCTTTATTCAGCCTTACTACGATTGAATCAACCACAAGGCTCCACAGAAAACGCCCAGAGCACCACGCGACTTAAAACTTTAATATTGTTTATTTAGAGCCTACTTTTGTATGAAGAAGTTTAACTATAGACAAACTAGAATAAATTTGCTACACTCTCAACTCCTAACAACTTTATTCTCTGCGCGTTTTAATTTTTTTTTTTATTTCAATTTTTTTTTTGCGAATTACGTCATCGGCGCAGGTGCTGTCACTTGCTTTTGGCCTTGTGACAGCAGGGTTAACGTGGTTAATGGAATCGCCTTTGTGGTAGAGATAGCCTTGGTTAATCTCATTGCTTCTGGAACAGATTGGTCGCAATGTTTTCTCCAGGCAGATCTGCCTTACGTACCGCACTACTGTACCGCGTTAAGGCCTCCTTGTAGTCGCTAAAGTCGTTCCTCGCTTTGCTTCGTTGAACGCCTGTCGAGTAGCTCTTTAATTCAAGCCAGTTCCGGGTTTCACCATGGTACCCTCCTTGCTACTGATTTCGTCTCTGGACAGTTATTTTGCCAGGCCGTCATCAGTGCTTCTGTAATTCTGTCAGCTTCAAACATTAGATAAATACGATATTCCGATTTACATGAACAATTTTCTTTTAGTATTTAAGTGCTTGTTTGTTTCAGATCTGAACGAGAATCTTACGGTGATTCGGCAGTTGGCTATGTCCAAGTGAAACGAGATGGAGACATATGTATAGTTAAAGCTCGGATTATATCTGAGCATAATGTCCGACAGAAATGTTTTTTGATACAAAAACATATGAGGAACAACTCCTTTCTGTAATCGTAGATACATTTTTCTCCTCTCTGTTACATTTGTTATATTCAATATAATTTACTGTATCTTCCTTAACCTGAAATAAATCGTCAAAATTTCGTAAAACCACAATAGGAATAAGCAAGCTCTTTAGGGATTTTTTTAATGAACTTTTGTAAATTAGGTTAGGTTAGTTTCAGACCGAATCTTCTACTGCTTAATAGCTAATTCACACTAAGGTACAGCTACCACCATCAGCTAAACTGAGTTATATCTTGATATAGTCCTTGATAAGTCCTGCTTAGCGTTACCAGAAGCAGTTCCCATAAAAGCGTACTCTTTAAACAAGTATCTTGGGGAATACTAAAATCTAATTCGGGTGGTATTAACAGCTCCACATTATGTTCCATTTTTTTTATAGATAGCTCGGCAAATGACTCCATCCCACCTGATGTTGAGTGGCAATAAAGTCCAGACGCGAAGATAACTGGTGCAGCATGAAAACAAACACAGCATCAGTTAACCTCACTCTGCCGGCCCACAAGGTGCTTCTTCACGCCTCTTTTGAAGGACCCCATATCATAGGAAGGAGGGAAAACGTGTGCTGATAGACTATTCCATCTTTTGGAGGTGCGACAAACAAATGAGTCACCAAATTTCTTTGTGCGCGATGGGATATAATGGAGTTAAAGTAAACGCCTCGCTCACTCAGTCGCCAGTCAGCCGCCGTTTTGGACGCTCGCTCGGAAATAATGAGTTTCGATACTGAAAACATTATGTCGAGACGCCATGGTCACTCGACATGGTGACCTTCGGATGCCAGAAGTAGCCAGACCTACGGCGCTGGCAACGTCGCTATGGCATCCTAATGAGGCAGAGCTCATAAAGTAGGTGTCATACAACCTTGCGCAAGCACAAGGGACCATCTGCGTAAGGTCATAACGCCAGATCAGGACGCGCTGAAGTGCATGCTTCTTCCGGAACTCTTAAAATTGGTGTCTCGAGCGAGTTGCCCCGTGGACACGTATAGTCCACTACTTAATATACAGATAGGTTACCGGAGCTGTAAGCTCGCACACTTTTCGTTGCACTAATAAAGATACACTAAGAGTACACTTCGCAGTTTCCACCTATACTGATCACTAATATCATAAAAGGAATATCACGTACTTGGCCTGTACTGCGTGGCACACGAGCACGTCGTCTCTTTTTTGGTTTCTTTATCACAGGCTGCAAACAACAGAAAGAAACATAATTAATTTTCTCCTGCAATTACTGATCCAAATTTAAAGTGGAGTAATACAGGACACTTGGTCAAACGGGTGACCCTTCGACACGTGAAGAGAATGTACAGTGGTTTTTAGTGGGTAGGCCCCTCCTTCTCCCGAATCCCTGTCAAGGCTCTCGGACCTGGGCAGGAAAGCAGAAGGCTGAAAGGGAGACATCCACATACCATCCGCGCCTCCCTAGGCGCGGTTGCTATTTAAAACAACCCGCGAAAACATTTCGAAATTTTTTGTTCAAATTTCAAACGCAGGTGTAGCACAAATATACATTTTTAGTTTCAATTGATAGTTACCTACTTGATTTGCTATATTGTCAAAATACTACAAAAGAGACCGATCGAAAGCAATTAGAACGAAAAAGACATTATGGTGTTTGTGATTTGGCATTTTTCTAACGAAAACTAAATTTAAATTTGGGATTTATAGCCAGATTTGTCAACCGGATACTTTTAATCTTTTTTTTATTTCATCGAAACGTCTTATGGGCGCCATTAACTTGTTTTAATTTTCGTCAATAAGAAGAAATATGAATAATGAAGATTATTGAAATAAAATATAGTTCGTCTCAGGGCCGTCTTTAACCTATTGGAGGCCCTGGGCACTTACGAATAATGGGGTCGTTATGCTACGCTAGATTTTAGTAAAACAGGCCAAAAGGAGTGATATAAGCAACACTCTAGATTTATTTAACTGGTATTTTAATTTTTTGCAGCCAGATAGAGTTGCCAGTGTTAGGCCCCTGGTTTATTTGAATTAAAAAGCAATAAAGTCAATAAGCTAGTAATTGTTGTTTCGCAAAACAAATATATTTATCGGTAATATCGATTTATCAGTTAGTGATCTGGCGGTAACAAGAGGGCCCCAGCGATTGCGGGGCCCTGGGCACTTGCCTAAAGTGCCCCATGGTAAAGAAGGGCCTGATTCGTCTTATTTAACTGTTTTCTTTCCTTGGAGTTTGTCTGTTCGTATTTCCTTAACTGAAATAAAGGTAAAAGAACTTTATTTCTCAAAAACGAATTTACATAACTTATTTACTTGAGAAAAATTACAAATTACATGATAATATTGACGTTTACATAACATCACCAAACACAAAAGAAAAAAACCATCACAAACCTGAAGAAACAGGTTTTGAAATTATGAAGTGCCTATAGAAATGATTAGTTCGATGTTTGGAACGTTTTATGTAGTAAACGTTCGATGTAATAACAATTCGATTATATGACTTTTCGATGAATAGTTGTCGATCAATTGATATTCGACCAATAGGGAATATGCATAGAATTTATTCAGCCTTACTACGATTGAATCAACCACAAGGCTCCACAGAAGAGGCGAGAGAACCCCTCCTTGCGGGCATCCTCTGGTTGTTCGTGCAAGTAGACTGTCACCTAGCAGTTCAGAGTTGATAATTCTACCCTTTAACATGCATTCGATCAAATTACAGATCGGTTGTGGCACACCGTGGTTTTTGGCTGCAACCTTGATGGAATTCAAAGGTAGTGCAATCAAATGCACCTTCAATATCTACGAAAGTGCTGACGCAAATCTCTGTGTTTTCCAGCCCAAATTCCACTCGACTCACCACATGATGAAGAGCAGTTTCTATTGACTTCCCTGCCTGATATGCACATTGAAGTCCATGGAGTGGGAATGTTTTTAGTGGTCCCGCTCTGATATATTTGTCTACCGCCTTCTCCATGGTCTTCAGTAGAAAGGATTGTAGACTTACAGGCCTAAAGGCTTTGGGTTCTTCGTAATCTGGTTTTCCCGTTTTGGGTATGAAGATTACCTTAACACGCCTCCATGTTCTGGAAATGTGTCCAAAAGCTATGCATGCTTTATATAGCCTGCAGAGATGAGGTCCCAGGATGGAGGCGCCCTGATGTAGAAGAATGGGATGAATGTTTTCAGGCCCTGGCGCCTTAAATGGCTGGAAACTTCCCAGCGCCCATAACTTAACATTCATCTACTACCCTTTTCGCTAATATTCTTCTCTGCTGTTCCTTCCAGCTGATTGGATCATAATCGTCTTGGATGACTTTTGATCCAGAGAAATGAGTATCGAACATAACTTTCAATGTCTCACTCCCCGTCTCTGTACGTACTCCATTCTTCTCTCCTTCCTTAACGTGGTTAATGGAATTGCCTTTGTGGTAGAGATAGCCTTGGTTAATCTCATTGCTTCTGGAACAGATTGGTCGCAATGTTTTCTCCAGGCAGATCTCTTTGCCTTACGTACCGCACTACTGTACCGCGTTAAGGCCTCCTTGTAGTCGCTAAAGTCGTTCCTCGCTTTGCTTCGTTGAACGCCTGTCGAGTAGCTCTTTTATTCAAGCCAGTTCCGGGTTCCACCATGGTACCCTCCTTGCTACTGATTTCGTCTCTGGACAGTTATTTTGCCAGGCCGTCATCAGTGCTTCTGTAATTCTGTCAGCTTCAAACATTAGATAAATACGATATTCCGATTTACATGAACAATTTTCTTTTAGTATTTAAGTGCTTGTTTGTTTCAGATCTGAACGAGAATCTTACGGTGATTCGGCAGTTGGCTATGTCCAAGTGAAACGAGATGGAGACATATGTATAGTTAAAGCTCGGATTACATCTGAGCATAATGACCGACAGAAATGTTTTTTGATACAAAAACATATGAGGAACAACTCCTTTCTGTAACCGTAGATACATTTTTCTCCTTTCTGTTACATTTGTTATATTCAATATAATTTACTGTAAATTATATTGAATATAACAAATGTATCTTCCTTAACCTGAAATAAATCGTCAAAATTTTGTAAAACCACAATAGGAATAAGCAAGCTCTTTAGAGAAATTTTTGATAAACTTTTATAAATTAGGTTAGGTTAGTTTCAGACCGAATCTTCTACTGCTTAATAGCTAATTCACACTAAGGTACAGCTACCACCATCAGCTAAACTGAGTTATATCTTGATATAGTCCTTGATAAGTCCTGCTTAGCTTTACCAGTTCCCATAAAAGCGTACTCTTTAAACAAGTATCTTGGGAATACTAAAATCTAATTCGGGTGGTATTAACAGCTCCACATTATGTTCCATTTTTTTATAGATAGCTCGGCAAATGACTCCAGCCCACCTGATGTTGAGTGGCAATAAAGTCCAGGCGCGAAGATAACTTGTGCAGCATGAAACAAACGCAGCATCAGTTAACCTCACTCTGCCGGCCTACAAGGTGCTTCTTCACGCCTCTTTTGAAAGACCCCATATCATAGGAAGGAAGGAAAACGTGTGCTGATAGACTATTCCATCTTTTGGAGGTGCGACAAACAAATGAGTCACCAAATTTCTTTGTGCGCGATGGGATATAATGGAGTTAAGGTAAACGCCTCGCTCACTCAGTCGCACAGTCAGCCGCCGTTTTGGACGCTCGCTCGGAAATAATGAGTTTCGATACTGAAAACATTATGTCGAGACGCCATGGTCACTCGACATGGCGACCTTCGGATGCCAGAAGTAGCCAGGCCTACGGCGCTGGCAACGTCGCTATGGCATCTTAATGAGGCAGAGCTCATAAAGTAGGTGTCATACAACCTTGCGCAAGCACAAGGGACCATCTGCGTCATGTCATAACGCCAGATCAGGACGCGCTGAAGTGCATTCTACTTCCGGAACTATTAAAATTAGTGTCTCGAGCGAGTTGCCCTGTGGACACGTATAGTCCACTACCTAATATACAGATAGGTTACCGGAGCTGTAAGCTCGCACACTTTTCGTTGCACTAATAAAGATACACTAAGAGTACACTTCGCAGTTTCCACCTATACTGATCACTAATATCATAAAAGGAATATCACGTACTTGGCCTGTACTGCGTTGCACACGAGCACGTCGTCACTTTTTTGGTTTCTTTATTACACGCTGCAAACAACAGAAAGAAACATAATTAATTTTCTCCTGCAATTACTGATCCAAATTTAAAGTGGAGTAACACAGGACACTTGGCCAAACGGGTGACCCTTCGACACGTGAAGAGAATGTACAGTGGTTTTTAGTGGGTAGGCCCCTCCTCCTCCCGAATCCCTGTCAAGGCTCTCGGACCTGGGCAGGAAGGCAGAAGGCTGAAAGGGAGACATCCACATACCATCCGCGCCTCCCTAGGCGCGGTTGCTATTTAAAACAACCCGCGAAAACATTTCGAAATTTTTTGTTCAAATTTCAAACGCAGGTGCAGCACAAATATACATTTTTAGTTTCAAATGATAGTTACCTACTTGATTTGCTATATTGTCAAAATACTACAAAAGAGACCGATCGAAAGCAATTAGAACGAAAAAGACATTATGGTGTTTGTGATTTGGCATTTTTCTAACGAAAACTAAATTTAAATTTGGGATTTATAGCCAGATTTGTCAACCGGATACTTTTAATCTTTTTTTTATTTCATCGGAACGTCTTATGGGCGCCATTAACTAGTTTTAATTTTCGTCAATAAGAAGAAATATGAATAATGAAGATTATTGAAATAAAATATAATTCGTCTCAGGGCCGTCTTTAACCTATTGGAGGCCCTGGGCACTTACAGATAATGGGGTCCTTATGCTACGCTAGATTTTAGTAAAACAGGCAAAAGGAGTGAGATAAGCAAGATTTATTCAACTGGTATTTTATTTGATTTGCAGCCAGATAGAGTTGCCAGTGTTAGGCCCCTGATTTATTTGAATTAAAAAGCAATAAAGTCAATAAGCTAGTAATTGTTGTTTCGCAAAACAAATATATTTATCGGTAATATCGATTTATCGATTAGTGATCTGGCGGGAACAAGAGGGCCCCAGCGATTGCGGGGCCCTGGGCACTTGCCCAGAGTGCCCCATGGTAAAGAAGGGCCTGATTCGTCTTATTTAACTGTTTTCTTTCCTTGGAGTTTGTCTGTTTGTATTTCCTTAACTGAAATAAAGGTAAAAGAACTTTATTTCTCAAAAACGAATTTACATAACTTATTTACTTGAGGAAAATTACAAAATACATGATAATATTGACGTTTACATAACATCACCAAACACAAAAGAAAAAAACCATCACAAACCTGAAAAAAACAGGTTTTGAAATTATGAAGTGCCTATAGAAATGATTAGTTCGATGTTTGGAACGTTTTATGTAGTAAACGTTTGATGTAATAACAATTCGATTATATGACTTTTCGATGAATAGTTGTCGATCAATTGATATTCGACCAATAGTGAATATGCATAGAATTTAAATTTGTCTCAAATGTTTTGTCTTTACACTATACTTAAAAGGTATTTGTTTTATTTAGCTATTATTTAAACCCAGAAAATATTATATCAAAAGTGAAAAATAAGGGAAGGAAATCCAAACTTACAAAACGCGTCACCATTAGTCGAAACGAAATGTGACGTCAATGGTCACGTCACGTCATTGGATTTATCGGCGCGCCGAAAAAACAAATATAAATAAAAAATATAAAAATAAATATATATTTAAACATTACTTACAACAAAACATAACCTATACTTACTTCTAATTTACGTCTATACAAACTCCTAATTTACGTCTATATCATTATATTTTACACGTTATATTATATTATTTAAGCTCTCTAAGGTTGATATGTTTATATACTTTTTGTAAACATTAGATATCTTATCTTATCTTAATGGGGCCTGCCGAGGTTTCCCTTTCGCAGCAACACTTCGACCCATTGGGATCTTTTGTGCAACCCTATCCTTTTACTCTTCTTCATCTGTAAAGGAAGATGCCATAAGCTTGGCAACGTCCTTAAGAGCGAAGAGCCTGAAGTCCACCGGTTTCGGATAGGCCGACCCCAGGAGTCCCATTCTTTTCCTAGCCAGGAAGTGGCAGTCACACAGTAGGTGCTGCATTGACTCCGTTTCCTCCCCACATGCCCTACACAAGCTATTTGTTGATAGATGCATTCTGTGGAGCATTTGTTTTGTCGCGTAGTGACCTGTCAAGGCACCGATGGTTAATCGGGCCTGCCCTCTACTGCCTCCGCATATGAACTTACTCCGTCCTAAGGCGTTTTCGCCTAGGAAGGATTTGGAGTGTTTCATACCCAGCTGCTCTTTCCATTCGATGATGTGCCTGTTTACGATGTGATCTTTTAAGGTCTTGTTAATGGTACTTGGTGCAAATGCCACGAATGGCTTAGGACCAATGAGCTGGGTCTCCGAGCCCTCCCTGGCAAGTGCATCCGCCATCTCGTTGCCATGGATTCCCATATGGCCTAGGGCCCAGATCAATCTCACCTTGTTATGTCCACCTTGCTTGTTAAGAGTTTTGGTGGTTTCTAGAACAAGGCCAGAGTCGATCTGGGGCGATATGAGTGACTTGAGCGCAGCTTGGCTGTCACTCAGAATGAATATATTACTCTTTTTCATAGCTAATTTTATATTCTGCTTTGCGCATAGGAGAATTCCGAAAGTTTCTGCTTGGTAAACAGTGGCAAATTTTCCCATGCTTTGACTATGCTTGAAGTCGTTATTAAAGACGCCTGCCCCTGTGCCCGACTTCATTTTTGATCCATCGGTATACCAGATTAGGCTGCCTCTCTCTGGAGACGGTGGCCCTCGTTTCCATTCGTCCCTGGTTGGAACATAAACTATAAATTTTCTTTTCAAAATTCAAAATTCAAAATTCAAAATCATTTATTCAGTTTAGGCTACAAATAGCTCTTATGAACGTCATTATGCCATCGGTTCGTAAGTCTACTCTGGGCGGGAGATCTTGTACTGAGAAGAACCGGCAAGAAACTCAGCAAGTGTCCAGATCTTTTCTCCCTTACATCGTCAAAAATATTGGAAAATACCCTATCATAAAAGGACATTTTCCATCACAAATTAAAAAAAACACATAATATAAAAGACAATCACATAAGAAAAAAAAAAAAAAACATGATTCGCACATGATCTTGTCAGGAATGTGTCTTGGTTCCCATTTTGTGTGTCTAGTCAGAGGTTTAGATGCGTCCCGCAGTCCGGCCACCTTTAACCTATGTAACGCTTTCTTTGCCTCTATTTTTATTACAATGTGCAGGGGTAAAAGGTCTGTGAAGATCTCCAGCGCTGCCGTTGGAGTGGTTCTAAAGGCACCAGTGATTGCCAGACAAGCTGTTCTCTGAAGTTTGCTAAGAGTATTCCTACAGATCTTCAGCCTGGTTCTGGGCCACCAGACGATGCTGCCATATGTGAGGATCGGTATCACCATCGTCATGTAGATCCACCTAATGATTTTGGGGTTGAGTCCCCAAATCTTGCCATAAGTAGACCGACACATTCCAAAGACTCTGTAAGCCTTGGCTACGGTCATGTCCATATGCTGTTTCCAAGTAAGTTCCCTATCTGGATAGGTTTAACGCTGGCGTTAAGCCTAGATATTTCACTTCTTTGAACCAAGAGAGCTAGGTACCATAAAGTGTTAGGTTACCCAGTCTCGGTAGTGTTTCTCATTCTTGTAAAGGTGATAGCTGTTGTTTTCCCCGGGTTTACAGAGCGGTGATGGGCATTGCACCATTCTTCCAGCAATCCCAGGGCACGTTGCATTAACCCCGATACCGTTGAGGGAAACTTTCCACTGACTGAGATGACCAGATCATCCGCATAACCAACCGTATGGAATGGTCCTTTATTCAGCCTTACTACGATTGAATCAACCACAAGGCTCCACAGAAGAGGCGAGAGAACCCCTCCTTGCGGGCATCCTCTGGTTGTTCGTGCAAGTAGACTGTCACCTAGCAGTTCAGAGTTGATAATTCTACCCTTTAACATGCATTCGATCAAATTACAGATCGGTTGTGGCACACCGTGGTTTTTGGCTGCAACCTTGATGGATTCAAAGGTAGTGCGATCAAATGCACCTTCAATATCTACGAATGTGCAGACGCAAATCTCTTTGTTTTCCAGCGCGAATTCCGCTCGACTCACCACATGATGAAGAGCAGTTTCTGTTGACTTCCCTGCCTGATATGCACATTGAAGTCCATGGAGTGGGAATGTTTTTAGTGGTCCCGCTCTGATATATTTGTCTACCGCCTTCTCCATGGTCTTCAGTAAAAAGGATTGTAGACTTACAGGCCTAAAGGCTTTGGGTTCTTCGTAATCTGGTTTTCCCGTTTTGGGTATGAAGATTACCTTAACACGCCTCCATGTTCTGGAAATGTGTCCAAAAGCTATGCATGCTTTATACAGCCTGCAGAGATGAGGTCCCAGGATGGAGGCGCCCTGATGTAGAAGAATGGGATAAATGTTGTCAGGCCCTGGCGCCTTAAACGGCTGGAAACTTCCCAGCGCCTATTTAACTTAACATTCATCTACTACCCTTTTCGCTATTCATCATCATCATCTCAGCCAAAAGACGTCCACTGCTGGACAAAGGCCTCCCCCAAGGATCATCATGGGGGGTATTTGCCGTAATCGCCACGCTTGGCAGGCGGGTTGGCGATCGCAATAGGTTGAGGGTAACCTCTGGAATGGTCCCTTAGTCGGCTTTTACGACACCCACGGGAAGAGATGGGGTGGTGCTATTATAAATAATAAAAATAATAATAAAATTTTATTTGGAACAATAAAAATTTTACATTTCGTGATTGTTCGTTAATACTGCGGTTAGTTGTAAAAAAACTGTGTCGCAGCACCAACGCCCGTCTCCGGTGATAATAGGGATCGCGTTCCAATAAACCAAACCAAACAAAACACTAAAAGAACACTACCACTTATAAAATACTTACACAGATACCTCAAATTATGTGAATTTGTGTTAATGTGTACCTATGTGCGTAACTAACTACACAGTATATCAAACCCGGGAAGATACTCCGACCACTAGTGACATACAATTCACATCGTGTCTAGCCTTGCACTGGCGGCGCGGGCGCAGCGCAGGTGCATGGTGAGGTAAAAGGGTCGGAGCGATGAACGACCGTGATTCGGTATAATAAGTAGACGCAAACAAATTACACAAAGCAGCTACTCCAGTGCTGAAGCTTTAATATTTTACTAGTTTTGCATTATCTTAGTGTAAGATTTATATTATTGAGAATGTATTACAGAATATTAAAGGAGAAGTTAGCAAATTTTTGTTTTTTGTTATTTCTTTTTATATTTAATTAATTTATGTTTTTATTTATGATCTTTATGAAATTTATTTATCTATCTATTTTCTATTTATTTATTTTCTATTTTATGATCTATTTTATATCTGTACATTATATGTATGATGTTTACAGTTTTCTATTTATTTTATTGTACAACCTAAATAGTTATTAAATAATTTAAACATTTTTTTTTCAGTATTTGTTTATATTTATTACCTGTTCATTTGTTAAATACTCGTTTTATTTTTAAAGAAAAAGTATGAAGTTAAGAATGCGAGTTACTTAATGAAAAGTTCAGCTATTCTTTATCCCCGGCACCACACAGGGAATTTTTTCGCTATTATCCAATCATATTTGGAAGTTCTTTTCTGCTGTTCCTTCCAGCTGATTGGATCATGATCGTCTTGAATGACTTTTGATCCAGAGAAATGAGTATCGAACATAACCTTCAATGTCTCACTCCCCGTCTCTGCACGTACTCCATTCTTCTCTCCTTCCTTAACGTGGTTAATGGAATCGCCTTTGTGGTAGAGATAGCCTTGGTTAATCTCATTGCTTCTGGAACAGATTGGTCGCAATGTTTTCTCTAGGCAGATCTGTTTGCCTTACGTACCGCACTACTGTACCGCGTTAAGGCCTCCTTGTAGTCGCTAAAGTCGTTCCTCGCTTTGCTTCGTTGAACGTCTGTCGAGTAGCTCTTTAATTCAAGCCAGTTCCGGGTTTCACCATGGTACCCACCTTGCTACTGATTTCGTCTCTGGACAGTTATTTTGCCAGGCCGTCATCAGTGCTTCTGTAATTCTGTCAGCTTCAAACATTAGATAAATACGATATTCCGATTTACATGAACAATTTTCTTTTAGTATTTAAGTGCTTGTTTGTTTCAGATCTGAACGAGAATCTTACGGTGATTCGGCAGTTGGCTATGTCCAAGTGAAACGAGATGGAGACATATGTATAGTTAAAGCTCAGATTACATCTGAGCATAATGTCCGACAGAAATGTTTTTTGATGCAAAAACATATGAAGAACAACTCCTTTCTGTAACCGTAGATACATTTTTCTCCTCTCTGTTACATTTGTTATATTCAATATAATTTACTGTGTCTTCCTTAACCTGAAATAAATCGTCAAAATTTCGTAAAACCACAATAGCAATAAGCAAGCTCTTTAGAGAAATTTTTGATGAACTTTTGTAAATTAGGTTAGGTTAGTTTCAGACCGAATCTTCTACTGCTTAATAGCTAATTCACACTAAGGTACAGCTACCACCATCAGCTAAACTGAGTTATATCTTGATATAGTCCTTGATAAGTCCTGCTTAGCTTTACCAGAAGCAGTTCCCATAAAAGCGTACTCTTAAAACACGTATTTTGGGGAATACTAAAATCTAATTTGGGTGGTATTAACAGCTCCACATTATGTTCCATTTTTTTATAGATAGCTCGGCAAATGACTCCATCCCACCTGATGTTGAGTGGCAATAAAGTCCAGGCGCGAAGATAACTGGTGCAGCATGAAAACAAACGCAGCATCAGTTAACCTCACTCTGCCGGCCCACAAGGTGCTTCTTCACGCCTCTTTTGAAGGACCCCATATCATAGGAAGGAAGGAAAACGTATGCTGATAGACTATTCCATCTTTTGGAGGTGCGATAAAGAAACGAGTCACCAAATTTCTTTGTGCGCGATGGGATATAATGGAGTTAAGATAAACGCCTCGCTCACTCAGTCGCCAGTCAGCCGCCGTTTTAGACGCTCGCTCGGAAATAATGAGTTTCGATACTGAAAACATTATGTCGAGACGCCATGGTCACTCGACATGGCGACCTTCGTAAGCCAGAAGTAGCCAGGCGTAGGCGTAGGTTACCGGAGCTGTAAGCTCGCTCATTTCTCGTTGCACTAATAAAGGTGCACTAAGAGTCCACTTCGTAGTTTCTAACTATCCTGATCTCTAATATCATAAAAGGAATATCACGTACTTGAACTGTACTGCGTGGCACACGAGGACGTCGTCTCCCATTTGGTTTCTTTACCACATGCTGCAAACGACAGAAAGAAACATAATTAATTTTCTCCTGCAATTACTGATCCAAATTTAAAGTGGAGTAACACAGGACATTTGGTCAAATCAGTGGCCCTTCGACGAGTGAAGAGAATGTACAGTGGTTTTTAGTGGGTAGGCCCCTCCTTCTCCCGAATCCCTGTCAAGGCTCTCGGACCTGGGCAGGAAGGCAGAAGGCTGAAAGGGAGACATCCACATACCATCCGCGTCTTCCTGGGCGCGGTTGCTATTTAAAACAACCCGCAAAACATTTCGAAATTTTTTGTTCAAATTTCAAACGCAGGTGCAGCACAAATATACATTTTTAGTTTTAATTGATAGTTACCAACTTGATTTGCTATTTTGTCAAAATAATACAAAAAAAACCGATCGAAAGCAATTAGAACGAAAAAGACATTATAGTGTTTGTGATTTGGCATTTTTCTAACGAAAACTAAATTTAAATTTGGGATTTATAGCCGGATTTGTCAACCGGATACTTTTAATCTTTCTTTTATTTCATCGGAACGTCTTATGGGCGCCATTAACTTGTTTCAATTTTCGTCAATAAGAAGAAGTATGAATAATGAAGATTATTGAAATAAAATATAGTTCGTCTCAAGCCGTCTTTAACCTATTGGAGGCCCTGGGCACTTACGAATAATTGGGTCCTTATGCTACGCTAGATTTTAGTAAAACAGGCAAAAGGAGTGAGATAAGCAAAACTCTAGATTTATTCAACTGGTATTTTTTTTTATTTGCAGCGAGATAGAGTTCCCAGGCCCCTGGTTTAATTGAATTAAAAAGCAAAAAAGTCAATAAGCTAGTAATTCTTGTTTCGCAAAACAAATATATTTATCGGTAATATCGATTTATCGGTTAGTGATCTGGCGGTAACAAGAGGGCCCCAGCGATTGCGGGGCCCTGGGCACTTGCCCAGAGTGCCCCATGGCAAAGAAGGGCCTGATTCGTCTTATTTAACTGTTTTCTTTCCTTGGAGTTTGTCTGTTTGTATTTCCTTAACTGAAATAAAGGTAAAAGAACTTTATTTCTCAAAAACGAATTTACATAACTTATTTACTTGAGGAAAATTACAAATTACATGATAATATTGACGCTTACATAACATCATCAAACACAAAAGAAAAAAACCATCACAAACCTGAAGAAACAGGTTTTGAAATTATGAAGTGCCTATAGAAATGATAAGTTCGATGTTTGGAACGTTTTATGTAGTAAACGTTTGATGTAATAACAATTCGATTATATGACTTTTCGATGAATAGTTGTCGATCAATTGATATTCGACCAATAGGGAATATGCATAGAATTTAAATTTGTCTCAAATGTTTTTTCTTTACATTATACTTAAAAGGTATTTTTATTAATTAAGTTATTATTTAAACCCAGAAAATATTATATCAAAAGTGAAAAATAAGGGAAGGAAATCCAAACTTACAAAACGCGTCACCATTAGTCGAAACGAAATGTGACGTCAATGGTCACGTCACGTCATTGGATTTATCGGCGCGCCGAAAAAACAAATATAAATAAAAAATATAAAAATAAATATATATTTAAACATTACTTACAACAAAACATAACCTATACTTACTTCTAATTTACGTCTATACAAACTCCTAATTTACGTCTATATCATTATATTTTACACGTTATATTATATTATTTAAGCTCTCTAAGGTTGATATGTTTATATACTTTTTGTAAACATTAGATATCTTATCTTATCTTAATGGGGCCTGCCGAGGTTTCCCTTTCGCAGCAACACTTCGACCCATTGGGATCTTTTGTGCAACCCTATCCTTTTACTCTTCTTCATCTGTAAAGGTAGATGCCATAAGCTTGGCAACGTCCTTAAGAGCGAAGAGCCTGAAGTCCACCGGTTTCGGATAGGCCGACCCCAGGAGTCCCATTCTTTTCCTAGCCAGGAAGTGGCAGTCACACAGTAGGTGCTGCATTGACTCCGTTTCCTCCCCACATGCCCTACACAAGCTATTTGTTGATAGATGCATTCTGTGGAGCATTTGTTTTGTCGCGTAGTGACCTGTCAAGGCACCGATGGTTAATCGGGCCTGCCCTCTACTGCCTCCGCATATGAACTTACTCCGTCCTAAGGCGTTTTCGCCTAGGAAGGATTTGGAGTGTTTCATACCCAGCTGCTCTTTCCATTCGATGATGTGCCTGTTTACGATGTGATCTTTTAAGGTCTTGTTAATGGTACTTGGTGCAAATGCCACGAATGGCTTAGGACCAATGAGCTGGGTCTCCGAGCCCTCCCTGGCAAGTGCATCCGCCATCTCGTTGCCATGGATTCCCATATGGCCTAGGGCCCAGATCAATCTCACCTTGTTATGTCCACCTCGCTTGTTACGAGTTTTAGTGGTTTCTAGAACAAGGCCAGAGTCGATCCGGGGCGATATGAGTGACTTGAGCGCAGCTTGGCTGTCACTCAGAATGAATATATTACTCTTTTTCATAGCTAATTTTATATTCTGCTTTGCGCATAGGAGAATTCCGAAAGTTTCTGCTTGGTAAACAGTGGCAAATTTTCCCATGCTTTGACTATGCTTGAAGTCGTTATTAAAGACGCCTGCCCCTGTGCCCGACTTCATTTTTGATCCATCGGTATACCAGATTAGGCTGCCTTTCTCTGGAGACGGTGGCCCTCGTTTCCATTCGTCCCTGGTTGGAACATAAACTTTAAATTTTCTTTTCGCACATGATCTTGTCAGGAATGTGTCTTGGTTCCCATTTTGTGTGTCTAGTCAGAGGTTTAGATGCGTCCCGCAGTCCGGCCACCTTTAACCTGTGTAACGCTTTCTTTGCCTCTGTTTTTATTACAATGTGCAGGGGTAAAAGGTCTGTGAAGATCTCCAGCGCTGCCGTTGGAGTGGTTCTAAAGGCACCAGTGATTGCCAGACAAGCTGTTCTCTGAAGTTTGCTAAGAGCATTCTTACAGATCTTCAGCCTGGTTCTGGGCCACCAGACGATGGTGCCATATGTGAGGATCGGTATCACCATCATCATGTAGATCCACCTAATGATTTTGGGGTTGAGTCCCCAAATCTTGCCATAAGTAGACCGACACATGCCAAAGACTCTGTAAGCCTTGGCTACTGTCATGTCCATATGCTGTTTCCAAGTAAGTTCCCTATGTGGATAGGTTAACACTGGCGTTAAGCCTAGATATTGCACTTCTTTGAACCAAGAGAGCTAAGTACCATAAAGTGTTAGGTTACCCAGTCTCGGTAGTGTTTCTCATTCTTGTAAAGGTGATAGCTGTTGTTTTCCCCGGGTTTACAGAGCGGTGATGGGCATTGCACCATTCTTCCAGCAAACCCAGGGCACGTTGCATTAACCCCGATACCGTTGAGGGAAACTTCCCACTGACTGAGATGACCAGATCATCCGCATAACCAACCGTATGGAATGGTCCTTTATTCAGCCTTACTACGATTGAATCAACCACAAGGCTCCACAGAAGAGGCGAGAGAACCCCTCCTTGCGGGCATCCTCTGGTTGTTCGTGCAAGTAGACTGTCACCTAGCAGTTCAGAGTTGATAATTCTACCCTTTAACATGCATTCGATCAAATTACAGATCGGTTGTGGCACACCGTGGTTTTTGGCTGCAACCTTGATGGATTCAAAGGTAGTGCGATCAAATGCACCTTCAATATCTACGAATGTGCAGACGCAAATCTCTTTGTTTTCCAGCGCGAATTCCGCTCGACTCACCACATGATGAAGAGCAGTTTCTGTTGACTTCCCTGCCTGATATGCACATTGAAGTCCATGGAGTGGGAATGTTTTTAGTGGTCCCGCTCTGATATATTTGTCTACCGCCTTCTCCATGGTCTTCAGTAAAAAGGATTGTAGACTTACAGGCCTAAAGGCTTTGGGTTCTTCGTAATCTGGTTTTCCCGTTTTGGGTATGAAGATTACCTTAACACGCCTCCATGTTCTGGAAATGTGTCCAAAAGCTATGCATGCTTTATACAGCCTGCAGAGATGAGGTCCCAGGATGGAGGCGCCCTGATGTAGAAGAATAGGATAAATGTTGTCAGGCCCTGGCGCCTTAAACGGCTGGAAACTTCCCAGCGCCCATTTAACTTAACATTCATCTACTACCCTTTTCGCTATTATCCAGTCATATTTGGAAGTTCTTCTCTGCTGTTCCTTCCAGCTGATTGGATCATGATCGTCTTGGATGACTTTTGATCCAGAGAAATGAGTATCGAACATAACTTTCAATGTCTCACTCCCCGTCTCTGTACGTACTCCATTCTTCTCTCCTTCCTTAACGTGGTTAATGGAATCGCCTTTGTGGTAGAGATAGCCTGGCCTCATTGCTTCTGGAACAGATTGGTCGCAATGTTTTCTCTAGGCAGATCTGTTTGCCTTACGTACCGCACTACTGTACCGCGTTAAGGCCTCCTTGTAGTCGCTAAAGTCGTTCCTCGCTTTGCTTCGTTGAACGTCTGTCGAGTAGCTCTTTAATTCAAGCCAGTTCCGGGTTCCACCTAGGGACACGGTATTGAATAGAAAGTATCGATACTGTACTCATGAGTAGTATCGAAAGAAAAGTATCGTACTCATAAAAGTATCGAGACAAAAGTATCGATACTTCAAAGTATCGAGTACTTTTCTTAGGGCCTATGCCTATGCCTATTGAGCATACGTCAGTCAGGAGGAGGACGTCAATGCCAGTCAGCAGCAACTAACATCAACAAAAAAATTACCTTGACGGATTAAGTTTAAGGTGTTTCTTTAAATGTTTATGCATGTTTGACGTTATTTCTTGAAGTTTTTTTGATTTTGAAACATGTCTTGCATTTAACTTCGTATTGATTAACTTTGACAAAATACTGCCAAAGTTCACTTTTACTAGGCGGCATTCTTCTAATGACTGCAATATTGATAGACAACGCAGAATAATAATGAGTACTTTTAAATTACGATTTATTAAATAAAATAATAGTCAAGCACAATAATGATCAACCGCATAACCGCATTGATATATCAGAAAAACAAAACATGAAAGGAACACGAAGAATATATAAAGCAATAATATTAAAAAACAAACAACGAACGGCGAACAAGTGAGTGATTGTTAGTGAAATGAATTAAATAAAGGAAAGGAATGATAATTGATGAACTGTTAACGGAACGAAAGATTTCGAACTTAACTAATATTGTAACAACTCATGTATACTTATGGAAAGCAATAAATGATTGAATTGAATTGAATTGAATTAACTTAATGTAATGTTGTAGAAGGTTCATCACAATTGAACTAGGGCCGTAGGCCAAGTTTTAAGTGAGTAATTTCTAAGATTAATTATCGAATTAATTACGATACGATACCTGTCAAAAAGTACTCATTGAGTAAAAGTATCGAACACAAAGTATCGAGTACAAAAGTATCGGTATCGAAAACAAAAGTACTCGATACCACAAAGTATCGATACTTTTTTCGTGTCCCTAGTTCCACCCTCCTTGCTGCTGATTTCGTCTCTGGACCGTTATTTTGCCAGGCCGTCATCAGTGCTTCTGTAATTCTGTCAGCTTCAAACATTAGATAAATACGACATTCCGATTTACATGAACAATTTTCTTTTAGTATTTAAGTGCTTGTTTGTTTCAGATCTGAACGAGAATCTTACGGTGATTCGGCAGTTGGCTATGTCCAAGTGAAACGAGATGGAGACATATGTATAGTTAAAGCTCGGATTACATCTGAGCATAATGTCCGACAGAAATGTTTTTTGATACAAAAACATATGAGAAACAACTCCTTTCTGTAACCGTAGATACATTTTTCTCCTCTCTGTTACATTTGTTATATTCAATATAATTTACTGTGTCTTTCTTAACCTGAAATAAATCGTCAAAATTTCGTAAAACCACAATAGGAATAAGCAAGCTCTTTAGAGAATTTTTTAATGAACTTTTGTAAATTAGGTTAGGTTAGTTTCAGACCGAATCTTTTACTGCTTAATAGCTAATTCACACTAAGGTACAGCTACCACCATCAGCTAAACTGAGTTATATCTTGATATAGTCCTTGATAAGTCCTGCTTAGCTTTACCAGAAGCAGTTCCCATAAAAGCGTACTCTTTAAACAAGTATCTTGGGGAATACTAAAATCTAATTCGGGTGGTATTAACAGCTCCACATTATGTTCCATTTTTTTTATAGATAGCTCGGCAAATGACTCCATCCCACCTGATGTTGAGTGGCAATAAAGTCTAGGCGCGAAGATAACTGGTGCAGCATGAAAACAAACGCAGCATCAGTTAACCTCACTCTGCCGGCCCACAAGGTGCTTTTTCACGCCTCTTTTGAAGGACCCCATATCATAGGAAGGAGGGAAAACGTGTGCTGATAGACTATTCCATCTTTTGGAGGTGCGACAAACAAATGAGTCACCAAATTTCTTTGTGCGCGATGGGATATAATGGAGTTAAGATAAACGCCTCGCTCACTCAGTCGCCAGTCAGCCGCCGTTTTGGACGCTCGCTCGGAAATAATGAGTTTCGATACTGAAAACATTATGTCGTGACGTCATGGTTACTCGACATGGCGACCTTCGGATGCCAGAAGTAGCCAGGCCTACGCCGCTGGCGACGTCGCCATGGCATCTTAATGAGGCAGAGCTCATAAAGTAGGTGTCATACAACCTTGCGCAAGCACATGGGACCATCTGCGTCAGGTCATAACGCCAGATCAGGACGCGCTGAAGTGCATTCTTCTTCCTGAACTCTTAAAATTAGTGTCTCGAGCGAGTTGCCCCGTGGACACGTATAATCCACTACCTAATATACAGATAGGTTACCGGAGCTGTAAGCTCGCACACTTTTCGTTGCACTAATAAAGATACACTAAGAGTACACTTCGCAGTTTCCACCTATACTGATCACTAATATCATAAAAGGAATATCACGTACTTGACCTGTACTGCGTGGCACACGAGCACGTCGTCTCTTTTTTGGTTTCTTTATCACACGCTGCAAACAACAGAAAGAAACATAATTAATTTTCTCCTGCAATTACTGATCCAAATTTAAAGTGGAGTAACACAGGACACTTGGCCAAACGGGTGACTATTCGACACGTGAAGAGACCTCCTTCTCCCGAATCCCTGTCAAGGCTCTCGGACCTGGGCAGGAAGACAGAAAGCTGAAAGGGAGACATCCACATACCATGCGCGCCTCCCTAGGCGCGGTTGCTATTTAAAACAACCAGCGAAAACATTTCGAAATTTTTTGTTCAAATTTCAAACGCAGGTGCAGCACAAATATACATTTTTAGTTTCAATTGATAGTTACCTACTTGATTTGCTATATTGTCAAAATACTACAAAAGAGACCGATCGAAAGCAATTAGAACGAAAAAGACATTATGGTGTTTGTGATTTGGCATTTTTCTAACGAAAACTAAATTTAAATTTGGGATTTATAGCCAGATTTGTCAACCGGATACTTTTAATCTTTTTTTTATTTCATCGTAACGTCTTATGGGCGCCAGTAACTTGTTTCAGTTTTCGTCAATATGAAGAAATATGAATAATGAAGATTATTGAAATAAAATGTAGTTCGTCTCAGGGCCGTCTTTAACCTATTGGAGGCCCTGGGCACTTACAGATAATAGGGTCCTTATGCTACGCTAGATTTTAGTAAAACAGGCAAAAGGAGTGAGATAAGCAAAACTGTAGATTTATTCAACTGGTATTTTTATTTACTTGCAGCCAGATAGAGTTGTCAGTGTTAGGCCCCTGGTTTATTTGAATTAAAAAACAATAAAGTCAATAAGTTAGTAATTCTTGTTTCGCAAAACAAATATATTTATCGGTAATATCGATTTATCGGTTAGTGATCTGGCAGGAACAAGAGGGCCCCAGCCATTGAGGGGCCCTGGGCACTTGCCCAGAGTGCCCCATGGTAAAGAAGGGCCTGATTAGTCTTATTTAACTGTTTTCTTTCCTTGAAGTTTGTCTGTTAGTATTTCCTCAGCTGAAATAAAGGTTAAAGAACTTTATTTCTCAAAAACGAATTTACACAACTTATCTACTTGAGAATAATTACAAAATACATGATAATATTGACGCTTACATAATATCACCAAACACAAAAGAAAAAAAACCATCACAAACCTGAAGAAACAGGTTTTGAAATTATGAAGTATCTATAGAAATGATTAGTTCGATGTTTTGAACGTTTTATGTAATAAACGTTCGAGTAATAACAATTCGATTATATGACTTTTCAATGAATAGTTGTCGATCAATTGATATTCGACCAATAGGGAATATGCATAGAATTTAAATTTGTCTCAAATATTTTTTCTAGATTCTTAATTGTTATTACATAATACTTAAAAGGTATTTTTTTATTTAGGTTTTATTTAAACTTCTGAGTAAATATTATATAAAAAGTGAAAAATAAGGGAAGGAAATTCAAACTTACAAAACGCGTCACCATTGGTCGAAACGAAATGTAACGTCAATGGTCACGTCACGTCATTGGATTTATCGGCGTCGACGTCGATATTTATACTGTGTTAGTGTTTGTGAGAAAAATTGTTTAAACTGTATTCCTGTGTGATTACTTGTGAATATAATTAGTCAATCTACGACAATGACAGAAACTGGTGTTGTCAAAGCACAATCGGATAATCTACCGAAAATAGATGCATTTATAATGTCAGCATATTTTGCATCAAATCTCGATTTTACGAGCGCAGAGATCAATGAAAGCTGCAAGGTAATTATTATGTTACATGGTATATTTTAGTCCAGCATAGATTTTTATTCCTAAATGTTTAAGGGGGTGCAGCGCGGACGCAAAACTGCGAGTTTCAAGTTTCTTTATGATAGCGAGCGAGCGGCGGCGCGTGGCAGTGGTGTGACAACGGCGCACGACTACGAATACGCACGCACACTAATATCTGTACAGAGTAGTCTGGTGATTTAATTAGAGCAATGTTTACTTTCGTAAAATCATAGGCGTTTGGGTAAAAAATAAGAAAAGTCTTAATATTTTCATATTCATGTTTTTTAATGGAAAAATAAGACAACAGTGACCTGCGGAACATCAATACAAACATTTTGATGTCGGATCATTGTTTCATTTGGGCTATATTTACAAAGTTTCCGAAGTAATAAGTTTTTAGATATCATTATTTTACGTAATGTTTATGCAGTTTCTGGGTATTTGTTTCAAATTCCAAGACAACCATGACCTTGTAAAAGGATCAAGCTAACCTACACTAGTTCTATGTTCTATGTTAATGGTGATGGTTTCCGCACTTAGTCCTTAAAGTGGACCATTGTACGTGAGCCATGGCGGCCGGTTATTCCTACACTAGTTCTTTTAATGTATAAGACCTATTCAGCGCCACCAGTGACTTAAAAACACGTAAATTTTCAAATTCCGCGCTGCACCCTCTTAAATATTACTTACAACAAAACATAACCTATATTTACTTACATAACCATTTGTCATAAAAATTGTTCCTAAAGTCCTAATTTACGTCTATATCATTATAATTTACACGTAATATTATATTATTGAAGCTCATTCAGGTTGATTTGTTTATATACTTTTTGTAAACATTAGATAAATACGATATTCCGATTTACATGAACAATTTGCTTTCAGTATTTAAGTACTTGTTCGTTTCAGATCTGAACGAGAATCTTACGGTGATTCAGCAGTTGGCTATGTCCAAGTGAAACGAGATGGAGACATATGTATAGTTAAAGCTCGGATTACACCTGAGCATAATGTCCGACAGAATTGTTTTTTTGATACAAAAATATATGAGGAACAACTCCTTTCTTTAACCGTAGATACATATTTCTCCTCTCTGTTTCATTATGTTTTCAATATTTCAATATTCAATATAATTTACTGTGTCTTCCTTAACCTGAAATAAATTATCAAAATTTCGTAAAACCGTAATAGGACTAAGCAAGCTCTTTAGAGAAAATTTTAATGAACTTGTGTAAATTAGGTTAGGTTAGTTTTAGACCGAATCTTCTACTGCTTAATAGCTAATTCACACTAAGCTGTACATAAATATAGCAAACTTACGTTAAAATGATCTACACAGCAAAATACAACCGATAATGAAGATACATTTATTTATTTATTTATTCTTTATTGCACAATAAAATAAAATAAAGTTCAAAAGGCGGACTTAATGCCAGATGGCATTCTCTATTAGTCGACCTAAGGGCTAGACAGAAAAATTGGTAAGCGGTGCGACAAAGAACGTAAATGAAACATAAGTACACACATTTATAAGAACTGAAATATACATATTACGTTTATTAAATTAAATGATAATAATATAATATACTTACATAATATAAAAAAAAAACTTTAATAAAAGTAGACTACATAAACATACTTAAACACAACAGAAGAAAAGATGATGGGAATCTCTTACGTGGGTGTTGATTCCTGTAGAAACAGTTTATACACCATTGTTTTAAAGACCAATTTACTTGGAGCTTGTCTGACTTTTTCGGGGAGAGCGTTCCATAATCGAATGGCCTGAACCGTGAAGGAATCTGCAACGAATCCTGAATGATGCAAAGGAGTGGCGAGAAGATGATTATTTGATAAGCGAAGTTGGCATGCCCGCCAACTTGAGTTGAGCTAGGGAAACTGAAACTAAATTTTACGTAATAAGGAGAATTAGGATTATTTAGAATAGAAAATAGAGTTGTTAGAATTCTGGACTTACGACGTTGCGGGATGGTCAGCCATTTAAGCTGAAGACGATAGGAAGATATATGGTTGTATTTGCGTAAACCAAAAATAAAGCGTATTGAGTTATTGAGAATACGATCCTATTTATTAGGAAGGTCCTTATTTAAATCGGAATAGCAAACATCAGCATAATCAATAATTGGGAGAATAAGGCTTTGTACGAGTGAAACTTTGGTTTTGTGTTATTCGTTCACTGGCCTACTTTTTTTCATCATTTTTTTTCCTTTTCTCAACATAAAGGCACTTGGCCTTCAACTCACTTAAGGGTAAGTGACAATAAGATTGAATGTGCTTTTACATTCGGCACTTCACTTCCAATCCTCAACTACTGAGGAAGTGGCTATCTTATCTCTAAAGGTATCAGTTGGCAGCCGACTCCACGCAGCAGCAGCAAACGATGTGTCGTTGCGACACTACTGGTTTCTACGTATTTCTATGAAAGGCCCTCCGTAGCTAGCGACACGTCGCTCGGCGTCGTCATAGAAATACATAGAAACCGCTAGTGTCGCGACGACACGTCGTCTGCTGCTGCTGCGTGGAGTCGGCAGCCAACTGGTACCTTTACTATTCGAATACGAAGAACTCGATGGCGCAGTGTTAACGCGCCTAGTCTGTTATTTCTAAAGCAAAGCAACCTTCGCAAAGGCCGGTTATTGAATGGGTGACCAAAAATGTATCATCTCGATCTCCTCCGTGTTCGGAAGGCACGTAAAGCCGTTGGTTCCGGCTGCATTAGTAGTCGTTTACAACAACCAATGCGCACTGGGCCCGCCCGCGTGGTGCTTTATGGCTCTTTCTCCACGTGGAGATTCCATCAATAGGGAAGGCTCGTGCCCCAACAGTGGGGAGATAAAATGAGCTGGCGATGATGTGATCTTGATGATGATTAACACACGAACATTGCATTGCAATGCTACCAATAATGTTGGTATGGAGAAAACTTACATTAGATGGTGGTATAGCTACCACCATCAGCTAAGCTGAGTTATATCAAGTCCTAATTAGCTTTACCGGCAGCAGTTTCCATAAAAGCGTACTCTTTAAACAAGTGTTTTGGGGAAAACTAAAATCTAATTCGGGTGGTATTAACAGCTTCACATTATGTTCCATTTTTTTTATAGATAACTCGTCAAATGACTCCATTCCACCTGATGTTAAGTGGAAATAGAGTTCAGAGGCGAAGATAACTGGTGCGGCGTGAAAACGTAAAGAGAGTTAAGGTAAACGCCTCGCTCACTCAGTCGCCAGTCAGCCGCCGTTTTGGACACTCGCTCGGAAATAAGGAGTTTCGATACTGAAAAAATTATGTCGAGACGCCATGGCCACTCGAAATGGCGATCTTTGGATGCCAGAAGTAGCCAGGCTCGCGCTGCTGGCGACGTCGCCATGGCATCTTAAAGAGGCAGAGCTCATAAAGTAGGTGTCATACAACCTTGCGCAAGCACAAGGGACCATCTGCGTCAGGTCATAACGTGAGATCAGGACGCGCCGAAGTGCATTCTTCATCCGGAACTCTTAAGATTACGTATAGTCCACTACCTAATATCCAGATAGGTTACCGGAGCTGTAAGCTCGCTCACTTCTCGTTGCACTAATAAAGATGCACTAAGAGTACACTTCGAAGTTTCTACCTATAATGATCACTAATATCATAAAATGCCAGCAACGCGTTTGCGATTCCTCTGGTTTTGCGGGTGTCCATGGGCGGCGGTGATTACTCTCCATCAGGTGACCCGCCTGCTCGTTTGCCTCCTTCTTATATACAAAAAAAGGAATATCACGTACTTGGATTGTACTGCGTGGCACACGTGCACGTCGTCTTTTTTTTGGTTTCATTATCACACGCTGCAAACAACAGAAAGAAACAATTAGTTTTCTCCTGCAATTACTGATCCAAATTTAAAGTGGAGTAACACAGGACACTTGGCCAAACCGGTGACTCTTCGACACGTGAAGAGAATGTACAGTGGTTTTTAGTGGGTAGGCCCCTCCTTCTCCCGAATCCCTGTCAAGGCTCTCGGACCTGGGCAGGAAGGCAGAAGGCTGAAAGGGAGACATCCACATACCATCCGAGGGAGGTGTCCCTGGGCGCGATTGCTATTTAAGACAACCCGCAAAAATATTTCGAAATTTTTCGTTCGAATTTCAAACGCAGGTGCAGCACAGATATACATTTTTAGTTTTAATTGATAGTTACCTACTTGATTCGCTATATTGTCAAAATAATACAAAAGAGATCGATCGAAAGCAATTAGAACGAAAAAGACATTATAGTGTTTGTGATTTGGCATTTTTCTAACGAAAACTAAATTTAAATATGGGATTTATAGCCGGATTTGTCAACCGGATACTCTTAATTTTTCTTTTATTTCATTGGAACGTCTTATGGGCGCCAGTAACTTGTTTCAGTTTTCGTCAATAAGAAGAAGTACGAATAATGAAGATTATTGAAATATAATATAGTTCGTCTCAAAGCCGTTTTTAACCTATTGGAGGCCCTGGGCACTTACGAATAATGGGGTCCTTATGCTACGCTAGATTTTAGTAAAACAGGCAAAAGGAGTGATATAAGCATAACTCTAGATTTATTCAACTGGTATTTTTATTTATTTGCAGCCAGATAGAGTTCCCAGTGTTAGGCTCCTGGTTTATTTGAATTAAAAAGCAAAAAGTCAATAAGTTAGTAATTCTTGTTTCGCAAGACAAATATATTTATCGGTAATATCGATTATCGGTTAGTGATCTGGCGGGAACAAGAGGGCCCCAGCGATTGCGGGGCCCTGGGCACTTGCCCACAGTGCCCCATGGTAAAGAAGGGCCTGATTCGTCTTATTTAACTGTTTTCTTTCCTTGGAGTTTGTCTGTTTGTATTTCCTCAGCTAAAAAAAGGTTAAAGAACTTTATTTCTCAAAAACGAATTTACATAACTTATTTACTTGAGAAAAATTACAAATTACATGATAATATTGACGCTTACATAACATCGCCAAACACAACAGAAAAAAACCATCACAAAGCTGAAGAAACAGGTTTTGAAATTATGAAGTACCTATAGAAATGATTAGTTCGATGTTTGGAACGTTTTTATGTAATAAACGTTCGATGTAATAACAATTCGATTACATGACTTTTCAATGAATAGTTGTCGATCAATTGATATTCGACCAATAGGGAATATGCATAGAATTTAAATTTGTCTCAAATATTTTTTCTAGATTCATTATTGTCTTAACATTATACTTAAAAGGTATTTTTTTATTTAGTTATTATTTAAACCCAGAAAATATTATATAAAAAGGGAAAAATAAGGGAAGGAAATTCCAACTTACAAAACGCGTCGAAACGAAATGTGACGTCAATGGTCACGTAGTGTTTGTGAGAAAAATTGTTTAAACTGTTTTCCTGTGTGATTACTTGTGAATATATATTTGTAGTGTAGATCAAAGGAGTGAAAGCTGCAAAGTAATTATTATGTTACATGGTATATTTTAGTCCAACGTAGATTTTTATTCTTAAATGTTTAAATATTACTTACAACAAAACATAACCTATACTTACTTACATAACTATTTGTCATAAAAATTGTTCCTAAACTCCTAATTTACGTCTATATCAGTAGGTGATTATTGGGCATTCTACTTCACTTTTTCTTAATCGTTCGCTCACTTTGTTCGCTTGCCCGATTAAAAATCAACGCCACTCGTGTTTTGGATGCCCAATCGACTTCTTAAAAGCATAAAGATATATATGTTAAGCGCTCTGCTTTAAAGTCATTTTATTGAAACTCTCGAAACACTGTGGTCAATAACTCACTGTATTTTATATAAATATTTAATAAAACAGCTGCTATGAGATTTGTCAAACAAAAACACTCATTAAAATTAAAATGCATTTGCCCACCATCATCAAATGAGCCAAAACGACATGGCAACTTATTGCCAAACAGTATCCGTTGTATTGTTTGTGGTCCTTCGAATTGTGGAAAGACAAACTTAGTAATTAGTTTATTACTACATGCAGATGGTCCACGGTTCCGTAACCTTTATGTATATTCAAAATCTTTGTATCAACCTAAATACATATTTTTAGAAAAAGTATTAAATATGGTTGTAGGTACATCGTATCACAAATATAATGACAACACCGAAGTTTTGAGTCCACATGAAGCTTTGTCTGACTCAATTATTATATTTGATGATGTTGCTTGTGGAAACCAAAACCACATCCGAGATTATTTTGCTATGGGACGACATAAGAATATTAATTGTATTTATATTAATCAAACTTATACAAAAGTACCAAAACAACTTATAAGGGACAATTCTAACCTAATTATATTATTTAAGCAGGACGACGTAAATTTGAAACACGTATATGATGAACACGTAGGGTCGGACATGACTTGGTCACAATTTCGAGAAATGTGCTCAACTGTTTGGAAGAAACCATTTAATTATCTTGTAATAAATAAGGATTGTGAACGAAATAAAGAATGTTATAGGAAGACATTTGATACGTTTATAGAAATAGATTAATGTACAAAAGCAGTTGTAATAATCACATAAAATTACTTTCATTTGTGACTTAAAGCTGATTTTATAATTTGTTCTTTTAGATCTCTCTCTATTTTAATAGGTATCCTACCTATTAAAATAGAGAGAGATCTAAAAGAACAAATTATAAAATCAGCAACAACTGTTAAAAGGAAGGTAGACTTGATAAAGAATGCAAAAAATTCTAGCAATGTTACCCTAGAAACAATATTTAAACCTATTGTTGACCCTTTTAACATTTTAGCGAATAGAAATGATAAAAAGAACTTGCAGGACGTTTACTTCCTGCAAGTTCTTTTACATGGGATCATAATGCTAAAGCATTATGATCCCATGTCAAAAAAAAAAGAAAAACGAAAGCGAGAAGTCGTATTCTTCTTGTGAAGAATATTTTTTTTCTAGTAGTGTAGATGACGAGGAATATCGAGACACCTAAAAAATTGAACAAAACCCTAACTGTGTCACCTTTTAAGGACCATGATGTACAGTGAAGGTTCTTTTAAGTCCCTCCAATCATCACCAAACGTTATAAATCAAACTCAATCTTCCTCATGGTCTACGTCATCTGAAGTAATTGATGCCATACCTTTTGGAATTAGAAATGAGGGAGGGAAACTTGAGCTTGGAAAAACTCGCGTTCATGATGACGGCAGAATATTGAAAGTTGGAAACATTTCTTTTAAAAAGTCTCTTGGCTTAAAAGAACTATTGTTTAAAAAGGTACCAAATCGATATGTTATAATAGATAACTACCTTGAAAACTATAAGCTACTACTTATCAATACTAATGCACACAGACGTAACTTTGATCCTGCCAAACCAATAAACAGTAATAAAGGATTTAAATACATGAGTATTATAAAACCATTATTTAAATTCTCTAAACAACCCACTACTAGTACTGAGAGTCTTTCACGGGGAAAAGGTATCGATCTTTTAAAAAAACTTAATACAAATACAGATTTATTTTATTGGGATGATCCAAATGAATTAATAGAACGATTGAAATTACTGCTTGCGTCAAAAGCTGCTGGTAACACGGGTTTGGATAGTGAAATCGTTGCAATAATTGAAGAACTGCGCGAAGCAGGTGTCATAAACACAAAATATAAACAAATAGCGCAAGGAAAATTGAGCAGTATACTCGCAGTAAGCAAAGCCTCGAGACTATAATGAATATAGATAAATTTGGTCATCACATTCATAAACGTTTGAGGTTATCTGAATACATCGATACCATAAACGATACGTTACAAAAGTGTGAAACGGGTGAATACGACTTAAAATCATCAAAATTAAAAAGTTTATCATCTCCAGACAAGGACGACGAAGCTGTAAATAAGGCATATTTGGATAAAACTGTGCAAGATCTAAGGAACGAAAGAAATAAAGCTAATAGTCGTGTAAAAATTTACTTACAGAACTTAAAGTCAGCTTCTTCCAATCGCTTGTCTACTATGTTTTACTCAAAAACAGAAATAGATCGTATGATTCAAGTAAAGTCAAACAAGATGAGTAAAAGAGATATAGTAGAAGAAATTCACCGAGCGGCGAGAAGAAATTTTCCTCGTCGATGTACAATTATAAAAGGAGTAGATGACTTATGGCAAGCTGACCTTATGGATTTTCAAAAGTATTCGCAATTTAATAAAGGATATACATATGTTTTAGTAGTTATTGACGCTTTATCGAAATACGTTTGGGCAGATCCTTTGAAGAGTAAAGATAAAATTAGTGTTAAGAACGCAATGCAAAATATATTATCAAATTCGTTTCGGAAACCAAAAAATTTGCAAACAGATTTAGGTAAAGAATTTTATAATGAAAACTTTAAACAGTTGATGAAAAAATATGACATTAACCATTATTCCACTTATTCTGTGAAAAAAGCGGCAATTGTTGAAAGAGTAATTAGAACGCTAAAAGGTCACCTTTTTAAGCTATTTAGCCTAAGCGGTCAATAACAATGGATAAATAAAAATCTGAAAAACGTGGTACAATGCTATAATAACACTGTTCATTGTATAATAAAATTTAAACCTATTGATATCGAAAATCATACGACCACAGATGAATATTTGGTGCAAACTGTACGACGACGACGTCGCATATTTAAACCAAGAATAAACTTTACTTTCAATTTAATTGATGGAAAATTCATAGAACGGTTTCGAGTATCTAAAACTACCGTTGAATACTTAAAAAATAAAATTGGACAGCAACTTCAACACACAACAAAGAGAAATATACCACTTACACCCACTTCAACAAATTTTATGTGTATTACATTGGATGGGATGTGGGTCACAATATTATTACAGTCATTACAGATGCAAACGGAGTTAGTAAAGTGACGGTACATCTGTGTATAAAACGTGTTTGTGAATTAATAACTAGCGAATTATTTGGTGAAAAAGTCCGCTGGCCCGATAATTGCAATGATATTCCTAGAAGGTTCATGGCATATAACATTCCCAGAATAGCTGGCATAGTTGATGGATCTCTTATACAAATGGAAGCGTCCATTTCAAATAGCAAACAAAACAAGTTCAAGTCAAAAACAAAAGTAAAATTGTTGTAGGTACTTTTTTGAGTCTGGTACCTAATCCCGAATGACAAAAGCCCGAATAACAAATGCCCGAACACTAAGGCCCGAAGAATTACTTGCTCGAACGCTTAAAATCTCGATGGTTCATAAGCCCAAAAACTCAAAAGGCCGACACACAAATGGCCGAACACTATTCGCCGAAGAATCATTAGCCCTAATGCTTAAAATCCATAAGCCCGAAAACTCTTTATATAGATAATATCAAAATAAACGACACAGTAGCTTGTTTCTTTTGGTAAACTGTGGACATTCCGGGCGCCGGCCTTTAAAATACCTGACCACATTTTTGGGATTTATGGTATGTATAAAAAAATGTATGTAGGTAACAAAATAAATACAGATTATTCTTTGAAATCAGTATATTTTACGGTGGTACAAGTCCGACTCGCACGCACAAATATTGTCCTTTACGTAAGATACCTACAGATAATTCAATTGGCATTTTTCTACAATTTTTAAATCATAACATAACCATTGTTTATTTAAGTAATTACTTTTAAATACCTATTATACTACTTTCATATTCGTACAAAATCAATACATAGAACATTTATTTATTTTTTCTATAAATGGAGGGTAGGGGATTTTTTTTTAAGAGCAGGTAACTGAATGAATCAATCATTACTACGTTGTAAGCGTTAATTTAATGCTGTTTGTTTTGCGATCTATTTTTAAATGCAAATTGTATCTAATTTTGTGCACAATTATGTCGAATAACAGTATTCAAGCTTTTAAAACACAAAAAGGTAAAGACGTTTTAATTATCAGTGGCTTCAAAATTGTACTTAATAAAAAAATCAATGAAAAATATTATTGGAGCGGCATAAATAAAAGGCATAATTATTGCAAAAGTACGCTAATCAGTATATCGCCGGAAGGAAATGGGATGCACACAATGATAAAGCAAATGTGCGCTCATAATCATGCCCCTGATCCTGCGAAAAAAGATGAAATGGTTTTGAAAAATGCATTAAAGCAGGATGCAGTTCTCAACAGCATGGCATCACCGGCACAAATTATAACAAAAAATTTGGGTGAGATACCGAGTACTAGTGCATGTGCAATCCCAAATAAAAATGCACTACTAGAAAGTCGGATGCACCAACGGAACCCAGTACATTGGAAGATATTAAAATACCGGAGAGTTTAACTAAAGTGGAACAAGATCTATGTTTCGTGAAAGATATTAAACTGGGAAATGACAGAATACTTATTTTTACTACTGCGGAAAATTTGCATATTTTAAATGCTTCGATAATATGGCTCATGGATGGAACCTTTCAATGTTGCCCAAAACTATTCTTACAATTATACTCAATTCATGGGACAGTTGGATTCGGTGATTCCCAAAGAATTGTACCTTTGGTATATGGGATTCTTACGAGAAAATCGGTGGAATGCTACATTCACTTTTTTCGAGGATTGAAAGAGTATGCCAGTGAAATCAATTTGTCATTGCAACCACAGCATGTAATGACTGATTTTGAGTTAGCTGCAATAAATGCAGTTAAAATCGAATTTCCGGAAACCATCCACAAGGGTTGCTTTTTTCATCTTGGCCAAATCTTGTGGAGGAAAATCCAAGAAAAAGGTCTCGCTTCGAAATACGGCGACGACAATGAATTCGCTTTAAAATTACGCCACATTACAGCGCTGGCATATCTGCATCTAAATGAAATTCCTGATGGATTTAAGATTTTAAAAGAGCAAATTTTACCACTTGAAGCACAACCGATAACAGAAAAAAAAAGGTTCGAAAAAAATTACGATTTCGGAAAATACAACTCTCAAAGGACTGGCGAAAACACATTTAATATTTTACGATCACAGCCCTTGTTCTCACCAAGTATTTGGTCTGTCCATTTAAATAATGAAATCGGCTTTCCACGCACTCGAAACAACGTCGAAGGTTGGCACCGGCGTTGGAACACCCTGTTGAGCCACCGAAAACTGGGGTTATATGCATACCATACCAAATTGTAAATATTTTTTTACAATAACTTTTTGTCCTTCTATTTTTTAATACATCTGTACTTGTTTTTTTCCACTTTTTAATTGCCTACAAAACAATTTTTATTTTTCGAAATGATACCTATTTGATTGTTATTTCAAAGAATAATTTGTATGTATTTTGTTACCTACGTACATACTTTTATACATACAGCTCAAGACCATAAATCCCAAAAATGTGGGCAGGCATTTTAAAGGCCAGCGCCCGGAATGTCCACAGTTCACCAAAAGAAACAAGCTACGGTGTCGTTTATTTTGATATTATCTATATAAAGAGTTTTCGGGTTTATGAACGAACGGGATTTTAAGCAATGATTCTTCGGCGAATAGTGTTCGGCCATTTGTGTGTCGGCCTTTTGAGTTTTCGGGCTTATGAACCATCGAGATTTTAAGCGTTCGAGCAAGTAATTCTTCGGGCCTTAGTGTTCAGGCATTTGTTATTCGGGCTTTTGTCATTCGGGATTAGGTACCAGACTCACTTTTTTTGATATTACCTTCATGTGGCCTCATATGCATGCCTCGATGTTGTGTTGTGACAAATATGTCGGAATTAGTGACAAACTGTCAATTGTCATGACAAATAAGTCGGAGAATATTTTCTCAGAGACTCGACAGGTAAAACTTGACAATTGTCGCTTTTATTAAACAGTTTTATAGCCTGACAAATTTGTCAGTATTTGCCTGTCGCATTTGGACTTAATTGTCATCTTTATTAAACGCCACTTGTTGCGACAATTCGTCTTATTTGTCAAAACGTGACAAATTTGTCGTATTGTCGCGTTTATTAAATAGGCCCCTGTTACCCTCACTCTGCCGGCCCACAAGGTGCTTCTTCACGCCTCTTTTAAAGGACCCCATATCATAGGAAGGAGGGAAAACGTGTGCTGATAGACTATTCCATCTTTTGGAGGTGCGACAAAGAAACGAGTCACCAAATTTCTTTGTGGCGATAGGATATAATGGAGTTAAGGTAAACGCCTCGCTCACTCAGTCGCCAGTCAGCCGCTGTTTTGGACGCTCGCTCGGAAATAATGAGTTTCGATACTGAAAAAAATATGTCAAGACGCCATGGTCACTCGACATGGCGACCTTCGGATGCCAGAAGTAGCCAGGCCTGCGCCGCTGGCGACGTCGCCATGGCATCTTAATGAGGCAGAGCTCATAAAGTATTTATTTATTTATTTATTTATTTAACATAATTAAACGGGCGTAACCCTATTACATAATTATGAATAGTTAAGTGCATATAAACACAAATAGTAAATACTTAATCACTAGTTCACAAACAAATATCTATATTGTTTAAAAAATTCTTAAGGTTGTCCACAAACACGTCAAAATTCGGGTAAGCCACAACGAGTGCGTTAAGTGCCTGATGCATGCGGTGATGTGTCATACAACCTTGCGCAAGCACAAGGGACCATCAGCGTCAGGTCATAACGCCAGACCAGGACGCGCCGAAGTGCATTCTTCATCCGGAACTCTTAAGATTAGTGTCTCGAGCGAGTTGCCCCGTGGACACGTATAGTCCACTACCTAATATCCAGATAGGTTACCGGAGCTGTAAGCTCGCTCACTTCTCGTTGCACTAATAAAGATGCACTTAGAGTACACTTCGCAGTTTTCACCTATCCTGATCACTAATATCATAAAAGGCCGGCAATGCGTCTGCGATTCCTCTGGTTTTGCGGGTGTCCATGGGCGGCGGTGATTACTCTCCATCAGGTGACCCGCCTGCTCGTTTGCCTCCTTCTTATATAAAAAAAGGAATATCACGTACTTGACTTGTACTGCGTGGCACACGAGCACGTCGTCTCACATTTGGTTTCTTTATCACACGCTGCAAACGACAGAAAGAAACATAATTAGTTTTCTCCTGCAATTAGTGATCCAAATTTAAAGTGGAGTAACACAAGACACTTGGCCAAACCGGTGACTCTTCGACACGTGAAGAGAATGTACAGTGGTTTTTAGTGGGTAGGCCCCTCCTTCTCCCGAATCCCTGTCAAGGCTCTCGGACCTGGGCAGGAAGGCAGAAGGCTGAAGGGTAGACATCCACATACCATCCACCTCCCTGGGCGCGGTTGCTATTTAAGACAACCCGCAAAAATATTTCGAAATATTTCGTTCGAATTTCAAACGCAGGTGGAGCACAGATATACATTTTTAGTTTCAATTGATAGTTACCTACTTGCTTCGCTATATTGTCAAAATAATACAAAAGAGATCGATCGAACGCAATTAGAAAGAAAAAGATATTATAGTGTTTGTGATTTGGCATTTTTCTAACGAAAACTAAATTCAAATATGGGATTTATAGCCGGATTTGTCAACCGGATACTTTTAATCTTTCTTTTATTTAATCGGAACGTCCTAAGGGCGCCAGTAACTTGTTTCAGTTTTCACCAATAAGATGAAGTATGAATAATGAAGATTATTGAAATAAAATATAGTTCGTCTTATTTACCTGTTTTTACTTGAAGTTTGACTGGTTGTATTTCCTTAACTGAAATAAAGGTAATTAAAATAAATTAAAGTTAATTAGTTCGATGTTTTGAACGTTTAATGTAATTAACGTTCGATGTAATAACAATTTGATTATATGACTTTTCGATTATTAGTTGTCGATCAATTCATATTCGACCAATTGGCTTTACTATTTGGCACTCACTATTGGGCATTCTAGTGAATAGTTACACTATTAATATTTTTATAATGATTCTATATTTAGTGCTTACATTTTTTGTCTACCCTCTTTTGGGTTATAATAACACAATACCAGTGTTTTACTAATACACTATAGTATTTTGTGTAGTATTTTGTGTATAAGCAAAATCAGCCACAGAGCTATCGCCCTTTTGTGCATCTACAGCACACGCTTGTATCTTAATTTCAATTTCTAATTTTTTTATATTTTGATTTAAAAAATGTTGTGTGTGATGTATTATAGGTACAAATTAAATGTTTCTGTTCTATTCTATTCAATCGATCTTATCTTATCTTATCTTAGTGGGGCCTGTGAGGTTTCCCTCTTGCAGTAGCACTTCGACCCATCGGGATCTTTTGTGCAACCCCGTCCTTTCACTCTTCTTCCTCTGTAAAGATAGATGCCATAAGTTTGGCCACGTCCTTAAGAGCGAAGAGCCTGAAGTCCTCCGGTCTCGGATAAGCCGACCCCAGGAGACCCATTCTTTTCCTAGCCAGAGAGTCGCAGTCACACAGTAGGTGCTGCATTGACTCCATTTCCTCTCCACATGCCCTACACAAGTTATAATTCAATCGATAGAATAGAATAGAATAGAAAAAGTTTATCAATGCCATAAGTAACTAAATATTACAAATATCACAATACAAAATAAAACAAAACATGCGACACAATACAATTAAAGTATGGCACTAAAAGGTGTCCACTCAGCATAATGTCAGGTCACCTAAAAGAGTAACCTGACGCTGGTCTTCCGCGAACACCTTAGGGCCCTCGTCCACGGGGACTTTTTGTAGCGATGCTGTCGCGCGTTTACGAAACGCGCGACAGCATTGCTACTAACGCGCGTTAGTCGCATTTACAACGCGCTACAGCAGCGATGCCAACGCGCTACTAACACGCTACAGCATCGATATTGACGCTGCTTTCGTTGCCCACGCTTCAGCTGCCCACACTTCGGCTGCTTACGTAAAAGCAGCACCAAAAACAACGTGACTTCAACGGTATCCATCTTGCAACTGTAGCGATCGCAGGCATTTTTGTGCCGTTACTGAATCGCGTTTGTATCGCGACTGAATCGTGGTTATGTGGGCGAAGGCAAACAGCTAGCGACCGCATCGCGACTGTATCGATGCGAACTTTTACGGATCTATTCGCGTTAATTTTATCCTGACATTTTGATATGTAGAGTACTTTTTTACTTTTTATTTTTAAGTGCTAATTGCTGCACTGAAGCTGAATTAAATATTTATAAAATATTCATAAAATACATTGAATAAAATTAAACGCCCACTTGACCCAGCCAGGAGTCGAACCTGGGTCTTCCGCAATCCGGGCGGCAGCACTGACCGCTATGCTACCGGGAAGGCTGACGTAAGCGCTGATTTTTGTCACTGCTTTTTAATTTTTGAGTGCTTATTACGGCACAGTGCCATCTATAAAAAAAAGTTATTGCAACAGATGGCACTGTGCCGTAATAAGCACTCAAAAATTATGTTTCGCTCGCTTTCTATAAGTATAAGCAATTTGTGGGAGTGATTTCGTGAAATGAGACGGAAGTATGTGTAACAGTGTAACAGTGTATCGCACCGCAAGAGAGTGGAGGCAAACGAACGTTTGCCGACACGAACGAGGGGTGGGATATAATGCCCAACATTATACTACTGGTGAACCTTAGAAATAAAGACAATTAAAACACTAATAATTAATTTGGGTCAGAACTAATACACATAAAACACACATTAATTGAGTTAAAAAAGAAAAACTTGGAAGTCAATTATTAAAAAAGATTATTTGCGGTATGCATTTATAAAAAACGCCGCTGTCTGCTTATCATGGATACGTCTCATCCGTTTTACCATACGGATAGGTAGTGTGGGGCAACTCGGTTGACATGAATAGAGCCTTAATAGCTCAGAATAAATATAATGTCATTGTAAGCCTTTGTTCCAGATGTTAAGGATTTTGCGAGTGCCTTGTTTATATATTTTTGAAATCTGCGTTTTTGTCAAAAAATATTCTTACATATTCCCCTTACATGATAATATACAGAAAAAAAGCAACAGTAGGGACCCAACTAAACTGTATGTCCCACCGCGGAGATTACATCTTGTTAGCAGAAACTCATTTTGCATGGCTGTCAAGTCAAAATTTATAATAAATTAATTTGTGTAAGTTTAAATATATCCTATTTAATAGGTTACTAGATGCGTTTCTATTCGATTAATGAATATTTAAATATGACATGAATGTAATTATATTTATTATTATCAATTATTAATGTATTATTATTCAAAATGTTCTATTATTATTGATTCATAAGTATTCCTAATAATGTTTTTATTCACTATTCATGTGCAACTACAATTTTAAAAATTTCTACACCGTTTGAGAACGGTAGAATATGAGGCATTTATAAGTGTTTAAGATCTTGTTTACCATTTTCTATAAAATAAATGAATTTGAATTTGACTACTACTATTACTAGTAGAAATGCCTCTACTCTACTTTTCTATGTTTCTCTCTATCTAGAACTATTTCTGGTCAATTCTGTGTTTAGAAGTCCTATTAATTAAATAATAATGTGAATTAACTTACCACTCTCATTTTTAGCTTCATCTTCATCTGGTTTTGCAATATTATGTGATGAGATACCTAAAACATTGATAAAAGGTGTTTTGGTTAGAATTATCTAATTTAAACACATTCTGTTATAGTTAAGAAAGAATCAGAAATCTATTAAATCCCCAATTAAATATCCCACTTAAAAGAATTTGGAATTTTTGAAACATCCGTAGTACGCTTTTGGGCTTGGAAATTGAACCCAGGTCCTACGTATAGCCGGCCACAGAGGAGAAATAAATTTAAAAAAATTACCATTAAACATATCCTTAGAGGAAACGCCAACCGACCAGCGGGTTTTGCGATATTTCCGACATAAGGACAGTGAACATTTCAAGCTGAAAAATAAGTTTTCAAACATTTTATAATATCATTAATTTACAATCACCTATTTTGCTAACAAACTTCTCTTCTTAATTATGGCTATATAAAATTTAAAGAACAAGATAAAATTTATTAGAAAAAATCAACCAGCCTCGGTTATCCAAAGGTCGTGGGTTCGATTCCTATTCGAGATTCCTGAGGCAGGTCGATTTTTTCCAAGTAGTAAAATTTTATCTTGTAACTATACAACATGTAACAGAAAGGTGTGGTCAAAATGAAAAGATCCAATGTGTATCCGACCTAGATCTTATGTGTTGTTACTAATTCATAATTAATAACTTAAATTTGTCATGCAAAAAAAAAAAAAAATAATAAAAAAAAATAATAATAAAAAAAAAATAATAATAATTAAATATTGATATAAGTTAAATCATGCGCGTCAGGCGCGCATAGGCAAGCAGCAGTGATCATAGATGTAAGTACACAGAGGTTACTAAACCACTAGGAGTTACTTGTTCATTTTGATGTGACCTCACAATAGAAATATTTAATTAAAAGTATTATATCTTGGTAGGTAACTCTTCATACAAGATCTAAATCGGACACACTTTGAATATTTTCATTATGACCACAACTATCTGTTACACGTTGTTTGTGAATGCTAATAAAAATTTTAGGAAAATTTCTAGCAAATAATTACAATTTGAAAAAAAAGTGTTGAAAAAAATTCCACAAGCGCGGGATTCGAACCCGCACCCATGACATGCTGAGTCACGTGCTCTACCAACTATGCTATCGCGACTCTGTCCAACCTGCCGTAATTATCTAACACTATCCCTTGGCAAATAAAATTCGCACTAGGCTGCTACAAAACTCACCCTTTAGCTAATCGTCCCGACAAATCGCTGAAAAACATAGAGAAAATGTGTTTGAAATTTCACTCTTATCTACATTCAACGCATCAGTGGCTGAGAGGCAAAGTGCCGGGTTCGATTCCCAGATCGGGCAGTGTGTTTCGGATTTTTCGACGAATAGCCCGAGTTCGTGATCACCCACATGCATTTTTCAAGCGTAGCGATTAAGCCATTAATCATCAATTGTAGTGATGTCTTGATTTCAATGATGCGTTTGCTAAGCTGTGAGAGAGTTACCTATAACTACCACTACAATAGCCTACTGTTTACTTACTTACTACATTAAAATAAAGCACAAGCTTACGATAAACTTACAACTTACATGTATCTCGTGTTTCTAAGTATACAAAAAAGGTGTGGTCAAAATGAAAAGATCCAAAGGGGATACAATTAGAATTTATATGTGTTGTTCATCATCAGCTCATTTTATGTCCCCACTGCAGGGGCACGAGCCTTCCCTTGGATGGATAGGGAGAACGGGCCACAAACCACCACGCGGGCCCAGTGCGGATTGGTGGTTGTTAACGACTGCTAATGCAGCCGGGACCAACGGCTTAACGTGCCTTCCGAAGCACGGAGAAGCTCGAGATGATAATTTTTGGTCACCCATCCGATGACCGGCCTTTGCGAAAGTTGATTAACCTCAGCACTCGCAGACCTGGCGCGTTAACCACTGCGCCATCGAGCTCCTCATGTGTTGTTATTAAGACATAATTATTAAATTTAATTTATAATGCAATGGTTAATGAAATATTTATATTTGTAAAGTGACGTCGCAATAGAAATATTAAATTAAAAATTGCATAACACATTAAAGTTAATAATCATGACTTAGTAACTCTGCATACAAGATCTAGATCGGATACTCTTTGGATCTTTTCATTTTGACCACACCTTTATGTTACACGTTGTATATATTTAAATATATTGTTGCAAAAGGCGTCCATCATTGAAATTTTTAAGTAACTTTTGTGGTTACGGTTAACTAAAAATATAGATGGTCAAAAGGCAAATGCTCAATCCGCTTTTGTATACAGGTAATAGTTTAGAGTGACCAGGCGATTATTTCGTGAATAAACTATAAGAAATATCAGAAAACTTTAAATTGGTATCCTACATACTGAAAAAAAATTGTATAATGAATACATTTAAAAAAAGTTTACGGCAAATATTAAATTTTGTCCAGTGCAATAAAAATAAGTACTATGACTTTCTTAGAGGCTACTACAGACATACAACACAACGGTAAATAAAACGATTGTACTCTGTATACAACGGTAACAAAAAGGTGTGGTCAAAATGAAAAGATCCAAAGTGTATCCCATTTAGAACTTGTATGTGGTGTTTTTAAGACATAATTATTATTAACTTTAATTTGTCATGCAATGATTAATGAAATATTTATATTTGTGAAGTGATGCGCGTCAGACGCGCGTAAGCAAGCAGCAGTGGTCATAAATGTTAGTACACAGACGTTACTAAACCGCTAGGGCTGCCTGTGACTTGTTTAGATATATAGAAATATTTAATTAAAAATGCCATAACAAATTAAAGTTAATAGTTATGTCACTAAGACAGACTAGACTAGATTTTGTATGCATAGTTACTAAACTATGCATACAAAATCTAGAGAGATCTTTGGATCTTTTCATTTTGACCACATCTTTTTGTTACACGTTGTATATAATAGAGATACATTGACGTACATATATGTATTATTTTTAATATAAACCTTTTGAATCGTGATGCGGCATTCTTAAAATTCTGGTTATTTGAAAAGTATAATCTTCTAGCACTGGAGCTGTAATCTGAAAATGCTGAAAAACGTATTGCATTTTATTAAAATAAGTTTTGTAGAAATAAACCATCACTGTGGACTAGTAGTTAGAACACCGGTTTTATACCCAGAAGTGTCGGGTTCGATTAACAGCGGGAGTTATACATCAATGCAATCGGTTTGATCGGTGGTTAAGGCTTATTTTAAGTACCGTCTGACTAGCAACCACCATCTTATGTACGGTCATGAGCATTAACGTATACAATTTTAACTAGTTTTGACTCTTATTCTATTGTATTAAGAGTCACATTGTTTAGTTTACATGTTAATGCTCGCGACTGCAGCGATGCAGCAAACAGCCCTTTTTTTCGCATAATCAGTTGAACTGAATTTTCTATATTTCCCTAAAGCATAGAAGGTTTAACTAAAGCTGGCTAAACCATATTGATTTGAAACAATAGATGAGATCTGAAGATAGATAGACCAATATTTTAGTTTGTATGGAATACTAAAACGTGATCTAAAAAAAATGAGTAAAGCTTTACTAGTTCATTAAATTTTATTGTATATCACTTACCAATATATTGATCATGGCTACCCAATTCGTTAGAAACGCCCTCGCCGTCATCCTGCATTGTGTCCTAAACATAAAATGTATATAAATCAATATGAAATGCTGATCGATAGTAAGCGAACCACTTGAAAACGGCTTGATCGATTTGGCTATTTTTTTAGGCTTTTTAATGTTTGTTCAAGTCCCACTCGGGTTTTATGGAAAGAAAAATTTAAACAAATATACAGATTCTATTAATTTTTTGTATGAACTCAAGACCATAACTCACGATATACGACGAACGTCATGAGAAAAACCAAAAGTTTCCAATACTCAAAAAACAGGAGACTAAGAAATGTGAAAAGCTTAGAAACTGATAAGAGTGAGAAGCAAACGTATTTCTGAGTGATCATTGATCAATCTCTGTATATTTTTAGGAAAAGGTACCTGATCATCATCATCATCACATCATCACAAGCTCATTTTATGTCCTCACTGCTGGAGCACGAGCTTTCCCACTAAGATGGTTTTATGGATGGATAGGAAGAGCAGGCCATAAACCACCACGCGGGCCCAGTGCGGATTGATGGTTGTTAACGACTGTTATTGCAGCCGGGACCAACGGTTTTACATGCCTTCCGAAGCACGGAGGAGCTCGAGATGATACATTTGTGTTCACCAATCCGATGACCGGCCACTAGTAGAAATATCCTGGGAGCCCAACTGTGGTTCATTTAAAAGCTGCGATGATGTTGAATTCTCCCCCCGGTGAGTTCTGCTACTATCTAATAGAACTATCCTGGCCCAGCTGTGGTTCGTTTATAAGCTGCTTTTATTGACGGTGATCATGATGATGAATGCGAAAGTAATAAGAGTGTATTTAAATCTTACAATTTTATCATTTGGGTCTTCTTCTGCACAGCTATGGAAAAAAACAATTAACATTAAGTTCATCTTCTAAATATATAAAAGAAGAAAGTGACTGACTGACTGACTGACCATCAACGCACAGCCCAAACGGCTGAAGCTACAATCATGAAACTTGGCACGTAGGTTCCTTTGGTAGTGTAGATGAGCACTAAGAACGGATTTTTGGAAATTCTAATTTTAAGGGGGTTAAAAGGGGGGTGAAAGTTTGTATGAAAATCCGTCAGTTTTGAAGTAATGATCTTATAATTTTGTGTTTGGACTGAAGATTAAAAAATAAATTACACGTGTCTCAGCGATTTTGATTATTACATCCCCATGAGGGTGAAAAGGGGGATGAAGTCATGGGAATAATGAAATCGTCTAGAGACTTGAAATTTTTTAGTGTTAGGTATGGAATACTATATTCCGCACTCCTATCTCGTCAGCAAAGGCCGGCGCAACCGATGGTTCAACCGTGAGTGTGCCAACGCTGTCGATAACAGGCAGGCGGCATACCGCGCTTGGATCAGAGGTAAAGCTCTTGGAGATCCCGAAACTCGCTCGCTGAAAGCAGCCTATAATAATGCCACCAAGTCTTGCAAAAGAGCCTACATTAGAGCGGATGCCCAGCGCGTTGCACGGGTCGGCCAAGAACTACTGACGCATCCTACGGGCAGCCGTAGCTACTGGCGTCTGGCCAAAGCCGTGCAATCAAATTTCTGCCAACCCTCGCTGCCACCACTGAGATGTCATGACGGGACTTTAGCTCACAAGCCGCAGGAGAAGGTCGATCTCCTGGCCAAACTCTTTGCAGCTAACTCCCGAATCGATGACTGCAATGCACAGCCACCTTCAATTCCTCACTGTGGCCACACAATGCCTGATTTTAAAATCAGGCAGTGTGATGTCCGTGCGGAGCTGCAGTCAATCGATGTCCGGAAAGCTAATGACCCTGATGGCATCCCAGCAATAGTCCTGAAAATGTGTGCAGCGGAGTTGTCCCCCGTGTTAACGCGCCTTTACCGTCTCTCGCTCTCTTCTGGTTGTGTGCCGGAATCTTGGAGAGAAGCTAATGTGCAACCGGTCCCCAAAAAAGGAGATCGGTCAGACCCATCTAATTACCGCCCCATAGCCGTTACTTCAGTTTTGTGCAAAATCATGGAACGTATTTTAAATAAACAACTTGTACACTACCTGGAAGAACACTCCATAATTCATGATCGCCAATACGGGTTTCGGCCGAAACGATCAACGGGTGATCTTCTAGCGTACGTTGCACATCTCTGGGGTGAGGCTATTGACAAGCGTGGTGAGTCAATGGCTGTTAGCCTTGACATAGCCAAGGCTTTTGATCGGGTCTGGCACAAAGCTCTTCTCTCCAAGCTCCCGGCATACGGTCTGCCAGTTCAGTTCTGCAACTGGGTCGCTGGCTTCCTACATGAGCGGAGAATCCGTGTCCTGTCTGATGGATGCGCTTCGCGGTTCATGTCAGTGAACGCTGGTGTCCCTCAAGGTTCCGTTCTGTCCCCCACGCTGTTCCTTCTGCATATCAATGATATGCTTCCACTTGGAAATATTCATTGCTATGCAGATGATAGCACAGTGCATGGGGGATATAACGGTCACCCAGCGGCTGGGCGGGTCGAAACCGAAGTTAACCGAGTGAATCTTGTCATTGAGCTCAATCGGGTATTGGACCTCATATCTAAATGGGGCTCCAATAATCTTGTTGAGTTCAATGCCAAGAAAACACAGGTGTGTGCGTTCACGGCAAAAAAGTCACCATTCTTTCCCCTTCCAACTCTTCAGGGTACATCTCTAAGCCTGCAGAGCAGTATCAACATGCTCGGTATGACGATTCGCTGCGATCTGAACCAAAAGGACTACATCGAAGCCGTGATCAAAACAGCCTCGCGAAAACTCGGTATTCTGAACAGGGTGCGGCGATTCTTTACGCCTGACCAGTTGTGCCTTTTGTACAAGACACAGGTACGGTCTTGCGTGGAGTATTGCTCGCACATCTGGGACGGTTCCGCAAAGTACCTTCTCGATGCTTTGGACAGATTGCAGCGTCGCGCTGTACGCATTATCGGCAACGCAGACGTCACAAATACTCTTGAAACTCTGCAATTGCGAAGAGATATTGCGTCACTCAGCGTGTTTTACCGCTTATACCATGGCGAGTGCTCTGAAGAACTCTTTGACCTCATCCCACCTTCTCCCTTCTTCCATAGGAGTACACGTGCTGCTCTCCGGAGTCACCGCTTCACTGTCTCTAATATTCCATCGCGCACTAAGAAATTTGGTGACTCGTTTTTTTGTCGCACCTCCAAAACATGGAATAGTTTGCCAGCACACGTTTTCCCTCCTTCCTATGATATGGGGTCCTTCAAACGAGGCGTGAAGAGGCACCTTGTGGGCCGGCAAAGTGAGGATAACTGACGCTGCGCTGTTCTCACGCTGCACCAGTTATCGTCGCATCTGGATTCCATATTTACTTAACATCAGGTGAATTGGAGTCATTTGCCGTGCTACGTATAAAAAAAAAAAAAAAAAAAAAAAAAAATTTTGCACATATATGCTTTTTATTGTGCAGGCATCTACTAAGAAAGGATTTTTGTGAATGCCACCCCTAAGGGGGTGAAATAAGGGATGAAAGTTTGTATAAAAGTCGGTCAATTTTGAGTTAGTATCTTCGAATTTTGGGTTTGGGCTGAAGATTAAAGCAAATTAAGGTTTTTTGGGAATTCTGTCCTTGGGGAAGGATCATGCGGGATGAAATGTTGTGTAAAAAAGTCTTTACAAAGGCAAAATTATTAAAAATACTTTTAAGTCTTTACAGTCTGTTGGTAAGTATAAAATGGCTCAACGCATAGATATAGGAATTAAATAGGGACGGGATAGGGATAGACCTAACTTATCAATGTTAAACATTGACGTGTAACAATTTTACCGAAATAATTTTCATTTTATATCGTTTTAATTTCATTTTCTGATAAGTACCTACATAAGGGGTCAGTAGTGTAGCAAATCAAAAATAGGAATCCTATAAAGAATGTATTACCTAACAATTACTTTTGTAGATGGGTTTCTAACTACTTAATAAATGAATCAGTGATAGGAAATAAGTAAGTGTAGGTACCTAGGTATAATCCGCGGCGCCTAACGTGAGCTCTGGCTACCATACTATCAGTATCATAATCAGAGCTCACGGTAAGTACAGTATACAGACGAGTTGAACTCATCTGTGTACTGTATCTATTCACGTTTTAAAAAATTAGAAGCATTGCATTGCGGATGTATTCCTCTTAGATGCGATGATGATTGTGACTGCTTCAGTTAATTGGCAACGATTACGTCACAAGGACGTAATGATGTTCCCTTTGAATTCAAGAGACTGCAGTTTCCTTTGAAAGTCTGCTTTGCCATGACAATTAATAAGGCTCAAGGACAAACTCTGAAGTATGCTGGTGTCGATTTGAGGGAGAATTGCTTTTCTCATGGACAGTTCTATGTAGCGTGTTCACGTGTTAGCTCATCAAATAGTCTGGTGATATTGGCACCGACATCCAAAATTGTTAAAAATGTTGTTTATAAGGAAATACTTTAATTTAATTACTTACTTATGATTATGATTTCTTATTAGGTATTAGTCATGGATAAACACAAAAATAGTGAAGGGGTAGGGACAGGGCAAGGATACAGCGTATTCATGATAGATAAAGTAGGTAACTATAAGTCTCTTCTAAGAAACGCACGTTCACATTACATTATTTTTATCATCATCATTTTCTACTTTTTCTCTACATACTGTTAAAATAATGTTAAGGAAAAGCATGTAGTCCACGCGTGCGAAGCCGCGGGCAAAAGCTAGTAAGTATTAAATTAAGTCATAAGCATAAATTGTATCCTAGTAATGTTGACACACCATTTCTTATTAATAAAATTACTTACTTAAAATTTTACTTACTAACTAAAAAATAATAAATTAAATAAATTTAGGCGCTCCGTAGACAGAGCAACTGGCAACGTTTTGCGGCAACAGGCAACTCGCAACTAGCTTATCCAACCAACTTTAATATGAGCTAAAGAAACTCCACTCTAGTTGCGAGTGCAGGGTGCCTAGTGACAGTTCATTCGCTATTCGATCACGTTTACGAAAACGAGAACTTCACCTCATGACATACCGGGTCAGGTGCACTGCCAACTATGCTATCGTGGCTCAATCCAACTCGCGGGTGTGGGTTCGAATCCCGCTCGTGGAATTTTTTAAACACTGTTTTTTTTTTTTCAAATTGTAATTAGTTCGCAACAATATTTGCGTAAAATTATATGTAAATAATCATAAATATAGCTTGCCTAATTCTTAACTGATCTTTCAATATTTGTAAAAATATTAAGATCGGATGTTGATGACGTAGTTGTTGACATTGAATGGGCTCCTTTGGCTTATAAAGTAAAAATAGATAGTGTTGATTAATTGCGGCGAGTTGGATTGAGCCACGATGGCATAGTTGGCAGTGCACCTGACCCGGCATGTCATGGGGTGCGGGTTCGAATCCCGCTCGTGGAATTTTTTCAACACTGTCTTTTTTTCAAATGCCATACAATTTTTCGTTTTCGTAAACGTAATCGAATGAATACGGATAGTAAACAAAACTCACACTAGGCACCCTGAGCTACTGTTCTTAGATCCGTGTCCGTGCATGGGGTCTATGTGTGAGTTGCGCGAGCGCGGTATTTATTAAGCTTACTTCTGGGTCCTCCTTATTTTGTAACAACAGTGTTCAGTTGCTCGATGATATAGAATCAGGTAGGCTACTGTTGAATACGCGTTGAATTCCTAGCACGTCAGAATATGTATTCTATTACAGACCGCCCACTTTAAATGTTGTAGTCAAGTTAGGAGAGAATAGCGTTTTTTTATAACTTCTATCTACACTTGACGCAAACTCAATCTCAATACAATTCCAATGCGATTAATATGCATCGATATTGGGATAAGTTTCGCAAATTCGGAACGCCCCATCTTGATAATAATTTGTTCACTCAATTTCCACGCAATTTAATTCCAATGTGTATTATCGCTTTTAAGAGTGCCATTTGAATTTTTTAGATTTGTGATTGGAAATTGATTAATGCAATTGTGTTTCAAGAGTAACCCACCTGCTTCAAATTGCCGCAACTAGCAACTGTCAAAAACTTGTACTAGTTGTGTCAAGTTGCTGGTTTCTCCAACTGGCAAAAACTGACTATTGACCATGGTTTTGAAAAGTTTATTAGAAATCGGGGCAACCGTAAACTAGGCTTTTTTGTTGCTGCAACTGGCAACTTTTAACGAGTGTATCGGCTGCCGGGTAGGCAGCCGTTACAGCGACGTGAGCTGATGGATTAAGAAGGAATAGGGAGCTGAGGAGGGATGGATGATGAATAATGGGATATATGGGAGTTACTTGGCGAGATGACGTTGACGGCGTGGCCACGACACGACCGTCGCGGAGATGGAGCTGATGCTGGTAGAAGTCGCTTCGCGCACACACACGGGGTGACAACAATTTGGTCAGTTTTAACGCCACCAAAACGCAGGCATGTCTGTTCACCGCCAAAAGGAGTCCTTTTAACCTAACTTCTGCTTTCCGAGGTGTGACTGTACCGATTACAGACAACCTAAATCTCCTTGGCATGAAGTTGACTTCCAGTCTGAACTTCGGTGACACCATCGCAATTAAAGCTTAAACAGCGGCAAAAAAACTGGGTGTCCTAAATAGAGTTAAGCGATACTTCACGCCGGAACAGCTTCTAACTTTATATAAAGCGCAAGTCCGATCGTGCATGGAGTATTGCTGTCACCTTTGGGACGGTTCAGCAAAATACCAGCTTGCCGCGCTTGATTCGGTGGAACGCAGAGCCAGGAAAATTATAGGTGACGATAAGCTTGTAAAAACCAAGCTTCACAGTCTCGCTCACCGCCGCACAGTTGCCTGCTTATCGGTCTTTTACAGGCTATACTTCGGAGAGTGTGCTGTTGAGCTGCATGAGCTCATTCCACCTTCCCCATTCTACCATCGGGAATGCAGACGTACGGCTGGCTACCACCCTTACCTGGTTGACATTCCATTTTTGCGCACCAAGCGCTTTGCTTCTACATTTATAATGCGTACAGCCAAACAGTGGAATTCCCTACCGGCGTCTGTATTCCCGAGTGCATATAACCCTCAAGTTTTTAAAGCCCGAGTGAATAGGCTGTTTCTGGGCAAGCTCGTTCCATCGTCGGCCTCTTCTTAGCCCTAAGGATTAGAATGAGGCCAAGAGCAAGCCCATCATACAATAAAAAAAAAAAAAAAAACACACTCGCACACGCACTTTATGAAGGGGTGTACCGGCCGGTAGGCAATTCACGAGTATTCAGTGCTGAACGCGACGACGTAACGGGCGGGCCGATCGTTGAGAACTCAGCGACGGAATGAACGCTGCACGTCTATGCAGCTGAGTGAAGGTCGCGCGGTCCGTCAGCACACTAGCTCCGCCGTCGGCTTGTTTGGCGTATCTTTTATTTGAATGATTGCACCGTCGCGTTTCTGGCGCGAACAACGAGAACTTATAAAAAGTTGATATAGATTCTTCAACTAAGTTGATACTTGTTGAAATAAGTTAATAGTTTCTGCAACTAAAGTTGCTCTGTCTGCAGAACACTTTACAGCTCACATACTATAGTTTAGCAAAGTCATCGTGGCCGATTGATTCATAGAACTCTAAGTATCTCTCGATGGCTGGCGAATAGGCAGTTGCAGTCTCCTTTTCTGAAATGTGTTATTTTCTTTAAAGGTGGAAACTGACCGTAGCATTTTTACGTAACATGTTCGATGCGAGCATTTGGATAGTCAGTATAGTATTTGGTAACTCCAGGCTGGGGACTGGCGGTGGCGTGGCGGCGGCCCTAGCCATCGACGGCAATGGCGTCGACGCCGATCGAAAGATATCATCTTATTGTATCTACATTCTAGTTTTCAGCCCGAATATAAATAAGAAAATACCCGCCAACGCGTATTGGGATAGCGTTTAACTGATGATGATGATGACGAAGATAAGACAGAAATATAATATCTATTTATTTTGTGTTTGTATTATGTATATATGTAAGCAATCATCATCATCATCAGCTCATTTTATGTAACGGGCCGTAAACCACCACGTGGGCCCAGTGCGGATATGTGGTTGTTAACGAGCAATAATGTATGTTTCTAATCTATATATCGATAAGCATCAATTTATTTGAACATACTGTTACGTTTTCGTCTGTGATTAATAATCTTTTCCATGTAAGAGTTTGATGACGTAAAGGTTATCAAATCACACGCGAGCTTTTTGCAGACATCCGCAATCACGGCTAATCCTCTATTAGAGACTGTATTTGTGATTTTTACACCTGAAAAGAGAAGTTGAAGAGATGTTTTGTTGGGTAGCTATATTATTTTATCATATATCAAGATTTACCATTACATAAGTTTAAAAATCATGTAAAATCTTCTTTACTTAAGAAAGGTTATTATACAGTCAAAGAATATTTAGATGATAAAACAGCCTGGTTATAATAAAAAATCCACATTTTGTTTTATTTGGATCAATCATTATACTTTAATATATTAGCGCTGATATTCAAAATTCAAAATTCAAAATTCAAAATCATTTATTCAGTTTAGGCTACAAATAGCTCTTATGAACGTCATTATGCCATCGGTTCGTAAGTCTACTCTGGGCGGGAGATCTTGTACTGAGAAGAACCGGCAAGAAACTCAGCAAGTGTCCAGATCTTTTCTCCCTTACATCGTCAAAAATATTGGAAAATGCCCTATCATAAAAGGACATTTTCCATCACAAATAAAAAACACATAATATAAAGGACAATCACAAGAGAGAAAAAAAATTAGTTTGCAAAAACACCATTTACCAGTTGAATTTTTTACAATGTCCTACAGTACTAGTAAAAGTCAAAACCTGTCTAAGAAAAAACAAAGTTAAACTATAGTTGATAATAATAAAAATAAGACAAGTATGCAAGAGCAGACCAGCCTCCACAGGCGGCACCCGTTCACGAGTATGACATAATGAATCAGCCATCGCTTCGCTATATGATAGCCTTTATCAGCAGTGTCCTACAGTTTACAAACAATATTTATGTTGCGTTAAACAATTCATTGAGTTCTTATTTAGAGTAGCTTGGGTGTGGCATGCTCTCTTTATTGTCTCTGCGGTGGTGGCATGTGCGTCAGGTCGTTACATTCCCTAAGATATGGTTGAGTGAAGCGATGGCTGATTCATATGTCATACTCGTGAACGGGTGCCCAGGTATGCTCTTGCTTACTTATCTTATTTTTATTATTAATATACTCGTATACTTTAACATTGTTTTTTTTAGATAATTTTTGACTTCTATTAGTACTGTATGACATTGTGAAAATTGATATTGGTAGGTAATTTTTGCAATCTTAGAATTTTTTTATTTTGTTGTATTTTTGGGTGTTGTGATTGTCCTTTTTTTGTGTGTGTTTGTTTGTGATGGAAAGTGTCCTTTTATGATAGGGCATTTTCCAATATTTTTGACGCTGTAAGGGAGAAAAGAGCTTGAGACTTGCTGAGTTTCTTGCCGGTTCTTCTCAGTACAAGGTCTCCCGCCCAGAGTAGACTTACGAACCGATGGCATAATGACGTTCATAAGAGCTATTTGTAGCCTAAACTGAATAAATGATTTTGAATTTTGAATTTTGAAAAAAAATTTCTGATTAGTTAACAAAAGGAGATAGCATCAGTTTCAAACCTAATTGTGAATTTTAAAGCTAATTTGTTTCCTTAACTATGGGCTTGTTGCATAATCGAAGCTATAGCTTTACTTACGTGGCTCAATATCTTCATTTTTCTGAGACGGCGCTTCAGTTTCTTCATTACCTGCTAAACCGATATTTACGTATAATAGAAAGGTTACAAATGCTTAAACCGTAAATTGTTTTTAAAAGTTCTCATTCAATCAAGCGTAATGTTGATCACATGCTAGATACTTAGTAATCGTAAATTACTAAGAATCTATGCCTATAATTAATTCAGGCCTTACAAATAAACAAAAAATTATAGTCTAAGCTCCCGTTGCACGAAACCCTACCTCACAAGGTGGCAGATCAGAAATGTAATATAGTGATAGATACAACTTAGGAACACTGGATTTTAGTAGGTAGCCATCCTGGAAGAACTTTTATTTTTTCCATCATCGTGTTGATCGAAAATTACATCATAAGGTGGCAGATCGAAACGTTTACTCATCGAAAGAGACAGACACATTTGTAGATAACAACCCGCATAGGTTGCCAGCCCATACCATGGCAGGTTTCAAGGTCAGTCATGTTTTATGAGCCCCAAAAATGGAGTCAATTACCTCATCAGGTGGCACGATGAAAGTGATGCAGATGGGTTCCTTCTATCTGGCAGAATTTTGTTGCTCTGAATTTTATTTGGCATAACACACTTGGCATAATTTTCTTTAAACGAAAACTAGACTAAACTAGACGTGCCGTTCATGAATATACCTATAAGGTTGCCTGCCTTCAGCTTGGCAGTTTTTCTGGTCAGCCACCTCGAACAATGTATGTCAAAATCTTGGAATAAAGAGAAATTCTAAAAGTATGTATGTATGTATGTATGTATGTATGTATGTATGTATGTATGTATGTATGAATGTATGTATGTATGTATGTATGTATGTATGTATATATGTATGTATGTATGTATGTATGTATGTATGTATGTATGTATGTATGTATGTATGTATGTATGTATGTATGTATGTACGTATGTATGTATGTATGTTTGTTTCTTTGGCACGCCCTACAGCCCAAACGGCATGGTGGACTTTAACATATGAGGTGTCGTTAGATTTGTTTTGACTGTGGGAGTGACATAGGCTATAAAAAAAAGTAAAAGCATTGGCCGAGTTAGCTATTAGTACTCTTGACCCCAAAAAACATGTGTTCTTCTGTGGCCGGACCACAGTTTAGTACTCAGATGCTATAGCTCGAAATAATACCTACCTAAAGTCTACTTTCATCGGAATATTTATATTTTTTGAGTACCTCAACAGATAACTTTTTAATTAACAATTTATGTGGTGCGGCTGCTCTCTGGCCGCGCCAACTCAAATTAAATAACTATTAAGAAATCAATATCCCGAAAAAATCTACCTAAAGAGTACCTTGCATACGACAACTATGGTCCAATGAACCCCTTTAGTTAAGGAGTTATTGGTCGTAGGGTGCGGTCCGGCTGGAAGGTATACTCTGCAGCGAGTCAATTTCGCAATATTTAATACTAACTATCCATAAATCAATTTTATTTCCTTTATTTTATATCCTTTTTATTTTACTTACCAATATAATTATGCATGTTATTATTTACTTTCGTGGCAGGTTGTATATCATTATTCCGCCTTTGTGTATTTATCTGAAATACACAATTAAATTAAATACCTAAGCCTCGTTCAAGTCTTGTAAGAAATGTCGATTATACAGGATATTTGGTAAAAGGTTTATAATCCCAATACATAGCCACACAACAGTATAAAGAACACTGTGATAACATGCAAAATCATATTAAAACTTACGTAGATTTATTTTTCATAAAATACTCAAATTTATTTTATTACATTACTTTTGTTTATCCCTGACATTTGAACGTTTGACCACGAGGTTGACGACTGAAAACAATGTATCAGGAATCTAGGATTGTCATTTTACAATTTTCCTTAGTAACAAACAACCTCGATATCTTAGCCATATGGTGCTTTTAAAGTATGTTTATAGGTTTCCGGGGGTCTTATGTGCCCATGTGCCATATGCGGGATTATACATGTATTACCAAACATGCTGTATAAAGTGAATTATGAAACAACGTTAAATTGACCTTCTGATACGACAGTGGAGGTTTTACATCCGCTAGTTCTTCTCTATTCTCTGTGGTCTCATCGCTACATTCATTATTCAACCGAGTTCTAGTTCTCACTACATTCTTAAAATGCCTACTTATCCAATCCTGGTCGGATAGAAATGCAGAAATCCTATGTCTTCTATTATCATCGTCACAGTCGTTTTGGTCACTCCTTAATTGCACATCATCTGATGGAACATGGTCATGATCATTGTCGTTACGGTTTTTCTTTTTCCTTCTCTTGTGGTTTCTCATTACCTTTGACACAGTATTATTATTTTTGGCAGTGCTACTTCTTTTGCGAACGTCGAAATTCATATTGAATGACATATTCTTCCAAAAATCAGAAAAAAGTAATTTCAATCTTTGATATCGGTATAACGAGCTAGCATCGTTTTTGGAGGATTTTTTGCTAACATGATCTTGTATATCAGCTTTGCTGTTATTCCTTTTGTTGAGATCAGCATTGTTGACGTTTATTTCATGACCATATGAACATGAGTATGGCGTGAAGCATGTAGGGAAACTTCTTTGGTTAACACTACGTTTTGTACCACAAATTTCTACTACATCTCTAATTCTTCTAGTACAACCGTTTTTTGTTCGGCTGTTTCTTTTCATTTTGCATTTATAGATAGCTTTTAAATGTTTTTCTACTGCCATTGCTACTTTTGTAGGTTTAATAATTTTATGGACGTATATTGTATTTTGAGATAGTGTTACTCGATAAAAATCGCAATGTGACGTAAACTTTGTTGACCTCGTAGTTGGTTTTAAAGTGTAAGAACCAATGTTTAATCCCGAAGATCTTGGTATTTCATTTGTTAAAAACTTAACATCGTTTTTAAAATGGTTGATTTTACGCATTTTTGTGAATTTGTTATATTGTTTACCATTTACTTGTTTAACATTTTTTTTATTATATTGATGCATTTGATTTTGCATGCATTCATTATCTACATGACGCATGATTTCTGATAAATAATTAAGTGAATTGTCTTTTCTTTGCATATTAAAACTACAATGGTCGTAATGCTTGTGATCACAGTGTTGACACAATATGGCTGTATCTTCTTTATATTTATTAGATTCATTACCAACGTAATACCTCTTTTTGTGTCTTATGAGTGATGCTTTCATATGGGTTATTTGTAAATTACCTCTAAGATTTAATGTATGACTACAATTTCCTAAGTCACCGAGATTATAATTTCTTCTTGAAATAAGAGGTTTCATCTCACGACAGTCTGTGTTGCTCTTCGAAAGCATACTACGCTTAGAACGCCTTGATACTTCATTAGAAGTTGATGCATCACTTTCACTGGCTTCGCAAATGCTGTAATTCTATTTTAAAGAAAATATAGTGTTACAATATTTAATATATCTTATTTATATATTTAATAAAGGTACACACACTTGCACATCAGATTACCACAACCGCAAAAATTTCCTCAATAGACTTTGGCATAAAGTTAAACATTTATTGAAGAAAGGACATTGCCAAGGTTTGGACCATATGCTGCCTAGAAATGTGAGTTGGTCCAGTGGTACTGTAGCATTAATATGAACTATAAAGCGGAAAGCGGAAAGCGCAGTGTGGGCAGGCCTCCAACAAGGTGGACCGACGATCTGGTGAAGGTCGCGGGAAGCCGCTGGATGCGAGCAGCACAAAACCGGTCGTTGTGGAGATCCTTGGGGGAGGCCTTTGTCCAGCAGTGGATGTCTTTTGGCTGAGATGATGATGATGATGAAACAATGTTCTTGAGATTATTTTTCTCAAAAACGTATTTCAGTTACTGTAACATGATACCGTATCACGCCGAACGAAGACAAAAACCTATTCTTTTGTATAACTGACTAATTAGTTGTATTTTAGTTATTGGCATTGTATCATTTATAATAATAACTGATTGATACTTAATGATTATATGTACTACAACATCAAAATACAATCAATACAGTTATAATTTAACGCACAATAACTGTTTAATAGTTGATTTTGTACATTTGTTGCTATTAAGTTCATTTTTTCCAATAGAAATATTTAAAACAAGATACTGTTTTTCTTTGGACTCCCGGGATAGATTTTTATGCGCTTTGAATTACAGACTAGTGATAGTCTGAGGAACAAAATGCACTATGTGAGCATTCTAGGCAGCACTTGGCCCAACTTCCATACAAAATTAGGCAATCTTCTTTAGATAGTCTGAAGTGCAGGTGTCTGTACCTACTTACACAAAATAAAATAATTATTCGTTCTTACCGGTACCGAATCATTATTATTGTCATCGCTATCATCAGATGATGATTCTCTGTAAAATAAATGAAACAAATAAATAAATAAATAAATAAATGTTTCCCACACTCACACCAATTATCTAGCCCCAAGAAAAGCTTCCTTAAGAAACTCGTTATATGGTTAACTAGACAACGAATAAACATACTTAATATACTTAAATAAATACTTATTATACATAGGAAACACCCAGACCCGAAACAATATAGAAAAACAGGTATTTCTAAAGTGATCCGACCGGGGATCGAACTCGGGACCTCAGAATTAGCGACACCATGAAAACCGGTGTGCAAGCCACTCGACCAAGGAGGTCGTCAAAATATACTTGTTTTTAAGATGCTGATTTTCTCATGATGTTTTTAAGTCACTTCACACATACACACACACACAGCTTCAAATCCAATTCAGTATTTACTAACTTTTCTAAACTGACATCACTCATATCTCCATAATCTTCTGGCGATAGGCATATCGTGCATAGCTCACCAATATCCATAAAACAACTTGTGCAGTATAGGCCTGGACAACCTGCACTCTTGCATCTAAAAAGAAAACAATGATTGTAACGAAAATTATACAAAAACATTAATTATTTCTTTAGAGTAATCATTAAGAGGATTCTTACCATGTTAAAGAATCCTTTATTTCGGCACAGTTACATGTGCACTGATCACGGATGTACTGATGTTATTGTAGGTGGACTTTTATAAGCAGACATAACAATATACCTTCTTCCTTAATCGTTTTTTGTGCTCGACGCCTGTACCACACTGGTTTCTAATTCACTATTTACTCGAAATTGCTCACTTACGAAGTCACGACACACTACACTCTCAGAGTCATAGTATCAGAACGCGAAACGGCACTTATTGTTTTTCGTAATTTTAATCGCTTCTCTCTAGGTACATACGTAGTGTGGTGGTAGTGGAGTTTCTACTCCTCCTACCTCCAGTGGTACGGGAGTTGGTGGCGCGGGCGATGCTGTAATTTATAGTGGACTGTATTTTTTTTAGGCGATGTTTCGAACTGCGTGGGAAGGCGACATAGGCAATGGGTAAACAGTTCGATGAAAAAAAGGAGGGAATACCTTGATCAGCAAGCGGCAGTAGGCACCACGTGTCCGGCAGGCGAGCGCAGTCTGAACCCGCACCAAGTTGGTGGCCGGTGGATTGAACTTGGCTGTAACACGGACCTGGACCACCAGCGCGTGGTCTTTCGTAGTTTTTTAACACTCGTAACGCGGTATTAGCTATCAGACGACCAAAATGGAGATCTCCTCTAAGCACGAGCGGCCATCTTTTCAAAACTCTGTCATTGCATTAATTTGCGATTGCAGCCGCAGCGAGCTCGTCGGCGTGCGG